>VWZS01003516.1:1814462-2122224 GCA_013397075.1 Rhabdornis inornatus
GCCCCCCCCCCCCCCCCAAAAGGACAACTGAAAACTAAACTGAGCAGGAGCTGCTGTACAAGCCTGCACAGAGATGCTGAACCTAAAAAACCAGCCTGCCCTCACAAGGTACCCACAGGGCTGTGCTGAGCACCCAACCTCAGCATAACCTGCCTTCTGTTTATTTTTCTTTTACTGCTGAAATGCCAGTGTCAATTTTTTTCCTCATATCACCAGCCCAGCACACCTCACCCCACATTTGTGCTCTGGTATCTCTCTACACCCTTGAGCACCTAACAGGGACTAATCCCTGATTTGTGGGAATCTTTCCACTAACATTAGCAGGACTTTCAAAGCATAATGAGCTTTAAATCCTGTTTTGTTTCTTTTTTACCCTGAGTTCCTTACTTTTTGAGTTCAAGTTTCAAGGTGTCCCATTAGCTGAAAAAGCACCAGCTGGTATAATTGTGTCTGTGCAACCCTAGTGGAGAAGTTGGGCAAAACAAGTGGTTTTAAAAGCTCATGTTGGAAAACCCGATCTACAGAGTAACTGTGGCTTTTGAATGTATGGGATTCACAGACAATGGACTGTGGGGAGGAAAAGTATTTTGAGAAAACTCTTTTTTTTTTTGCAAGGAAGAAATTGGGGGAAAGGGTTATTGCTCGGATGATGTTTCTTTTGTTACTACTTGCTGCTCTTTGTACACTAACCAATGCAAATGACATTCATGCTCCTGACAATATTTTTGAACAGCCCAGCTATCTTTTTTGCTGCTGTTAATATACTGAGGATTTGGGAGGATTTTAAATGCCTCTGCCTTTCAGGATTATTTCTACAAAAGCAATTGAGAACTGTGTTTTGACAGCAGGAAGCTTATAAAAACCTAGAGAAAAGAAAAAGATTTAAAATAAAGCGTTTGAAACCGAACAGCTATGAAAGGAACGCACCTCTGCTACCATATCCAAAACCTGCAAAGCAATCAGGAATTACATCAAGGAAGGAGCATATTTCTACTGAAAATCACACATCATTTTGTACAGAGAGGATGCTCCCTTGGCCACCATGTGACTGCCCAGGAGGAAGGCGTGGGAGTGCTTTCGTTAATTGTGACTTTCCTGTCACTGTTGGACGTTGCCGTGTGTGGTTGGGTGAAGCTGGTTTATCTGTAGCAAGCTTCTTGTTGCACTTTTCTGTTTGCTAAAATTCAACAAGGAAAATCGTGGGTCACTTTAAAGCATTGGCAGACAACTGTTTCTAACCCAAAGGAAAATGGGTTTTAGCACAATGAACTGTACTTCTTCAGGGAGGATCAATGTTGATTTTTTTTTCCACACGTCTTTATTTACATGTGGCTATATTTTCATTGATACAGAATAAAAAGTGCATTTTATTGACCTTGAGTGTTTGTGTCCTTACTTTTCTTGAGCACCACAAAAGCGATAGCTCTTGTTTTCCTGACCGAAGCAGAACACAATTTGTTGAGATTAATGAGCAAAACATAATCTTATTTTTAGGTGGCTTGGGGATGAGGGAGATACATAAATCTATTGTTAGAATGGAGCTTCTCTACAGGACAATAGGAACAGTTCTTGACCCTCCTCCTCATTAGCCTGAAGACAATAGGAAATAAATCAAGCTGAGCTGGTCACAGATACCTCATCCATAAAACTTCTGTAGCATCTAATTCCCTCTCCCAAGCAAATCAGACTGAAGAGGAAATACTTTATCTAAGTAGATAATAAGTATTTTCTTATAACCTTTTGTTCATAAAATATTCCATTTTATTTGCTGCAAGTGAGTAACCTTGCTTCAAAAAAATTACAGTTCAGATACAAAATGAAGATTTTGAAGGACAGTGGAATAGAGGCAGAAGTGTTTCACTTGGAAATTTAAATAATTTCTAAGACATGGCTCTCTTTGCTTCTTGCATCATCAGCTTGGTTACAAATGATATTCCCAAAAGAACTGCCTGTGCCAAGGTACAAGAGATTTTTGGACATAAACACAGACAACATTGCTGATCTGTTCTTGAAACCACCATTGCTTTGGTGCTCCTTCAGTGCAGAAACCAGAGCATGTGGAAATTGGTGGAGCTTTTTCTATTCCCTTGCAAGTGGATTTGACCAGACCCTACAGGTTTTGTCCCAGCCAGGAATGGTGTCTGGGTGTGGAGTAATCACAGCTCTGAGAGACAGAGCAGCATTAATTCAGTTTGAGGATAAAGCATCCACATCTATTTGTCCACAGATAGGTTTTGCCATCTGTAGGGACAGGTGCAGAAAACTTCTTCAATTTATGGTGTATAATATTAATTGGTGAACTTTTATTTTTTTTTTTTGACTCTCTGAGCCTACTCTCAGCATCCTCAGCTGGGGTGAGGAGACCCTGGGCTCAGCACAGGAGGGAGAACAGGATAAAACCTTCATGGCAAACACTGATAGAACAGGCCATAATTTCCACTGCTGAAAAAAACAGTGTCAGGGACTGCTCCTGCTGCTTGTCTTTTGTAATTGGGGTTGGCTTTTGCCAGACTGGGAGCTGGCAGCATCAGCACAGCAGCTTCTTCCAAGTGGGCTTTTGGGAGAGTGTCAAGGCTGTACATCCCAGCCCTGGGAGCCTTGCTGGAAAGGGAACTGTCAGAATGGGGTATGGAGCAAGAACGGATTTATTTGCAGGAGCTGATTTGTTACTGGCTGACAGCACTGAGTTGTGTGGTCTTGCAGCTGTGCCTGAGCAAGCTGGCAGCTTCCATCATTATCCATGGGATGAGTCCTCACCAGGACTCCTTCCACAGCCCCAGACAGGGTTTGCATTGTACCCTGCAAGTGGTAAGGATGCTCTCCAAAATGCAGGATCAGTCACCAAATTTCTGAGGCCCTGGGGGAGACAAAGCACCCATTTTGCTTTGCAGATTTCTTTGCCTGTGCACATAAGCTCTGCCTAAACAAGCCCTGTGGAAGCCAGGGAAACAAGTTAATATATGCACATCTCATTCCCTTTATGAGAGCATCATCCAACACACTGGCATGGAGATGTATTCTCCACGGCTGATGCTACTCCTGATTCAGGATCCAGATGTAAACAACATGTACAAGCCAACACAGGGCAGGAGTACAGGGCAGAGACAGAGGTTTGGTTCAGTCCAGCTCCTTCCTCACATCAGTGCACCCTTTACAGGCACTTTTCTTACAGAAGTTTTTCCTATTTGTCTGCAGTGATGTTAAACTGGCTGGGCTGGATGGGGCTTGGAGCAGCCTGGTCTGGTGAGAGCTGTCCCTGCCCATGGCAGGAGGTGGAGCTGAATGAGCTTTAAGGTCCCTTCCAGCCCAAACCATTCTGTGATTCTATGATTTCTGTTATTTGGCAGAGAAGGAGGATAAAATTATCATCTTACACATCTGATTAAGTGAAGTAATGAAGATGGACCAAGCAAGTTCTTCAGCACTGGAAATTCTCTGTTTGCATAGAAATAAAACAGCTGCCCAGTTCAGGGCACAAATTGATCCAGGCATTGAAAGCCACCTGAAATTTTGTAATGCACAGAAATGGATAAAGAGATATGCCACTGGTGTGAGCTACATTTCTAGCCACCTTGAAACCATCTCCTGGTCAATAATTTCCATCTAGCCAGGTCTGTCTGAGTAAAGCCTCTTGCTCACTTGGTTGCACTAAAAAAGTTAATAAATCATTACTTTCAAGCATGAGCAGGCTGGTCCTGCAAGCCTGAGAGTGGGATGTTGGAAGTGTGTGGGCATCATGGGACAGGCATTGAGGTGACCTTCCCAAAGAGCAACAAACTGTCCCAGGGAGGATTCCTTCACAAGTGCTGCTGCCAGGATTAGTGCTACTCAACACCTCCTTTAGCAGGAGCTGTTTGTGGTGCTCACAGGGAGGAATATCTGAGGAGGAAGGGTGATCAGGCAGCAGGGCAGAGCACAGGGGAAGCAGCTCTGACTGCTCCTGACCTGGGAAGGTGCTGGCTGTGAACACCATCAAGGGCAGGGGCTGGCAGCACATCACCAGCACTTAGGAAACATTGCTGGAGCAGAGCTGGAGTGTGCCCTGCCAGGAACTGCCACTGATTGGCAGGAAGATGGACTGACCAATTTAATGAACCTCTTTCATCTCTCCCCTCTGTAATCCTGCGACATTTTCTCCAGGAAAGTAACATAGTTCCAAATTAATCTGATTGCAGTGAAGCAGGCTGTCATCAGCCCCTGAAGAGAACAAAAGGGTGTGATCCATCCCAGCTGAGAGCAGGTGAGACTGCTGCTCCAAAGGTACCCAAAGGGCAGAGGGTGACCCTCCCACTCAGAGAGTGCTGAGTCTGTCTACTAATAATAAGCAGAGAAATAAGAAAAGACAGGGTAAGGAAATAGATTGAATACATTTATTTCCTGCTAGGTAAACAAATCATGGAAAAGAAAAGAACTGAGATGAGAAATAGATGGACAGACAGAAATGAGGGATTAATCTGTCTTGCAATCTACTTATAGGATTATAAATCAGTAATATAGACACTACTCAAGGAAAGGCACATCACAGTGTGAGATCTAGGACTGCAGAGCAGACGCTATTCAATGTGGGAGGGGAATTTGGGCATATTTATCTGTTTTTCATATATATAAATATATATATATGTGTGTGTGTGTGTGTGTTGTAACATTCAAAGACCTCAGCTCCACTACTCCACAGCTTGGCAGTGCCCTGCAGGTGAGACAGGAGGTACCAGTGGGAGCAGCTGCAGGGAGCTGGATGGATGCAGCTCTGCTGCCTGCCTGTTCTCAGGTTCATTCCAGCCACTAGGAAGCATCAGAGTGAGGAGCTAGATAGTGCAGACATGGGAAAGCATGTCTCCCACTTAACAGGCAACAAGGGAAAAGCCAAATCTGTGATCATGAAGCACATGAACATTCAGAAGTCACATAAAGGATTCAAAAAACAATGGCAAGGTTTTGTTTGTTGAGATGTAAAGGAAGGAGGCAAGAGCATTGGAGAAGCATAATTCTGTCCCTGATGCTTTCCCTCTTCTCCAGTTTCTTATATTCTTCCATTCAGGTATTGAGGGCCTCCATCAGGAGTGTAGAAAATATTCTCAAGAAATAATTTTCCACAGAAACAGAACAGTGAAGAATGACATCCCTGATTTCATGGGTGGGAGGAAGTCAAGGAGTCTGAGAATATCCACAGCCTTTCAGCCTGTTGTTATATTCCAAACTTTCTCACAAGGGTTCTCCTTCATGCTTGGAACTTCCTTCTCCAGCAGAATGTTTTAAATTGGAAAAACCCTGGATCAATGGGTATAAGGAGACC
Organism: Rhabdornis inornatus; assembly: GCA_013397075.1. Taxonomy (NCBI): domain Eukaryota; kingdom Metazoa; phylum Chordata; class Aves; order Passeriformes; family Rhabdornithidae; genus Rhabdornis; species Rhabdornis inornatus. The sequence goes on from VWZS01003516.1 coordinate 1,819,756, forward strand.
CTCTGAATTCCATTTGAGGCTCACAATCCAATAACACAAAATATATCGTTTATCTAAAGTGCCCTCATCATCCTTCTCTGCTATTTTACATCTTGCAACAGGGCCAGGAGTGGCACGGATTTCCTACAGTCAACAGATCACTCACCCTAAAGATTAAAAAATGCTACCTCAGCCTTTCACAGTGTAATTTTTTAAATTGTCTATGCAGTCAGCTTTTCTTAATGAAAAATGAAATGTGCCAAACCATGGTCCTTTGTCCTGGGAGCATATGAAAGTGCAGTGGCTTCACAGAAGACTTAGTTTTCCTTCAGTAAGGTGATGCCTCTCTCCATTTCCCTTTCCCATTTCCCATTTCTCTTTTCTTTCCCTTTATTCTTTCCTTTTCTCTCTCTTTTTTTTTTTCTTTTACTTCTTTATCTTTCTTTTCATCTTGTCTTTTGCTCTTTCCTTTGAAAAAGGAGCTCCATGAAGAAATGCAGACTTTTGTTCAGGCCAATCTGACCTGCAGCATTCAGCTTGGCTTTTTATTCTGGCCAGATGAGTTTCTAGCTGCATCAGGGAAAGGAAAAATAATGGAAGAGATCCAAGACATCAATTGTGACAGCAACTGTATGCTGACAGTCTAGCACACTCTGTATTTCTAGATAAGCTTGCTTGAAACAAAGACAACTAAAGAAAACAAACAAACAACCCCCCCCAACCTGTTAGAACTTGACAGAACTAACCCCTCACCATATGATATTTGCTAATGAACTGCATGCAGTGAAAAACGTGTGAGAATCCTTCCCGTGGCTTTTTGGGGAGGGCGATAAATTAATTTGAGTAATGTAATAAGTGAGTCTGAAAATGGGTTGTGGTGGGTGGTTGCTTTCCCCCCCTCTGCTAAATCATGCCATAAATGTTTCCCTCAGCAGATGCAGACGCACATAATTTCTTTCGGGATTTTATAACCATGACAACCAGTTTTAAAGGAACGTTTTCAGTTTCCACAGTTTAAATTAGAAGTGTATCCAAAAAGAGGGTTGTAAAATGAGCAGAAGTAAGCTACTATTGCCACATCTTCCTCAGAACAATGGAGTGTTGCATTTTTGCTTTTGTTTTTATGTACAAATATGATAACGCATAAAATAAACCTTCTGTGCCCCCTTTTACCTTAAAACATTTTTAAGAGAAAATTTTATTCCCATGCTAAAATGCCTTCATTTTAAAGATAGTGAAATTAAATCTTTCCCATTTAACTCATGTTAGATTTAATGATACTGTAATTTATAATGAGTAAAGCATGTTGACATTTAATGCATATGCCTTCTTTGAAGTTACATCCTTTCAGTAGAGATGAATTTTGATGAGTTTTACCAAAGGGGTTGAAACAGTTTAGGCGAGCTAAAAATAACTCAGGAGCAAGTTTAATCTGGGTTAGACAATGTTCCTTTTATTTTACATTGAAATCTCATTAGCAGCAATGTGCAGAGAAATTTCCAGGGCTTTCAAATACTTTAAAAATCGATGCCAAGCCTTTGGGCTGGAGTCACAGAGGGGACACTACCCAAGCCCAACATGCTGGCAGTGCTGGTGTCCTGGTGACCTGCTGAACTGGGGTTTCACCCCAAAAGAGTCCTCTGTGCTCCCATTTGTATTTCTGGCCATGTCCAGCTCCACCCAGGGCTCTTCAGCAGGGCTCACTAACACAGGTACTGCCCATTTGAGCACCTGAAGGCCCAGGGTAATAGACAAAAGATTTGTGCAACACCCATAGAAAGGGAGAAGAAGAGAGAAGAAGATGATCCTGTCCCAGAATTCCCTAAGCAAAACTTTTTCTGGAACTAAAACATTCAGATAGGTCAGATGAGCCATGCTGCATGCACATCTCTTCCTCTCTTGTTTTAAATTAGCCCTCACAGAGAGACAGGTGCATGCTTTTGCATGGATAAATCCCATCTGTTCTTTGAGGCTCTGATCTGGCAAAGCATCTCACTGTGACCAGCAGATAACTACAAACTTTTGGTCCCAGGGCCCTCAGTGTGCTCCAGCCTCTGGCTACAGCAGCCTGGCTAATGCCCTCTTTGTTTCAGCTCCATGTTTTGGCTACAAGAACTTTTATTACTCAGATTATCAATTTGAAACTCTGGTGGGCTCATTGGGGTTTAAACAGGGTGCTCAGTAGGGCTTTCTCAGCGCTGCTGCTTTGTGAATATCTCTTCCCTTTGCATGTTTCACATGACTAACCCCTGGTTTGACATTTGCAGCTCCTATTTCTAACCCATCTTGAAGCAGATTGCATAATGTCTCTGTGGAGTTGCTTTTGTTTGCCATGCTGCCAGAGCACTGTGCCAGCCTGGGTGGGTGCTGCAGCCACTCCTCTTCTCCCAGGGCAGGGTAAAACTCACCTACAAGGTCCTGGGCAATCCCAGGGCTCATTTACCATGTGGCACATATGAAAACCTGCTTTCCAAACAGGCAACATGCAACATTGAGCTGAATGTTTACCCTCTTTTCTGCAATACTCTGCCATTGCTAAGAGGTGCAGGTTGTTCTGTGCTCAGCTGTAGCAAACAGCAAATTCTTCACCCTTGTGACTGGGGATCCACCTGGGGATCCACCAAAGGAAGATGAGCTTGTTGGGTTGCTTATTACAAAATCACTGGGGACTCAATACTTGTGTAACTTCTCCTTAGAGATGACTAAGGTGTCTTGGTAATTCCTCTCCTGCAGTGGAAGTCTCCAGCCTCCTCCTGAGAAAGTAATTTCAGCCACATTGCACTCCATACTTCCAGTCTGAGGTTCTCCATCACCAGAGGGGCTTCTTCTACACACCCATCTGCACACCACTGCTGGCTCTGCTAATTGATGGTTCACTCCAGCTCCTGCCCAGCTGGACACAGCTCCTGGGCAGCACATTGCCCTTTCTGCAGAAACACCTTAGTGGCTCCTGTGCTGTGAGTATTCAAACCTGTGCCTTGCTTCCTCAGGCTTGCAGTTGTATGTTCCATTTAAACCCTGGTGTCAAGCCAAAACAAGCTGCTGGTACAGGGTTACAACAATCAATTAATGTTTCCTTTATCCTAATGATATCTTTTCACGCTAAGCAATAAACCCCCAAATAAATGAAGCAAAGTGTTGGCTTCAGAGAAGTGTGGCACACAATTGCAACTAGGAGCTGATTATCAGGAGAGCAGCACACCAGGAGCAAGCAGGTAACACAGAGGTATTCAGAGGAGGAGTGGGATTTAATCTAGCACAAGGCCTGCTTAGGCTGAGGGTTACAGAAAGTAATAATCTTGTATTTTTACTACTATTTTTATGGAAAATTTCTTGACACATGGCAGCTGTACAGGCATTAGACCCTACAGCAATATGAACACACCAGAGCCATCATTTACAGATTTCCAGGGTAAAGGAATGCTCACCAACCCTTGGGAATAACATGCAAACATCAGAGGAAGTTATTACCTCGAACTGCTGTGTGTACCACCTGGATCTCTGAGGGGAAACAGGCTCATGGATTTTGTCTGTGCAGTGCTCACTGTGCTGGCTACCGTGGATTAACCCTAAACTTGGTGCTCTTTGATTTCTTTCCTGTTTAAACATAAATTCAATCTGACTTTGATATGAAGAGAGACTCCGCACAACTGAATTTCACGCTGACACAGATTTTTTTATGAGTCCAGCTGCATTTTCAGTTCACTGCTGAGCCCTCATTGCTCCCCTGCCCTGCTGTACCCTCTCAGTTGCTGCTGGAGCTGTGCTCTGGGCACAGCATCAGACGTGCAACACACCTGGCAAAGCCAGGAGCAGCAGTCACTCCTTTGTAAGCAGAACTGAAGGCAGCAAAGGTAAACAGCCCCATTTCCCTTCCCTTCTAACAGCAGGTCAGTAAGGAAATGTCTCTAATTGGCACTCACAGCTGGCCATTGCTGAATTGCTGGGAAATGTTCAGTGGCCTGCAGGTATTTTGCCATCCTCCCCTTTCATTGCTGGCTGCCTTCAGTGCTCCTGACTGCTGCTGCTTGAGCTGCAGAGCCAGCTGTTACACCCTGGTCTCTGGATGAGGTCAGAGGGTTTTTGTTACCTGACTGAACAAAGAAGTGGGCAGAACACAGAATCTTTCACAGATGCTTCTAACCTTTGCAATGTCAGGAATTAAAAACAGGTTTGGGCTAGGGGGCAATGTAAATTCCTTCCCCCTGTAGCCTAGATCTGGTCTACTGAGAAAATGTTGGGTGTGATTTTCAAGCAGAAGTGAGTATGTATGAAAATTTACCATTTAGAACAGCACCCTTAGTCTGTGAGAGATAAGCAGCAACATGATTTCAGTTCAAATCAAAATGTACACACACCCCTACATAAAAATGTGTGCTATACACATGAATGTATGTGCACTCACATATTCCCATGTGCATGCAAATAAAATTATTGAAGGCACGGACTGAAGAGAGAAGGAAAAAGGCAGAGGAAGATGACAAGTTTTCACCCTCTGGAACCAAAGCTGGTTTTAGAATAACTGCTGAGGGGACAGCAGTGTAAAGCAGTGATGTTCCCACAGTCTCTTTCTCCCTTAGCTAGTGCTGCTCCCTCCTTTTCAGCCTCTGCAAAATAAATTAAGCTTAAGGAAATGCTTCCCAGCCTCACTGATGCAGGACTCCTCCAGGGCTTTGCTTTGCTTGTGAGGAGCAGCCTTTTCCACCATGAGCAAGCCTGGGCTGGGAAGGGCAAATGCTGAAGCTTTTCACAGAGCTGTGAGCTAGCTGCAGGAGTGAAAGGTTGGTCTAGTCCCTATTTACTGACAAAGAGCACCAGTGTTTTCACTAAACAATACTGCACAAGAATATCATTCCATTCTGTGAATGGCAGTTCTCAGAAAGACAATAACTCTTAAAAGAACAAAAATAGAACATTCTGCAGGTTGTTTTTTTTTTTAAGGAATCATCCTTTCAAATCAGCTATGACACACCTGTAAGGCTTGATAGGGCTGAATGGTGTATTAGACTCTCTTCCAGGGCTCTTATCTTAATTTTATCACAGCTCTCAGGAAATTAAATGCATTTTATACCATTCCCTCATTTATGATATACCTGACCTTGGTCTAGATTTAGTTTTTTCCAGCTGGCTCAAATTAGGCACTCATAATCCCTCCTTTCTGTGGTTGCTGAATCTGAAATATCTGAATTAATGAAGTCTCTTGTTTTGCTATCACATGATCTAAGCTGCCAAAATATTTACTTTCTCCCTGTGTGATGTACAAAAGAATGAAAATGTAAATTGTCTACGTGCTCCTTCAAGCTCTAGTTTACATATAAACTACTAACCTTGCTGCCTTCTACTTTCCTAGCTGTACACTGCAATACACAAAGAATGCTCAAATTCTGTCAAATTTAACCACAAGTATAAATATAATCCTGGGCATGATGGGCTTTAGACCCACTTAAACTGCAAAAATCAGCTTAACGAAACTATCTGCTTATACTATATCTTTGGACTAAGTCCCTCAAATATATAGCTCCCAGCTCACAGGATAAACCAAACGATATACTAGGAACTCGAATGAAACCATAAAGATTAGGGATAGCTTAGACTTTAAAGTCCTTCTAACATTAATTTGAGAGTGGAACCTTTCCCTAATGGGAGAGGAGAGATGAAAACCTAATAAAAATACTTGTACTTTATGCCTCATCTAATGAATGATCCTGTAACAAATGTTAATAGTTAAATAAGGCAAAAACCATTTAAGTGCTGTTGCTCAGGTCCTGCTGTCAGCTGGAATAACTCCATATCTTCAGTGAAGTGAAAGCCAACTCAGGAGCAGCAGAAGATCTGGTGCACTGTGTTTGTAAGGAGGCAGACAAGCATCTCATCAGAAAAACTTTCCCTCACATTTTCTCCATACTTCTAAACACACAGATGGCTGGAGCAACTTTCCACTTTTCAACTTGCAGCCTGGTGAAAGGAGACAAATCCCCAGCAGTTTGGTGCCACAGCCAAGAGGCAGGCAGCATCCAAGGTACCCTGAGTGCCCAGGTATCTGTGTTCCTGCAGACGAGCTGTGTGCCCTAGCTTCCAATAAATCTGTATTTAATTACACAAATAGTGTTTCTTCCACCCCAGTCTGTAGGAAATAGCGTTGGGATAAGATAATTACGTGCAAATAAAGAATTTATTAGGATCAAATAAAGGAGGTGCCTTGCACAAAATACACAGAAAAGGAATCTTATCTCTTGATGCTTCACTTTGGTCTGGAGGGATCTTGAGAAATTCGACTGGGATGATAGAAAACTCATGGAGTTCAAAGAAAAGATGTGCAAATCTCTGCATCTGGAATTACAAAGGCAGATCAAGTAGAAGCAGACAATATAGCAGGGGAAAATCCCCACAAGTTGCCATTTTTGAGGTTCAGGGAAAAACCTTTCATCAGGAGGGTGCTACAATGCTAGAGTCAGCTGCACAGGCAGGGGATTTTAGGCTCATTCTTGGTGACTTTCAAGGCACAGATAGCCAGAATCACATCTGACTGGTAAATCAGACTAGAGATTTCCTGGGTCACTCCTGCAACAGATGTGCCCTTCTTACCCAACTTCCTCTGCTGGTAAAACCTTCCTTCTCCCAGATAAATGGATCTTTTATGGCCTATCACAAGATTCTGACAAAGCACAGGTGTGCTCTGAGGAAAACTTTTGATCAGAAATTTGTTTTCTTTGTGGCAATCTGTTTTTGTTCTTCATGCCCTTTGAGGATCGAAAATGGAGAAAAGAAGTATTTCAAATACCAACACAATTTAAAAAATATTAACTGATAGTAGGGTATCTTCTGCTTTCACTACAGGAACTTTGTCTCATTTGAAGGAGGAGTTCTAGCTGGAGACCTAAAAATTCATTTACTGTGGGTAGGGATACCAACAGACCTTTGCTTGCAGGAATCCAAATGGAGGATGGGCCACAGGCTCAGCTGGTGCAAGTTCAGCATCTTACAGTCAGTGGAAATATTGTGATTTACACCAGCTAAGATATGGCTTTCTGTTCCTATTTGAATAAATCAGCTGAGAGAATAAGTTTCTCCTTACTAGCCTGGCATGGTTCTATTGAGATGTTTAACCACACTAACACAGTGACAATGATTTTAGTGCAAACCACAAATGAAACATCTTCTGTGCCATATAAAGCACATCTTCTGGCTCAGACTGATTTTAGAGGTGCTAATTATATTAGTGTTGCAGGAACTGCAGTAATTCGCTTCTAAAATCCATTCAATTTCTTTTTAATTACTCATGTTTACCAATTCCTTTTGATTCAGAAAAGGCTCAAAATTGCAGTTAGCAAAGGAGGCTTGAAGTAGAATGATTAAGAGCATCTGGCATATACATAATTATGCCAGGCAATTTATTCCACCATTACCATTTCACTATAGCCCTGGTAATGAGCTGGGGCTGGATTCTATCACTTGTCTGAACATTTACAAATACCTCACTACACAGACAGCTTCACTGGTATGACTGGCAATAGTTCAAGTGTATAACACCAAACCTTGGGAGAAACAGTGGTAGATTCTTTCTCTTGTTAAGTAGAGATGCCAGCCCCAGATGTGTGGTTAGTTTTGTCCATCAATAGATTCAGGGAAGTTAGAGTTTATCTCAAAAAATGTTACCTGAATGTAATTAAATATAGCTTAAAAAAAGTGTGAATCAATACTAAAGTCATGTTGATTCTGCAAAGATTTGTCTGTGGAAGAAAACAAAAGGAAAAAGTCAAGCTATCTTACATCCTAGTCTTTCAAGCATCTGTGAAGTTTAACATTTCATTCTTGCTTTAAAATGTTACATGAACATAGAGGAGAAATTAATTAAAGGATTTTACTTTCAAACCATGTTCAACTTTATTTTCTTTTGTGGGACAGTTAAAATATTTATGTTACTTGAAATTTGTGCAAGGCCAAATTTCCAAAGCAACTCAAAGATGGACTCTGATCTTCATAAATATATTTCTGCCTCAGTAAGTCTCCCATTATGCAAGTGGTGAGACTGGTTGATCAGAGTGACTCCTTGTGGCCAAGGATCTCTTAATTTTATTCCCTAGCTACCATCCTTTTTGATCTCTTTGTGCTTTGCAACCACTGACCAGGCACAATTCAGACCATTGCCTGGGAAGTGCCATGAGCCATAGGGTTACCAGCAGCTCCTATTTCCTATGGCCCTGGGATAACATGGAAGAAAACATTCCTGAAAGTATCCCAGGAGGATTTGGCCAATGTCAGGAGTTGTGATAACCTAGGAGAAAACATCTTCTGAGAGTATTGCAGGATGACTTGACCAGTGTCAGGAGTAACCTTAAGACCCAGATGACTGCAGAGAGCCTGGCTCCTTCTCTACAAATTCTTGACACAGAAAAATGAGCAAAAAAGAAACCAGTGAAATCTAGGTTCCTTTCTCTGCAGCATTTCACAAGAAAAAATATTGCCATTCCATTAATTTAGCATCTCAAAAGTCCAATTTGAAAATTCTGAATTATGGATTACCATGAGACATGTAATGGAAAAATCCAGCCCTCCTGTACAGTCAGAACAGCTCCAGCTGCAGTGAGCCAGCGCTAAGTAATGAAATTTGAGAGGGATATTATTTGAGAGTTGGAAAGTTTTGAAGTGCTCAGTCTGCTATCACCACCACAGCTCACCAGTCTGGCGTACTGGTGGAGGGACAGCTCAGCCCAGCTCCACCTGGACTGGTCACCTCATTTCTGTGCATCAGCAAGGGCTCAGAGGAGGTGGGCTTGTGCATACTCACAAAATTATCTTCTCACCACAAAACTAATTACAAAAAGAGTGCTGATCCAGGCCACCAGCCACTTGGCTTTATTTTTAAGGATGGCAGGATATACTTTGTATGCTGCCTATGTACTGCAAGTAAGCAGAAGTCTCCAGTCTAATAGGTAAGCAGTGTTGTCCAGGCCCATTTCTCTGTGCCATTTCTTCCAGTTCTTAGCCCAGGATCTTCTTTCTTTTGCTGTCTCCTGCTCTTATCATTAATTTCTTATTGGCTCCTAGCTGCCATGTGGAACTGATTTCTTTTTTCCTTTAGGCAGTCTGTCAATTCTGCCACAAAATTGACCCTTACTTATCTTTTCTTGTGGTTTTGTGTGCCTTTTGCTCCATCTTGCTGTTTGTTCCTTTGTGCAGTTTCAAAGCACCTCACTTTGGCCTGTATTACTCTTGTGAATATGACTGACAATTTTATTGAAGATTCAGCTTTTCTTGTGTTCCCTGCCTGCCAAATATTGAACCAAGTTATTTCAGAGACTACTTTTCAAATCCAGGAACCAAAAATGCATATGCTTCCTCCAGACAGACATTATAGGATGCAGTCCAAACTTGATTTGAGTTGGCTCAGCAGCTGCCTCTACACAGTAACATTAGCATTTCCCTGCATAAACTGAGTCTTAAAAAATTCATTGAAGAATGTTTTATTCTGAAAAAAAAACCCAAACCCAACCAGAAACCAAACAAAAAAACCTCTCATAACATTTTTATATGAGATGCATGTTCCTATCTCAAATTTAGATTTCTTTCCATATATATCTTGCCTGGGCATACTTTCAAATTTCTGCAAGGGAATTTCTTTCATGCTCTTTCAAAAGCTGAATGGAAAGAATTTAATTTTTTGTTTTGTTTATTCTAGTGGCTGTTGTTTTCATGTGAAATACTTTATTGATATATTTGCATGTTTCTTGATGTGTGCAAATTTTGCATCTGTGGCCAAGCTGTGATTTGATTCTTCCTTACAGAGTCAAAATGACTCCTTGTGTTTTAGCTATAGAAACCCTGATTTAAATCTGTCTAATTGAGATGTTATGTTCTAAGTCTGGCCTGCACAGCTTAGTGCAGTTTTCCTGGTTAACACAAGACTCTGCACTGGTACAAATGGCACCTTAAATATTCCTTCCTGCAAGCCATTCTTTTGTCACCAGTTCTCAACCCATTGAGACGACCAAGATAATTTTCAGGACATGTGTGATGAAGATGCTCAAGCACAGAACTGTGCCAATTATCTTTACCATTGGGGTAAATATATAAATATTGGGGTTTTTTTATATTTATGTGGATACTTCTGGCTACAGGCTCAGTCCACTTAGCAGAAATTTCACATGGAGATGGGTCTCAATATACTCATCAGTCCACCCTATTTTTCTTTCTTTTTTGGAACTACAGTGTTGCTGTGAATAATGTAAGATGAAAAACAAGAGAGAAAATTTTTTAAAAGGTAAGGATGGAAAAACAACTGAAGTAAGTAGCAAACATGGAAATTCAGAAATTAGCTGGTCCAAAGATTTTATTTCTATGAAGTGCTTGTTTTCCTAGGTCTCAGCTAGCCCATTTCTTACCCTGTGTAAATACAAACATGCCACTACTGTTCACTCTATCTACTTTGCAGAAAAAATGGAAATGTTAGCACTCAACAATGGCAATTTCCATTCTTCCATCAGATTTAAGCATAACCTTTATGATGTTATAAATCAGTATTGGCATCAGCCTTTATTGAGGTGTGCTGCTTTTGACTGGGTAGAGCTAATTTTCTTCACAGTAGCTGATATGGGGCTGTCTTGGATTTGTGCTGAGTGCAGGGCTGATAACAGAGAGATGTTTTTGTTATTGCTGAGCAGGGCTCACACAAAGCTCACAAAAAGCCAAGGCCTTTTCTGTTTTCCCTACAGCCACACTGAGATGGAAGTTGGGGGTGCAGGGGGGTTGGGAGGAGACACAGCCAGGACAGGTGACCCCAACTGTTCTTTTCTGAGAATTCATATAAGGAGGGGTTGCTTGGGCTTTTTGTTTCTGTTTTGATTGTTATGGTTTGGGGTTTTTTTCCTCACTTATTTTTAGGTAAAAAAGGTTGAGGAAAAAAATTTAGAGCTTTGAAACAAGAATAAAAAAGAAGAGGAAGCATATTTTCCTTTTCTGTCTTAAAATAATATTGGCAAGCCTTTCTGTTTTGTTTTGTTTTGCTTTGCTTGGTTTCAACAGTAACCATAAGCACACTTGGATTTAGTGCAGGTGTGTTCTTTGGGGTTACAGCTCTGCCTTTCCCTGCTGCTGTGAAAATCCACCAACCTATAAGGCTCAGTTTAGTGTTTTTTTTTTTTTCTGAATTTGGCTGCTGATACTTTTGAAAGTGGCAGTTTTCACAAACCTCAGAAGATTTGCACATCTCTGATGTGTGTGATCCCTCTGCGTGCAGTTGGGGCCATGGGGCAACATCTGCTGCAGCCAGGGGTGCTGAATGTGGAGCTGGGATTTCTCTTCCATCACTGCTGAATGTCACTCAAATGAGTGACAGAAAGGACAAGGGAAGGAGATGAAAAGCACACAAAACTTGAAGCACTGGTGGGGCAGGAATTGGGGCAGGGAAGAAAGGGGAGATGAGTTTGGGAGGAGGAGCCATCAAAATGACAGAATGGAGAAAGAATGAAGAGGCAAGACAGGATCTAAATTAAGGAGAGGGGTTTAAGACAGCATTGAATGACACAATAGAAAAAAGAGAACAAGAAAAAACAGGTTGGAGATGGAGAGCTGAAGAGCTCAGGTTTATGGACAGAAGAGCAGAAAGAACTAGTTGGAATTTCCAAGGAAGAACAGTGAATCTTTGTAAACTTCCATTAGAACGCTCTGAACATCTTCAGACACCCAAAATCTGGATATGTTACTGTGGTGATAATCCCATTTGGTGAGGGACAATGTGCTGGGGCTCTGGAGCAGCAGTAAAAAGGCTTGAAGCCACACTTTGCCCAGTGAGGAGACAAAAGTTGTGTCCACTCAGGTGCTGAAGAGCCAGGAGGATTAGCTGGTGATCAGTCAATTAAAGACCATATCACAAAACATCTGCAGAAATGGACTTTGCATGAGTTCTTTAACCCTGGCAGTTACCTTGTGAGTGCACAACTCTGCACTTGATGGTACTCCTGGAAAGTGACACTTTTCCCCGTGTCAAGGGATGGTTTTGAAGGGTTTTGAAGCACTTCGTGGTGGTGGTTTTCCACTGACTCAAAAGTGAGCTCAAAATCAAGCTGTGCTAAAAGTTTCACCCTTATTTTATGTAAATTTTCCTAAGGGAAGAAAGGCTCCTCAAGAGAAAAGCAGCAGCGTCAACAAGACCATACTGAGATGGAAAAAACAGCAGAAAAGAAGGGAAAATCTGCATTTTTTTTCCTTAAAAAATGCAATGTATAGCTATTTGGAACTCTAAGAGTATTTAAAATCCATTTCACACTGCACTTAAACTTGTTCCATTTAAGAATTAGCTGATAATACCATTTTCTATCTGTCTTTTCCCCTTAGTTGATAAATAGAGGCAAGGAAGTCTTTATCAGTAAATAATAAAGCAATTATTTTTTAACAATTTCAATTTCTCAGTTGAAATAAATAATGAAACAATTATTTTTTCTCGAGTCTTTTACAGAAAATCAGCACACCCTGCCTCTGAAACATATGTGTAGCTCACAGGCTTTTACTTCTAACCACAACAAAAAGACCTTGCTTCCCTCTTTACCATTGCTGCCACTTGCAGGGCTGGTAAATGCTTTAACTTCAGGAACTGATAACCTCACACCAGCCTACAATGTGCACCTGAATTGTTTGCATAGCACAGCTTTTATTTTAAACCTCAAAATCTTCCTTGATTAAAATACTTCCTACCTTTTTCTGTTCTGCCTGCAAGCACCCAAACTACAAGTGGCCAGACAAATAAAAAAGGACACAAACATGGGGCAGCACAGCACATTTCAAAAATGCTGTCAGCCATGTAAAAAGTACCATTTTTAGAGGGATGGGATATGTAAATATCCTGTTAAATTCAGCTGACTTGGTGTTGCTGATTTAAACAATAAGCCCAAAGAAGCTCTCCAGGTTATTGATTTCTGCCATGCATTGTATGCATTTACGTAAATCTAATTAAAACCCTGTGCCTAACCCCATTATGAGCGATTCCCTTAAAGCAAGTTTTATATTTATCTAAGCCAGGCTGTGCCAGCTGTGAGAAATAACCCTGGATTTGCATGTAGTTATTGTGTAACAGCTGAAGTGGTCAGAGAAATACACTGAGGATTTTGCCTTTTTCCTAATGGATCATGCACTTGTGGATCAGGACTGGTTTTGGCTTTGTCAGGCCGCTGAGCTGTACTGCATTGGCATATTTCTGTTATCAGATTGCTCAGAAAAAGTTAAAGGTAAAACTTAAGATAAAGTTTCAACTTTAGGGTTAGCTGAGGGACAACAGAAAACCCTCTATAAAACCCAGTACTATGCTAAGTGTTCCTACAGTAGTTCTACACTGTGGTTCTGACAGTAACAGACTTGTATAATCTTTTCTACATTGGATGAAATATAAGATTCAGGAGGAGGAAACACTAGACTGAACTTTGCTTTCCAGGAGTAGAGCCAGCCCTGACCCTCCTTGTCCTCTCCACGAGCACTTTGAAGAAGTGCCTTCTCAAGGCTCAGTCTATGCTCTACAGTTTAGGAAGAAGAGCTAGCACAGAAGAACCCTTCCTAAGCCTGGGGAAAGGGAGAAGGAGGATAAATCTGGCTGAACCATGTAAAAGAAGGGGTAGTGAAACAGGAAAGCCCAGTTAGGCATGTGCAGAGTCAGTGAGAGAAAAAGGGGAGAGGAGAAGACAGGGAGGCAGAGCACAGGTGAGGGTGGAACTGAGCCAAAGTGGCTGTGAGCAGAGCATGACTGGCACACCACAGAGTGACAGTGGGAAGAAAGGACACAAGATTTTCTCCAGTGAATTATACACTGTTCATCACTCTAAGGCAGGAATTGATGCTGTCAGGTGGAAAGCCCAGGTAAATTCTCACCTATGACTCTCAGTAAATTACTTTTCCTTTCCTTTCTCCATTTTCATGCTCTTGGGGACAGCTTAGCTGGTCAGCAGCTCAGAAACTATCCCAATCCAAGTAGCACTTTCCCAAGCAAGGCTCCAGCTCCCAGCAGAGTGCCTGCAGAGGCAAAGCTGCTGCTGCAGAGCAGCATGACAAGGAGCAGTGTCTCCTCGTGTGACCTTTACTCGTGGGCTTAGTACAGTGCTGCAAGCATCCCCCTGGGGTAAATAAGATTGATGTGGCAGCTGAGCACATCTACTGCCCAACTCCAGGATTTCAAACTACATGCCACTTCCTTCCAGTTGGAGACAAGTTCATGAGTTTGAGCAGGCAATAAAAGCTCCTCTCTCCATGCTAATGAAATGTTCAAGTCCTAATGGATTAGTAGTTTTCATATCAGATTATGCATGCATTTTTTGCTGATAAAGACAGAGAAGTCACTCCTATTAGGCTTTCAGATTCTGTTAGTAAAAATACACCTCAATAGAGCTCAGTGCCTGTGGGATGCACACAGGACAGAAAAGGCAGTAACACGTGGTGTTGGACTTCTCAAAAACTCTGCTTTCCTCCATTGCACAGCCAGGCAATGTGCAGAAAGCTATTGCTGATGTGGAGAAACCCTGTGGACACTGTCCTAGAAGACCATGCACAGCCCCAGTCCCTGGAGCTGTTCTGCAGCCATGGTCAGATATGGGGCCCCTGGAGCCATAGAAAATTCTCCCACTCCCTTCAAAGAGCCCAGGCCCTATTGATTCCAGAATCTACTCCACATGGCTCTTTGTGAAGCCTCTGAATGAGTAGTGACCCCAAACTCAATGCCTCACCAGTAACTTTCCACCCTAAAGAGCTGCAGGCATTATTTTGGGATACAACATCAACACCTATTCCTCCAGAAAGCTGTTTAAGCCATGTCTGTGCTGCTAAAGGAAACAGCCTCAGACACCAAGCACAGCTGGAAGCAGCTGGCTCACATCTCTGCTGTTTAGACCCTTTCTGTCCTGAATTTGTCTCAAAGTGAGTTGCATGGGTCGACAACAGAGCTGAAAAGTGAATTATCAGCTAAGCAATGTTGACAATAGATGTCCAGATGTTCCATGCCTTTCCTTTAGCAGCACAGGTATTCCCTAGGAGCCTGGCAAAGGGTGGGACATGGCTGTGTGGTTGGACTACATTGAAACTGTGATGCTGGAGAGCGAGGTCCCAGCACAGGGCAGTGACCCAGCACAGCCACTCCAACCTCCACTGGCAGGAGTGAATTCCTGGCTGTGGATCTCCACCTGCAGCTCCCCAAATGCTGCATCTGAGAGCCTGAACCCACCTTGCAGCAGTGCCTTGTCCCCTGTCCCTTTGTGCTTTGCAAGCCAAACCTTCAGTGTCTCCTCTGTGGAAGTAGTTTAATAATGTGCAGGATAAAATTGACTCAACCAGAGGGTTATTTGCTGATATTTTGTACTCGTGGCTGTTTTTCAGTCGCTTTTCTGTTTTCTTTTTTTTATTCTTTACGTTTTGTAAAGTTTTCCATTTGTTATTTTGGACCTTAATACAGTGATGCCATTTTCCATTTCAATCAGTGCCCCTGCTCGCTCCCGCTCTTCCATTTCTGACTGAGTCCAAGGTAACTTTTAGAAAGGAAGTAAAAATGATAGATGAATTATGGCATTTGAAGTTGGAGGAAAAAAACTCTGAAAGGAAAATGTAATTAAGAAATAAATTGAAAAATGGAAGCACCTGTGATACAGTGACCAGGAATGATTATTTAGGGGGGGGGACCATCACAGGCAGCTTAATTCCATTTCATTCTGTTGCTTTGGGATTTGGACTGTTTGCTCATTTATTTGGATAAATGGTAAGCCTATTCTACTTGCACTGTTAGATGTAATGAGTATTATTTTGCATTTAATTAAAATACTGACACATTCCCACCGATAGAAAACTTTCCATTGCTTTTCAGAAAGTGCTGGGTCATTTGATTTATAAGACATAGTTATTAACTGCTCAGCAAATACTTGGAATGGAAATAATTTTACCTGTTGGGAAAAGCACTGCTGCTCCTGTAAAAACAGAGGTTTCAAAAAGACTGAAATGTCTGGAAGACATTCGAAGTGGAAAGGGAAAATTTGCAGGAGGGTGACTGCAAAAAATGCCAAATGGTAAAGTGCCATTTTGAGTGCCATTTGTATCAGTAATTTTGATCAATGACTGATACAAATGTAATTGCACATGGAAATGTGAGTACACTGGGACAGGAAGCACTGCTGAACCTCTGTAAAGTTTGGGTTCAGTAGCTGGAGTGGGATGAGTTGCAATGAAAGAACTGATACCTGAAAAATGACAGAAAGGGACTGAGCCAAAGCTTCCCATAGTCTGAATTTGCATGGTATAAAAGGGAACCTTTTCCCAGGCAAGTTTTCT
The DNA here is from genome assembly GCA_013397075.1 of Rhabdornis inornatus. Classification (NCBI taxonomy): domain Eukaryota; kingdom Metazoa; phylum Chordata; class Aves; order Passeriformes; family Rhabdornithidae; genus Rhabdornis; species Rhabdornis inornatus. The sequence continues at coordinate 1,836,025 of VWZS01003516.1, forward strand.
ACTTTTACAGTAGCATTTAATGTTGCTTCATTGCTGTGGGAGAGGGTGAGCAGAGCAGGAGACAGATCAAAAATTGACCCAAAATTCAGAATGAAAAGTCAGAGGAATTCTGCCCAACAGCCACCCTGTGCTATTACTCTCTTCCAGATGCCTCCTGACATTTCTTCTACCCAAAAGCAAAACTACTCTTCTCAATACCAGGACTCTCATTCCTACAAAGATTGGCTAAACATCCAAAAATCAGGGAAGAGGGCAGTGGCTCTCTGGAAATACCTGCTCAGTTCAGAGCTACACCTAACAAACAGCATTGAGATCTACCTTTTCTGGTGATGTTTTAAAAATAAAGTGACTCCATTTTCCATGGTTTCTGCCTTTTGGAACAAGAAGGAGCTGGAGAGCTGCCACAGCTATGTCTATGCTACAAAGGAAGAAACAATTCCCTTCATGTCTTGATGGACTCAACCATCACTTGGTGTTGGAAGCATCCAGGAGATGCCTTGATATGATGGGAACAGACTATCCTGGGATACTGTATGAGCATCACAGCTTGTCTCCAGCTCCTCACGCTTGCAGGTCCCACTCACAGGACCTGGAAGCAAGGTCCCATGGAAGATCTTGTCTAACAACACAAAAGCACATTTCTCAGATGGATCTGAAACCATCCCACACCACAGAGCACTAAACCCTGTCACTATTTTTTTCCAAAGGTGCAAGAAGCTTCTGACCTCTTTTAAATTTTCAGTGGCACAGGGAATCTTTGGTAGAAACTAACACTGTGGCATAATAAAGGCTGCCAGAATGTGCCAATATTCCTACTATTCCTACTTCCTAGTCAAGCTAGCTTTTTTTTTTTTTTAAACCTTTAAACACAGAGAGATGTCTCTTGTCTAATACTTGTACCTCAAATGATTTCAACATGCCTTAGTTGAAAGGCTGAAGAAAAACATGATGAACATATCAGGAATAAAAATAGAACAAATGGTATAAATTATTTCAATTCACAACTTCTAACAGCACTTTTAGTATGCTGGTCACTTCTGTGCTGTTACATACTTAGGAATAGAACCTTAACAGCTGAAAAAAAAATGCTGAAGCTGCATAATTCCATCAAAGCATCACAAGGGAAACAGGGGAAATGGATGAGATTACATTAGTCTAGTTACTGAGTTTATTAAGTCTAAATTACTTGAAAAAAATGGAGACAAAAAATTTAAAATTGCTGCAGTTGTTACCAGAACTCTGAGGCTTTGAGACATCAACAATCTTCATAGAGAATAACTGATATGAACTTATAACATTTATTTTGTCCTAAGCTTCCATGAAAATCATGCAGAGACTCTAGATAAGTGTACATCAGACTTGGAAGGAATCTAGAACAGGTGTAGACAGCAATATTTCAAGTACTGGTGTCTCTGCCTCCAGAGCTGGGCAGTTTATTATGGATGCAGAAGCTTTTCACACAGCAACTCTGGGAATTACAGCAGGTGAACGTTTTGTGAAAGTGTTTTTACACTAGGAAAAATTACACTTTAGCAGATTGAAAACACATTATGAGCATAAGGACATACTGAGGGGAAAAAAAATCCAACAGCAAACCAGCACACATAAGTGTTTTCAAAACAAATATTTCAATATTGTTGCAACCGAACAGAATTGCAGCTTATGGAATGGATGAGGCTGGAAATATCCCTGGAAGCCCCCTAGTCCCACACTCCCATGCTCAAGGAGAGTCTCCTAAGGCAGGTTGTTCAGGGGTGCTCATCTAACAAGCTGATTTTTCACCCATTCCCCCAGAACATGACCCACCTGCATTTTACAAAAGTCCTCAGATTCTTCTGAAACAAACACTGATGGTCAGGATTGTGGATTTGTTAGTTACAGTATGAGGTTTATTGGAACAAGTTCTTTTTCAATATATTTAGGAATTCATTGGCTGATGCCAACAGCTACAGCTGTCCAAGGGAGTAGAGAAATCCTTGGTAGTTTTAAGGATTTGTTTCCCAAGGATTTGGCTCAGTGGAATCATGGGGAGTGGGGGGTCCTGGATGGACTGCACAAAGTACGTGCACAGAGTGGAAACTTTTATGAATGTTCTTTTTTAGTTCAGGTCCATGGGTCAATACTGAGTTTTTACTACAGTTCTGTGAGTCTCAGCCTCTTGGGGTGTGAAGGGCAGCCCAAGGCCACAGCTTTGATGGGAAGATTTCTTCAAATGACCACTTGATGTCACTGGACACCATGCTAATAACCTTGTTAAAGTCCACTTCTGGGCAATAACTAAAGGTTCTTAGAAAAGGATGTCTGAAAATGGGAAGGCAAAATGCTAAAAAAAGGTCATAGTCCTATATTTATATAGGACTATATATATATAGTCCTAGGTCAAAAGTCCTATAAAAACGTCATATTTATTTTGCTTACTTGATCTTGTAAACCGATATTGACAATTGCCAAATTACTTACAAATCCACAATTTCTTTTGTCCTGAGAACCCCAGGACCATAAAATCATTTAGGTTGGAAAAGCCCTCCAAGATCATCGAATTCAACATTTGACTAATCACCAGCTTGTCAGCCAAGCCATGGCTAAGTGCCACATCCAGCTGTTTCTTGAGCAGCTCAGGGATGGTGCCTCCACCAGAGCCCATTCCAATGCTCAACAACCCTTCCCATGAACAAATTTTTCTTGATGTCCAAGCTGAGCCTCCCCTGGCATAGCTTGAGGCCATTCCCTTCTCATCCTGTTGGTGGTTGCCAGAGAGAAGAGGCCAACCCACACCTTGGTATTGGTGCCCACTTTCTCCTCCAGAAATTATTTAGAATTAATCACTAAGACAAACTAAATCAGGATGTGTTCCTCACTTTTTGGATGCCCAGTTCTGAAGAGGTATCCAAGAGACACAGATGTTTCTGGATTACCCTTGCAAAAATAAGATTCCACTAGCAATCCAGTGTCACCAGTCCCTTTAAAAGTTTTGGCTGAGCCTTAGATTTTCTCTCCCCTACAGCTTCATTCCTGACTGACACTGAGAATTTCACATTTCCCAGGCATTTGAAATACCAGCTCTGAAAACTAATGCAAGATTCCATATTTCCTCATCTATCTAGTCCAAAGTAAAGTGAATTATTGTTCCCTGACAATATTTTTCATACATCAGCATGATCTGAATCCTAATTGAGTCTCATGATCAGGGCCTTAAGGTCTCTTCTCTTCCACTTTCCATTTATGTGCTGCTGGGACATTGATTTGTTTGTGACAGAAGCCTTTGTCCTGAGATTTGTTTGTGTTGGTTTTATCTCCTGGTATTCACCAGCCAGGTGGTCATGCACAAAAATAGATCTGTCTGTAAAATAAATGTTAACCCAGAATTTTTTCAATTCCAGAGCTGGTTGAAATATTTTAGCCAGAAGAAATTTTCCCTGCAAGTTTCACTGCAAGTGAAATGTTTCTCTGGATACTGTTTTCAAACTATTATTAGATAGGAAAAAAAAAAAAGTAAATGACTTATTGAGGTTGTCCCATTTTGTTTTGAAAATGTCACAAGAAATTTGTTCTTACTTTAATCAAAGCAAAATGAATAAGCCATATTGAACTATATTTATAAAATATTTTATATTGGTTTTGATGTCTTTATAGCATTTGAGTGGTTCCAAATTTAAATAGTTTGGAAACTCTGTTACCCTAAATTTTGGAGAACAGAATAAATTCTCCTTCTTGTTTGCCTTTCAGCATTGGTATTTATCATAGAAAGAAAATAGCCAGCCTGGTCATATAAATGTTGGGCACTTGTTCTCATTTATGATGTGTTTTATTTGGAGACCACACAGTTTCGCTGAGGTAACAAGCTTTTCCTTGGCAAGGCAGTCTAAATCTCCACCAGCAGGCCAGTGACACTCCTCATTCACTGTGATCAACTGGAAACAGCAGAAATTCATTCCTTATGCTTGAGGGCTGCCTAAGCCCCTGCAGGTATCTCATTTATGATTTGTTGTGCCTTACCAGCTCTCACTCTTCCTGCTCTGCCCTTCCATTCTTGGCTGGAACCAGAACGAACCCTGGCAGATCCTCCTGTGGGGTGTGGTGGGTGAGAGGTTGGGCATGAGCTGGAAATGTGCATTTTCAGCCCAGGAGGCAAATCCCATCCGGGCTGCATCCCCAGCAGAGCTGGCAGCAGGGCCGGGGAGGGCATCCTGTCCCTCTGCCCCTCTGTCCCTCTGCTCTCTGTCCCTCTGCCCTCTGTCCCTCTGCTCTCTGTCCCTCTGTCCCTCTGTCCCTCTGTCCCTCTGTCCCTCTGTCCCTCTGCTCAGACCCCACCTGCAGTGCTGCATCCAGCGCTGGGATCCCAGCACAGGAAGGACACTGAACTGCTGGAGCCAGTCCAGAGCAGGCCACCAAGACGAGCAGAGGGATGGAGCAGCTCTGCTATGAGGAAAGGCTGAGATAATTGGGATTGTTCAACCTGGAAAAGAGAAGGCTTTGGGGTGACCCAAATAAGGTCTTACGTATTCTGAAGGGAGCCTACGAGAGAGATGTGGAGAGACAGGACAAGGGGGAATGTCTTCAAATTGAAAGAGAGTAGGTTTAGATTGGATATTAGGAAAAAATCTTTGCTGTGAGGGTGGTGAGGCCCTGGCACAGGCTGTCCAGAGCAGCCGTGGCTGCCCCAACCTGTGCTGTTCCAGGCCAGGTTGGACAGGGCTTTGAGCAATCTGGTCTAGTAGAAGGTGTCCTTATCCAAGACAGGAGAGTAGAACTGGATGATTTTTTAAATCCCTCCCAACCTAAACCATTCTTGGTTTCTATGATTCTATAACTCCTTGAAGAAACATGAGAGAGATGCAGAACCTTTCCATAAACCTTCAAGGTTGTACATGTAATATCCATAACTGGATTTATAATAATAATGTGTACCTCTATTCAGTAGCTGAGGTTATCTTTTCTTTAATGCATGTCAAGCCAAAAAATCCCTGGAGTTGGGTGTCTGTACACACACCATGAAGTTTTCTGGAGAACTCTTTGGTGGCGCTTAGTGGAGCCACAACTTGGAGGCATCTTCCACAAATATGTGTTGCTCCAATACTGAGTATTGCCAGATGGGACAAGGGAAGGATGGTCAGCAAGAGACCCAAGCTTGCAGATTCTCAAGCAATCCAAACTAAATTTGTTGTATATTGAATCTGTCTGTAAATCTGGGCTGGCTGTGACTCTTTCAAGAGGACCAAGATCATAAAAATGAACTTTACACAGCAGACTTAAGACTTTTAAACTCCTTTACTTTCTACAGGAACAGTAAGCTAGAGTATTTTCAAACATCAAGAAATAATTGTGTTTGAGAGATTTAGGAAAAGTATCCTCCATGCTCTCATCTCTGGAAGGTGGTGTCTTGAACACTGCAGTTCTTCTATTTGGGGTAATTTCTAGATTTTTCTGCCTGTACCCCAGCTCAGATCTGTTTCCAAAGTTCTGGTTCCCAAAGAAATGAAAGAATAACTATATAATCATCATAATTAACTCGTTTCCTTAGGGAGGGAACTTTAGAGACAGACTACCTTCCATCACCATCCTCTCTAGCTGCCAGTGTTTGCAGTTCTCTAGTGCTTTATAATCTTAGCTTCTACAAACACTGTGCAGATATTGGTGATTTATTCCTGCAATTATTGTGCTCTTGAAGCTGTACCAAATGGAGTGTGCAGTTCTGTGCTAAACATTAAATCCCACTGGTCAGGAAGGAGAAAAGCAATGCCACTGAAGGATGTCTAAAGCACATTTCAGCCCTTGCTTGGCAGTCCATCAAGCAAGATGGTCTACAAGACAAAGATGAGAGAAGGAAACACACAATCCATCTTCTTCCAGTGCAGGCAGTGCGTGCAAGTTATTTATCTTATGATTTAAAATGTGTCCCTTGGCCCATTGCTTTAAAATGAGAGCTTATGACAATTTCTAGACCCAGGAAATTTCGCTGTTTCATTGCAAATTGGAATGAAAGCTGCAAGTATTTTAAGAAGTCATGAAAATAATTGGTAAAGCCACTTTGTTGCAGTCGGAGAGTTGGGTTCCAATGCAACCCAAGATGTGATAATGGTGAAAACTGACAGAAAGCAAAAGCTTAACAAAAACAACAGAGATAATGACCATATCCTACCAAAACAAGACATTCTGCAGACATAGAAATGACTGAACCATCTGTTCCCATAGAAAAGCATATCTGCTTTTCCCATAGGAAAGCATATCAGCATATCTGCAGATATTTTTTGTTAAAAAGTAGATGTGAAAATGTATTTATTTACTACTCCTGACTTAATGGGTTAGGTGATAATGCACTGTGATCTTAATAACAAATGAAAAGCAAGAGTCAGCCAGGCAGGGCATTGCTGGAGCCAGCATCTTCAGAACCAGAGCATGCCAGTGTTCTCTTTCCTCCCACCAGGCTGGCAACCCAAAAAGGAGGGGGGTGGCACTTGCCTGATGAGTTTTTCAGCTCCCTCAGCCTTTCCCCATGAGAGAGGTGCTGCAATGCCCTAACGACCTGAACATAAATCCTAATGTCACTACTTCAGCTCAGGGATGTTGTGTATGGGATCACCAGTTACCCATAATTATTCCCCTCATTAGCAATCATTACAGTGCATTTTCCTTCCCATTTTTTTTCCCAGCTATATTTCCACTTGCATTAATTAAAAAAACTCTTAGGGTTAAATCTGGTCTTGGAGAGCTGTAAATCAGGCCAGCATCGTAAATCAGGTGTCCACACTGGTATAACAGCCCCTAAATGAGATTGGAAGAGACTTGCAATTTCATTCCGTGCAGAGAAAGCTCTTTGCTTTTTCAGCAAGTTAACTTAGCCTTCCTTCTGAGAGATGACCACACTTAAATATGAATCTGTGAGGAAGTGGAATGAGCCCAAGCAGCACACAGCAAGCTCTGAATGCAAAGCAGCCACAAGCAGCAAGCCAAAAATCTGAGGAGCTGCACTAGCAATAGTTAATGTTCTATTGAACACCTTTGAACTGTGATGAAGCAAGCCTTGGGAAGACTATTGCTTTGGTTAAAATCACAAATTAAAATGAAAGATTGTGGCATAGGTTCACAGCTGTGTTTCATGTCTGTGCTCGTTTGAAGGAAGCAGACTTGAAGGCAGTGGTGGAAAGCAATTTATTTACTAGATGTACTCTGGCTTTCCACCCAAAGGCATCAGGAAGGCACACAGGTAGTTCATGAGGGTTGAGGATATATGACAATTCAGTTGCAGACATTAACCTTATAACTTCTTGTATCAAATTCTAGCCAAAACTTCATATCAACACATACAGTCAATTAGTGGAGATTGAGAGCAGGAAATGCCATCCAGAGTTCTCTTTGCATTGATCAAACTTGACGAGTGTTGCTCCACACAATTCCCCCTCTGCAAGCAAAACTCTGCTAGAATTTCAGAATTGGATGTGCCCAAGAGCCACATTAATCATCCTGGGATGGCACAGCACAGACCTCCAGTAATGCCTCACAAGGAGCTAGTCAAAGGATTTCTTGGCTGTCTCTACAATGACATGGGAGCTCAAAAAGGAAAACTAAAATAAATACCTAACTCAAGTGCCTCCCTTCTCTTAGCTCAAGAAGTCATCTGCACAATATTCATCACATTGCACATGTGAAGGAGTCATGCCTTAGGTCTGTGAAAGAATGGATGGAGCAGAGGGTGCTGTGATGTTCGGTACACTGACAGTGCAGTGGGGTGTCTGTCATCCTTGTCCTTCCCTGAAACGGCCCGTGGCTCTCACCATGCTTTTGTGGGAGCCAGGAGTCCTTCCATCCTCAGAGGGACACTGTTCCCCACAAATTGTTCTGGGCTGAGATACACCTTTACTAAAATCTCTTTTAATCAAGAATTTTGGACCATAAATCCCTGCACTCTGACAAACACAGGCTGGAAGTGACATCCAGAAGTCACCCCCGAAATGAGGTAGCTTTTGAGAGAAATTTGCAAATAGTGGTTTCTCTTTTCACTTGTCAGAATCAGATTTCTGTGTTGATTATGTGTTTGACACAGAGACAGATATCAGTAATTAATATCTTGTGTCAAGCTCATCTTACGGGGCTGAAATAAATAATGTGAGTGCCACTCTGATCCATTTGAACTATTGAACTCTGCATCATTTTCAGAAGGAAAATGCAGGCTGACTGTATTTACAGGACAGAAAGCCACCCATTTGTTTTCCTGAGAGGTTTCCTAGGGCACACATCTGCACAGATTCAATTTACAAAGGATTTTTGAAAGTCAGGATGCCACTCTTAAAGTGAAGCACTATGAAGGTAACAGACCTGGTATTTTGTAAAAGGATTACATATTCTTCCTGGTCCCTCTGGAGACAATCTGCTTTGTACCTGCTTAGCTCCTCACCTTTCCAGTGCTCCTCTTCTTGGACTCCAAATACTCCTCAGATTTCCTTAACCTTGTTTAATACCCACAAGACCATGTGTGGGCTACATATTTGTCCCTAAAAAACATTCGACCGATCATTTCTTCAGGCCTTTCATGAGCTGCAACATCTGCAGTGCAAGAACAGTAAAGGTAGTGAGAAACTGGAAAAATCTGCTCTTTTCCTTTCACAAAACATCTGAGCCAAGGAAGTCTCATGCTCAGAATAGGGCTGCTCCCCATATGAGGAACTCAAGTTGCCTTAAATGGCATAAAGCAGATGTAAAATCCTGCAGTGAATCAGGAGTAAGGGCAGTGGACACCACAAACTAGAAAGTCAGGCATCCTGCCCTTCAGAAGTCAGAAAATGGGGATGAAAGCAATGAGAGAGGAGAGATGCCTAACAAACTAAGGAGATCAGTGGTTTCCTGACTCCTTGCTCTCTGTTGGTCAGCAGGATGAGGTCAGCCCACAGTATCCCCATTTTCAGCCAGACACAAAGGGAATTTTCAGACTTTACCACAACTTTCTAAGGAGTTGATGGCTGCAGCTGTCTCTCTTTGGCCACAACAGTTTCATTACTATGTTTTCTTATGACTTGGTACATTAGTTTATGAACACTTCATCCTCTTGCCACACGATGTGTCCATCCCTAAATGTGCAGAAACTGAGGGACACTTCAGACAAATTCTTCCCAGACCCAACAGAGGGCTCTTGATCCTGGAAGTGGTGAGGATGGATGGGGAACACACTTCTCTTTTCTCCTTGGTCAGATCCTGCAGGTGACATCCAGGCAGCCTAAATTCTGCTCAACTCCGAGAACTGCTGCAGCCAGTCTGCTCTCCAGCACTACTTAACCCTCGAATTTCAGCATGCTCTGAGGTGGCCAGAAGGTTCCTTGTGTATCCATAAGAAAAGGAAACACTTCCTTGACTGAACTGTTGTGTTTGGGCCTCCAGAGCCTCAAAACTTTATGTTTGGTGAGAGCCACACTCAGTGGGCAGTTGCCTCAACCAACAGTCAAAGGATGGAATAACCTGAGCTGCAGGTCTTTGCTCAAAGGGTTCCATTCCATCTCAGCTGGCTCTGAAAGGTACCAGAGCCACCTGGCTACTGTGGGATGGGGCTGCTGGGTGGGTGAGGATCGGGATTTGCTGCCTTTCCTGGGACGTGGAGCAGTCAGAAGCACAGGAATTACAGGGCAGTGGGAGAACAATGTGGAGGGAAAGCGACCGTGACTCCTAAGTTTGGACGCTCAGGTGCCTGTGTGTGGCCTGGAGCTGATCCAGATGGATTTTCTCCTGGCTGTGAGGGCCTCATATCAGATGCTGACAGCTCAGCTACAGCTGTGGTTGGTGTGAGGACAAACTTCACCACTGCTCAGCAGAGATGAGCCCAATGAGGGCAAAACACTCACGTGGACCTGACATTTACTTTTCGGAAAGTATTTTAATAGATATTTTATATTCCTTCAGTTTACTTCTGACTAATGATTTGCTTCATGCCCCAAGAATTGGGGCTGAAATCAGACAGGCAGAAACTAATGCAATGAAATTGGTTTAATGTCCTCCACAGCATTGGAATAAAATTTGAACAGAGTGCAACAGAAACTACAGATAGTACATTTATATTGAAGCGGAAGAAAGAAAATTCTTCACTCATCAGAAGTGTCCTAAAATAAGCACAGCAATATCAAAGCCAATTAGGGGGACAGTGATGTAATTCAAAGACAAAATAAAGAGCATTCTGTGATGTGGTTTAGGAACAGTTTATCACCACTCTTCAGCTCCAGCAGGAATATAGTCCAATAAACTATGGCTTCAACTTGCCTTTAGATCTCTGTATCTGACTCAAAATGATGGAGCCAGGACCTGTAAGTGGTGATAAAATGAACTGTTTCCAATTATTCAAACTCAACAAAGGGTCTTCTAACAAACACATCAAATATATTAAACTGAATTAATTTCCTTTCATGGATTCCCAGCGCTACTAAAATCAGTAGATTGGTGGAGTGGAAAAAAAAAATCTGTGTGTTGAAGTGACAGCACAAATCCATAATCAGATACAAAACTGCAGACCCCCAGCAGTGTGGGAGGGGAGCACATTAGGATAAAGAGAGGATGGCCACTGCTGGAGGGAGGAGAGGAGCATGGATATTTTGCACCCTTTGCCCAATGCACCAAACTGACACAAAACCCATGTTTACTCTAAAAGATCATTGCAGCGGTAGAAGAATCTGAAAATCCTGTTTCAGACTAGAGAAACCATGGTGAGTGTGCTGGAAATGCTCAAACATATCAAATACAAAATAAATGGTCCTTTGAGGAAGGCTTAGCAAGGAATAAACAGACAAGTGCACACAATATTTCACGGATCTTTCCTTCAACAAATCAAGAAGATACAGCAGGAGAGATTACAAGCCTAGGCCTGGTTTTGAGTGAGCTGGAGGTCCAAAGTAGGCCAAGGATTTATTTGATTTCTGATTCCAGACTCACATTCCCGACTTTTAGGAATGAGGCTTCTCAAGGAGACATTTAAGAGCAGGACACAGCAGACAGACCAGACATTTCTTGCTCCACGATTACAGAACGTGAAGCGTCATCAGTGAAATGGAATTGCATCAAGGCCAAGTCACCCTTTCCTATTGCAAAGATGCTGTGAGGATTGAGACTCTGATGTTACTGTTGGAAAAACCCATGGACAGTGGACCCAAACTACCATCCAGTGTTTTGGACACCAGCCCATCAAATTCCTGCTTCCCACCAAAATTTTTCTCATGAATGACCTTGACCACCAACAACATGCTAAGGGACACTTTGATCCAGGTCTTTCCATCAGTGTCGCTATGTCCTGAACAAGATGGGACACATGGGAGGGCAAGAGTCTGCATGATCACCAATCCTTGATTCTAAAGTTTGGGGCAAAGCCTGAACCCTGCTCTGTAGAAAACCAACCTCAGTACTCTGCAACTTAGCCAGAAGTGTTCTGCAATTGCAGCACACAAAGCAATCCCCACCCCAGTGACACAAGGAAGAAATACAGACACAGATTTCCCCTGCACAGACTGGAAAGAGAGGCACAGGGGGATATTGATTGAGCTACAACACACCAGGAACTGCAGGCAACCATCACACAGGACAGAGAAAAATTCCTCACACCATGATAAATGAAGAAAGCAAACAACTACATTTGTTTGGAACCTTCAGCATCTCACCATGCTCAGAGGATCCTCAACTTCTGTGTCCCATTTCCTTTCGTTAAATTGCTCAAATTCTCTCTTTCCTCCATTTTTAGGAAGATTGATGCCTTTTTCCACATGGACTTATTGGTTATAACCCAAGCAATAATAGCTAGACTTGCTGGAAGATGGTGCATTCATTCTTTTGAGTTTCTTAGCTCCAGAGCCACCACAACAAACCCCAAAACTCAGAGTTGAAGAAGTAATAATTTTAGCTACATCAGCAAACTGAAGGGCTGATACATTCCCTACCGAGCAACAAATTAAAATAAGCCTAAAGCAACAAGAAATTTCTGACTTTTCCATGTGTGTTTTTATTTCCATGTCTCTGGTGGCTACCTACAAGGAGGAATATGTCAAAAGCCTCCCTTTACTCTGTATTTCAAGTCTGAATTATATTACTAGTGCCAGCAGATGCTCCACCATGCTTATTTAACTCATGCAGCATGCACCCTGCCTGCCAGGCTTCCTGGGATGCCTGTCTGAACCTGGACAAGAGAACCTTCCCTCAGGAGGAGCCATGTGGGAACTGGGGAGTCCTCAGCAGCATGAAGGGATCTGGCCTCAGTGGTGTGTGTCTCAGAATGAAAACCTTCCTGCTGCAGTCCCTTCTGAGGACACACCACCAAGTCTCACATCTCCTGTATCTCCTGCTCCCTCATTTGGCCTGCTCCCATCATACTGCATCAAATTTTCACTGGGCAATCAAATCTAAACTAAGAGAATAATTAGCTCAGGTGGTCTTCCAGAAATGAACAATAATCAGGAAGGATGGGAAGACTTACAGACTGTGCTGTGGCATTTCCCCACTGCCTGAACGTTGTGTCACTGCTGCCAGCAGGACGGGCAGCCCTGTCTGCCCAAACTGCAGGGCCATTACAGCACTGGATTTGTCTGTACACCTCTGCCTGTCTCCAAGCCTGTGAGTAAATCCTGCTGCTCACTTTGGAGGAAAAACTGTTCCCAGTTTTCAGCCTGCAGACAGTCAAACCCCAACATCTGTAGCACTCAGCCAGCAGCAATCAAAGCCACACACTATTCTTTGCCACTTCACTCCTCCATCACAGCCCCAGCCAGGCTTGTTCTCCACTCCTGTGAGTCAAAAAAAAAAAGGGACAGAGAGCACAAGTTCAACTTGGGGAATGTTTTGCAGATAAGTTCTGCTTTGTAAGCCTGCTTGACTTTGTTCACTGCCATCTGAACTGCCTGAAAAGGAATCAAAAGCAGCCTTTCCTAGCAACAGGGTGTTAGAAGAGGATCAGACTTACAATACCTGCAGTGCCTAAAAATGGAGTATTGTAATGACTACAGTCAGTCAGTTAAACCTAAAAATCCTAAAATTAGTGCCTACAATTCTAGCATTTAAGAGGATGATTTTCCACTTGAAGATTTTCAGATTTGAACACTTTTCTCCCAGCTTGCTGAGGGAGCAGCTTGTCTTATGAAGAAAGCTGTGCTGCTTCCCAATTTCTCCTCCTGGGGGCTGAAACCTGGATTTTCCTGACACCTCATTTTGCACTGCTTTTCTGTGTACAGTGACTTTGTTGTAAATGCCATATAGGAAGCAATCAATAGCATATGGTTGTTTTTCTCCAGCAGCAGAAAAGTTATTCTACAAGGATAAGATTAGCAGTGGTTAAACTCTTCTAAACTATGGCCAGAGCCTTCAAAAGCAACTGCACCATATTTTTTGCAGGTTTGGGAAAATCTAACAGCTTCCTTTTTCGTTATTATTATTATTTCTAAACATTTTCTGTGTTCAGCCTTCACCAGGAGTGCTGAGGCTACAAATGCTTTTTGGCATCTGTAGACAGTAATATCCCTCATTGTCTGATGGCAATGTACTTTTCAAGCCTCATATTCATAAATCTCCTGCATGCCCTGGAGATAAACAAGTACGACTGTGTGCCACTATGATAACCCAAGGCATAAAGAGGGCAAGAAACTTTTCATGCATTACCAACTGAATCAGAGCTGAGTATGGAAACTCCAAGGCCTGATCCCTCATTTTTCTTCCAGCCCCTCACCAGCCACTCCTTTCCCAGTAACCAAGCATGATTTCCAAACTTTAGCTGCTGGTTATTTTTGTTACCTTCAGCAAAATCATTCACTGGCAAGACTTAATCCATTGCTTATGTAAAGGGAAAAGGCATTTAAAAATCTTAGCATGTAGAACTTGTATTTTCATTAAGGAAAATCCACCTCCAAGTGAGAGAAAGATTGGGCTGATTCCTGCACCATTCAGTTGCTCTCTTCCCTTCTACGGATCCACCTTGCAAGCAAATGTCTGATCCAGCAGCCACCCTGCTGCCTTGCAGGCACTTTTGGAGACTCAGCCTGATGCCAAGTGTGCATTATGACACCAGTGAGACAGTGGGAGGAGGTGAGATCTCACAGCAAGGTGTAGGGAGAGGAGGGGAGAAAGAAGGAAAGGCAGTGGAGTAGGAGCACCACTGACAGGCTGCATCTCCTCAGATGAAAGCAGATTGGATGTGCCTGGTGCAGCATCAGCCCCTTTTTGAGCCCTCTTGCACAAAATGAGGAGGACAGGCATTTCATATTGCCTTGGCTCTCTGCCAGTGGTGGGCACAGTCAGGCTGGACACTGATGAATTTGGCCAGAGGCCTCCCAGTTGAATTCATGCCTTTTCCAAAGCAATTTCTATAAGGTGACACCAGCAGATGTATTTTTCATTTTAAAACAAGCAGGCTATTTTAACAAGGATTAATCCTGGACTGGAAGAAAAAAACATCTTAGGAATAAGTTTTAGATGAAATCAATGTGTGCAAAGGTCACCATCCACTGCATCTCTTTAGACCATGCCCTACAGCCACTCACACATGTGGGGTATCCAAAAAGGAGGTATCCATGGGCTGTCTCCTCAGCTGAAGACTCATCCAGAGTACAACCCCTGGAGCTGGAGGGCAGAGGACAAGCCTGTTTAGTGGGGAGCTGCTTCACTTTGCTAAATAAAGTGAATAACTGCACAACCCTCCTGCTGAGGAGGTGGCAGGAAAGAGAGTCCTCAAGACTTTTAACCCTCCATGTGTTCAGTTGCTGCTCTGATCAGACTGGTCCTCAGCCTGCCAGCTGCAGTCTCTGACATGGGAAGAGCTGGGGCTACACAAATAGGATGTTTTGTTCCCATTTTTGCTCCATTCTTACAGGTAAAGCTGACAAAAGTGATGTTATCCTTCATGAGGCTCAGCACCAGGGGCTCCCGTGGGGAAACAAGGAGGGAGAGGTGTTAGGGAAGCTCCCCTGAGAAATCACCTGTGAGGCTGTGGAGAGGCCACAGAAAGAACTGAAATGCTGGAGACACAGGCTCTGCCAGTTCCTTGGTTCTACAGGATGCCCTCTGATCACTTCTTGTCCCATTCACCCCAAAACTTGCTTTACTTGAAGGAAACACTTGTGACCTCAGATGCCCACGACAGGCCATTTAATCACAGCTGCCCCCCCAAAATGTCTTCAAACAGGTTTGTACAGATGGGAAGACCAGAAGAAAGTGAGGGTTGTTGGTACCTATCCCCAAATCCAAGGACCAGCTGATTCAGCACCTGCCAAGCTCCCTGAGGATCTGGAAGCTGGGCAGATGCAGCCCCTGCTCTGCCTGAAGCTGCTAAAGGAGCAGGAGCTTTATTATTTATTATTATTTTTTTTTACAGCCCTTATCACCAAAGGGGTAAAAGAGGAAAAGAGGACAGCAGTGACCAAACAAAGCCATTCCCTGTGGAGTGGTTGCTGGAGGAGTGGGAGAGCCTGGCTCAAAGAGAAGCCCTGTCGCAGTTTTATTGCTCTAGTGTGAAAGTGAAGTCGTGAGTCCAGGGGTCACATGCTGCAGTGCTGTTTTCCACATTAACCTCACTCTTTTGTTTATGAGAGACAAAGAAGAAGCATTTCTTGCAGTGCAGCTAAAGGGAGACATCCTCTCCAGGGAGTCTGACTGGATTTTTACACATTTGTTGCCCAAAGCTGCCTGTATGTGTTTAAAACCCCATACTCAGATTAAAATCAGCTCTAAGCAGCTTCTTGAAGGCTTCTACTCGGAGGGATTTTTTTCAGAAGTTCTGGTTGACCATCACCAATATTTTGCTAATTATTTTTTAAAAGAATATGTCCAGCAGAGAATTTGCTTGGATACGTAGAAAAAGTAAAAAAAAGACCCAGATCCATTCTTCTTCGACAAAGAAAGCACAAAACAGCCTAAAAAATTACAGACAATCCCAGTCAGGCAGCATAACAACAACATAATTACAGATGCACTGAGGGAGTCAAGGTCTTGGCAAAATTAAAAGCAATTAAGACAATTACCTGATTGTCTTCGAGAGCAAAACCAGCACTCATTTGCAGAGTCATTGTGGAAATACTGACCAGAATGTCTCTGCCTTACACCCCCTCTAAGACTCTCTCATGCTCTATTTTCATCATCCTAGATTTTCCCTGAGAATAAAGGGAAAATCATTTTATATGATCTGTTATACACCCAGGCAGGTTTGTAAGGGGAGACAGTAGCCAGTGACTTCTTTTTTTAGCCACATGATGCAAGCCTCAGACTTCAGGGCTGCTGCTGGTACATGCAGCAGACAGTAAGAATTTCACATTTCTCTCTTATCTTGCTGCATAATTTAATTTCTGGTTGGTGGAAGCTTTTTTTCCTTCTTTCTCTGGATACCAAAGAGCAGCCAAATTTCAGCATGAGAGAGAGGCTGAATTTCTTGGGCTCTCAATGAAATTCTATTCTCTGAAGTGTGCAGGGCTTGCACTCCAAGAGCTCCTAGGAGGGAATTTTCCCCCTAGGTAAGATAAACAGGAATTTTGAGGTATTTCTGGCTTGCCCCCTTCATGTGCCTTTTCTATCTTCCATAATGTCAAAGAAAATCTGTTTATCGAGTTCTCTGGTATCAAAGGAGTGTAAAGACATTCGTGATTCCCTCAATCTCTTCTCTTCTCTTTCTGTCATATATATTTAAGGCATTTGCTTACTTACTACAGGCCCAAATGGGACATGATTTCAGTGCTTCTTGGTGTGAGGATAGCCTGTGGATTTTTTTGAGAACTTCTTGGTGTGCTGCTCTTGCAAAGGACTGAAATCAATGCCCTGGGGTCCCTCTTCCAAGCCTGTGCTTTTATATTTCATTTACCCTTCATTAAATGCAAATCATACAACAAGTCACATGAATGAGATGAAATATTACCAGGCTGCTGAAATTGTACTATAGCTCTACATGAACCTGTAAGTTCTAGAGTATCACCTGAACCTACCTAAAAACTGCATTCCAAGGGTTAAAAAAAATGCTCCATAATATCTATGCTTTCCTGCAATCATTCTATTCTGACAGTGTCATGAACACAAAGGCTTGAAAAAAGATGAGGAGGGCCAAACTTTTGCTAAAAATATCCAGGTATTGGTTGCTTCAGGCTATGGTAGCAACATTAGGTTTCCCTTAGTACAAGAGCATTTCCAAGCAGCATTTTAACCATGCAGTTAAAAAGGCCAGTCTTTTAGGAGCCTCAGTCTTTTATGAGGATTTTATTTGCCACTCATCCTGATTACCACCTCCCACCTTGCAGATTCTCTAGAGCAATGGCTAATGTTACAGTGCCAGTTTATATAACATACTTTACAGGCAATTCAGTTTCAGTCTCTGAAAATAAAAATTGCATGGAAAAATACCTTGCTTGTTTTTTTCCCTATGAGACACAGCAGTGAGTGTGCTGGCTTTCTATTCTGATCATTTTTATTTGCTTGTGTTTCATATTTGAATGATACAGCACCCACAGGGGGAGGACATGAATATTCACAGAATCACAGAGTAATCAAGGTTGGAAGAGACCTTCAAGATCATCTAGCCCAGCTGTCAGCTTAATCACCCCTAAACCATATCCACAAGAGCCTCTGGATTGCTCTTGAGCACTTCCAGAGGTGGTGACTTCACCACCTCCCATGACAACTTAGTCTAATTCCTAACCATCCTTTCAGTGATTTTTTTTTTTCTAATATCTAATCTGAACTTCTCCTGGGTGCTCCTGAAGGCCATTTCTTCTTCTCCTTTCACTTGGGCCATTCTCACTGGCCGTTGTGTCAAGCTGGGCTCTCCCTGCCTTTGTTTTCCCCAACCTCTCCTCTCTGATCTGCAGTGCCAAGCTCTGTGGAAAGGAACAAACCAAATAATACAACTGAAAGTAGTCACAGCAGCATGCACAGGCTGTGGCCTGAAAACAGACCATCCACTCTGACCAGAGTCCATTATTTGTTCCTTTAAAAAATGACACAGAATTTTGAGCAAAGTTGAGAAGCTGTGAAGCACTCCAGAAATCATTGCAGCCATCTGGCCCTGTGGTCAGCAAGGAGCTTGTGTGCCTCACACGAGGTGACAAATCTCAGGTGTTTTCAAGGATTACCAGTCTCAAAGACAGAGTGAGCTGGAAATTCAGTATTTGAGCACCAATCTTTGGAAATATGCTGTGGCAAGGCACGACTTGGCTTTCTGCTTCCTTTGGATAGAGGCTACCATCCTGATGGATTGAAGTGCTCTGAGCACCTCCTCTGACAGTGACACATCCACTCTGTCCTTGGGGTCACCACTGACTGCACTGGCCCAGTCAAGTTCATTCAAAGCAACATTTTTCTCACTTATACCTGCCAGTGCTGCAAGCAAAGAACAGCCTTGACAGTCTGTTAATCAAAGGCCAGGAGAAAAGAAATTAAGAAGCTTCAGCAGCCCTCACCAGCAGATTCTGACCTCTGTGTGCTGGGGTGAGCTTGTTGCTTGTGAAATAACATCTGCAGAATTTTTTATTTTGCCTCAGGCATAAAATCAGTGAAGGTCTCAGCACCATGTGGCTTCCTCTGGCAAACCCCTAGTTTCCATCAGTGTATCCCAGTGCTATGAATTCCCAGGATCTGAAGATCTTAAAGCTTAGTGATTAAATAGTCATGTTCTACATCCAGGCATTTCAGTGTCTGTGTAACATAACACAAAACCTTTCTTAAACTGAGTGCACTCTAAACAGGCACCAATTTATTTGGATTGCAAAGTTTATAGTCTGAATGAACACCACTACACCCACATCACTGTTTTGTACATTCCTGGATTTTATCTCTACCTCAATACAAATCTCCTATCACAACAAGTGGTTGAGGTCCAACCAAACCAAGAATCTTGACATGATGTCTATGATTAATATTTAGATCCTTCTGAAAGATCACCAAAATGTTGCCTAGCAGAGAGGGTCCGATTAGACAACGGTAATGCAGTTTCTGAACAAATTCTGTTCTTGTAATAGAAGCACAGATGCCCTTTCCCCAAAAAAAGTGCTTTTCCACCATTGCACATCTGTGTTTTGAAGAAAAGATGCTGAAGAAGAGCATTTGTTAGCTGTCCACAGAGATAGCCTGAGTGGGCAGTCAACCCCAGCTATTTTCTTTTCATCAGGATACGAACCAAGGCACGACTAACAACAAATAACTAGATCAAAGCTCCTGTTTTTGTATCTTCTTGTTCAAAAGATAGCACATACCAACTGAAAGTCTGCAGATTTTTTATTAAATTGCTAAATCTCCACTAGCAAATGCAGCTGCCCATTTCAGAGTAAAACTCTGTATTTCAAACACTACAGACTCAGGCAAAGATGCAGCATTACTGCATAGTTCTCAATCTTGATTAAAACACTATAAATTGGAGGCAAATTCTCTCATATGGTCAATTTACCCAGACAGACACTAAAGCAACTGAGAGCCCAAAAGCCATGGAATGTCTTTATAATGCTACTTTAATTATGATAGGCTTTGTTGTCTTAAAAGACTCATTGTCTAATTCCATATAATAGCAACATGTAAATTTGTTGTGGTATTATTTCTTAGTGTTTTCATTTGCAGTCTCCCAAGACACGAATAGTGAAAGAAAACATCATTTCCTAATGGTTAGAGACACAAAGAGAAGATCTGCTCTGTGGTTTCAGAACAAGTCATGCCTGTCCCTTATGTTTGGCAGCTGCACAAGGACAGCCAAGCCTCCTCTGCTCAGCCCTGTGGAACCCACCTATCTGCATTATCACAGAAACACAGATCACAGAATGGTTTGGGTTGGAAGGGACCTCAAAGATCATCTATTCCCAATCCCCTAGCATGGGCAGAGACACCTTCCACCAGATCAGGTTGCTCCAAGCCCCATCCAACCTGGCCTGGAATATTTTCAGGGATGGGGAATTCACAGCTTCTCTGGGCAGCGTGGGCTAGGGCCTCACCAGACTCACAGTAAAAAATCTTTTCTTAGCATCTCACCTAAATCTACTATCAGGTCACAGCCATTCCCCCTTGTCCTGACTCTACATACTCTTGTAACAAGTCCTTTTCCTTGTAGGCTGGCTTCAGGTGCTGGAAGGCTGGATTATTAAGGATGAACAACATGAATTAAAACACATGTCACTGAAGGCTTGAGTGAAGAGGTTGTGTATGAGATGAACTTCTCCTGAGGTGTCTGATGATTGATCATTAGAAAGCCTGCCTTACCTCCCCTAGCCAGCCTCTCCCTAAGTTAATGCCTATGGACAAACAACAAATTTATTTTTCATGCTTTTTCTCATTTCCTGAACTGTCTTTCCACTTCCAGAACTTTCAATTTCTGATCACAGTGTTTAAATCCATCAGTAAATTCTTTGAGTCATTGTATTTTATTATTCACTTCCCTCCTCACTAATGTAGATGATCCATCAAACCTCCATGCTAACCCCAGCTTGCTGTGCCACCTCTTGAAGAGATCAGAAGTTCCTGCAGAAAACTCACTCCAGCATTTCTGATTTCACACATTTAGGTGAATTTAACTACTGGCTTGTGTACAGAAGCAAAAATACTCCTTTGGAACAAGCAGAGTTAGAGGCCATGCAGGCATTACTGAGGCATGGTCTGGCAGAGAATTTGCATAACATTAAGTGTTTTAAAAGCACAAATACTTGATGGCTATGGAGTTATTTTCCAATATCCCTATAGGGTACATAAAGCGTGGGTGCCTGACAACCTGGGCAAGTGACTCCCACTGGAGGAGTGAGTGTCTGTGTTTGAAGACATTACTTTCTATTTCAGTTTGGAGAGAGTGTTGCTGGTTTTTGTTGTTGTTGCTATAGCTGACTGATCCTGTACTCTGGTGATATATTGCTCTCCCTCGCCTGCCTTCACCAATCACTGCACATCTGTCAAAAATCTTAGAATCGGTTGGCACAGCTGCATCATGAGTGGGAATAAGCCAGGTCTTTTGGAAATCCTATGAATTTTCATAGTCTGAACCAGTTAGCTACAGCACCTGGCTGAAATTTTAGTGCTCTTTAAGGCATTTGAAAAAATCAGCCAGCACTTAACAGGTCTGAATTATTGAAGCTGGAGGTAAAAAAAAAAATAAAAAACCAAACCAAATAACAAAAACCCAGTTAGTCACAGAGGACAATTGTGAATTCTGAGAAAGCAATTGGAACATTTAATAGACTTTTCAAAAGCCTTGAATGAAGTCATGAAGTCCTCAGACACTGAATTAAGATATCCACAATAGGCTGTTCCAAGTGGAGCCTGGGATGTTTCAGAAGTAGAATAAATTTCAGACTTTGTACTCAGTGCCAAGACTTCAATTCCAACTTTTAGTTGCTTCACTTCAATATTGTCTAAACTTACTTTTTTCCCTGTGTGTTGAGGTTTAGAATTGATGCTGAGCTGGCAGGAACTGTTATTAGGTGCTGAGAAATTCAATCCTGCAGAAGGGAGTGGGGTGGGGGAAAATGAGCACCAGGTTATTTATTATCTTTCTATAGGTGCCCTGCATTTTGTCCAGGCAGCATCCTAAAGAAAATTTCACTGTGCTCATAAAGACAAGGCAACAATGGAAAATCTGGTTAAAAGTCTGGAAATTCTGATAGTGGCTCTGCATTCAGTCTGGTATAATTCAGCTACATATCTTCAATATATGCCAATCTAATTAAGAACTGGTGAGCAGCTATTAATAGACACGTATCTTGGATGCTAATATTGTGGGCTTTATGCTCCTGCCTAGCAAAGCTGAGATGTTAGAGGTAATAGCAGTATTAGTGTTAGGGAGCTGTCACACTTGCAAAGGCGGGTGAAGGGCTCCCTGTGGGAAGGATCTTCCTCTCCAAAAGCCCCCATGAGCACTCACAGTGCCCCTCTGCCTACCTGATGCACAAACTCAACATTTATAGCTCCCAAGTGGTTCAAAGGATTGGCTGGTCTTTGAAAAGCAGGGATGAGAAGGAGGTTAACAGCAAGAGAAGCACTTGGTGAAGGAACATCTAATAGCTCTCACCTCCTCCACCCCTACACACGACCCTGTCTGGCTGCTCCAGCCCCCTGAGATCAGCTCCATGAGAAATAAATAAAGTCACAGCCTCCATCAGGAAAAGTGGAGCACATCCAGAGTGGGACTGGAGGCATCCTGTGCAAAGGCAGGCTCTAAGGGACTGCCAAAAAACGTTTGAGTTTAGCAGACGTGGATGTTAAACTCAAAGAAACTCTATGTTAGGAGGAAGATTATCATCACAGAGTTTTGATGGGTTTTCCTGGGCTAGATGTTCATCCCCATACTAAAACAAATACTTGAATGGATGAAGGGAACTCTGAGATTAAATAGTTAGGTCAACTGGACAGAAAATCAGATGGAAAAGAGACCTAAATCTCTGTGATGCCTTTCTCCATGCTGGTTATCAAAATCAGCCTTTCTGTCCATTGGCACTGTTTTTACACAAAATATCACAGATGACAGTGGAATAACAAGTCCAAAAGGGCTGCTTGATCAAGTTCTACAAAAATAAGTGTTTTTTTTGGCAAAATTGGGAAATTCTGCAGGAAGGTATCAAATTCCATCTGTTCTTTCACTAGAAATTACATTTCACTGTGATAGATTCAATCATTTTGTTTCAATAGAATAATTTCAGCTACCATTGTGACAAGCAGAAATAAGAACAAAATGTTCTAAATTACCATTACGAAGCATTTCAATCAAGACATTTCAATGTTTCTGGAACAAAAACATTCCCCAACTTCACTTAGTATTTAATTTTGACTTCTAGTGCTTGTTTGAAAATAAAATTGTAAGTTTCCTGCAGAACGAATATTTCATTTTCTGACCTGTCACGCTCAGTAAAGATATTTCAAATGTAATTCAGAGGAATAAAATGGGTCTATTTCCCCACACTGCTATGGGACACTGTTCCAGTTGTCTCTTGGTCTGCCAAGAACCTCCTCCTCTTCTCACAGGGCATCAAATAATATTTCATGGACAGCAGCAGTGAGCTGCACACAGTCCATCAGCCTGAAAAACTAGCCAGGAGGGGTCTTCATCACTTTAAAATATTACAAAGCCAAATTCAGACAAATCTAATAAACCAAGGGAAAGGAAACCCATTTCAGAGAGAACTAGAAGGGAAGAAAAGGAGAGGAAATAGAGTTAAAAAAACCTTATTTACCCATTGCAGGATTGGCAGTGGGTCTCTCACATAATTTGCAGAGATAGAATGGTATGAAAATGTTTGGTCTCTGAGTTTGATAAATAACTCAGACTCAGACCTTCCAGTATTTTATTTTTTACAGTTATTTGGATCTGAGAAGGAGTGGAGGGAGACACCCCTAAGGAATTGTAGTTTGTTTGCATTTCCTTTACCCAGATACTTGGTGTGCACCTCTCTGCTTTTCTAGGATGGTGAATGCCTTAAAAAAGGCCCTTTGGAAAGGCTTTTTTCTGTGGGGAACAGACCAGAAAGATATTTCTGTGGTTCCTTCTGTCCTGCACGTGCTCATGCCCCACACCTGGACAGGAGGAGCAGTGGAGACGAAACACCCTGGAGGAACCACACAGAGGAGCTTAATTGAAGAACCTTTTCCCATCCAACATACTTGAGGATTTGCACAGTTTGAAGACATTTAAATGCTCTAGTTTTTTTGCTTTTTTTCACTTAATGATATATTTCACATCTTAAAATAGTGCTTCCTCAGCTGAGGGGATAGCATGGAGGGTTATTACAGAAATGAGCATTGCATTCTACAGAAGTCTTGAGCACATTTGCCCAAGAGAAAGGGGAGAAGGCGGCAGGTACATGCAGGGGCTGTGATGCACAGCTCTGCACTGGGGCAGCACTGTGGCATGTTGTTCCACCCCAGCACTCCAGCATCATGGAGAAAGCAGCTTGGATTCCTTTGGGCTGGGACTCAAATGGGTGCTCTTGATGTTCCACACAGCCCTGAGCAGGGAGAGAGGCACACAAGGGATGTCCAGGCTGCTCCTCCTCTTTTACTTCTTCCACATGGTATAAAGGCCAAAATCTACTGTTGGGTCTCTTTTGCCACTCCAAAGAGACCCCTCCATCTGCTGCCTGGCCCCTCAAGAGGGCTGTATGCCATGAAATCAAAACACCAAGTTTGGGGGCAACCAGAGATGTGGTTACTAAGAGGCTGCTGATGGGACCTTTACCAGCACACACATGTCCTTCTATCTGCACTCTGCCTCCATACCAAACCATCCCTTCCATCCAGCAGGGATCCAGGTCCTTCAGTCTGATCTTCTGGAGATCCTTGCACTGGAAGCAAGTTCTGGGGATTGTCTAAAGCATCCCCCCTTTCCTGTGCTTTCCATCTCCTCCCTGAGCCACAACAGCTGAAATAGGTTTGAAAAGGAAGGGGTGTAAAGGTAAAGGGTCTGACAGAGGCCACGGGCATGAACCTGGGGATAACAAACCAGCACACAGCCCAATGCCTTTATGGAGAGGCTGCAGAGGAGGCTGCACTGCACCAAGCACTGTTCTCAGCAGAGGGGCACAGTGCCAGGACGTGGTCAGGGCACACACATTTGAGCAGCTCTGAGTCCTGTCTGTGCCTTTCCTGGTGTGTAAGACACACTCCCGCTGCAGGCTGTGCAGTAGGGACGGATTTAATTTGCTTTTCATAGGCAGCTGTCCCGAGTACCAGCCAGCATGCAGAGACAGGACGCTGACAAGCCAGCCATCAGCAGGGTTTTGTTTCCTAGCCTCTCTTTAATTTCAGTGTTAGCTTGTCGAATACCACAACACTGCTTTCCTGACCTTTGCTGTTAGCCAGAGGCTTCAGGGCAAGTTGGATTGCTTCTCATCCTCAGCAGCAGCTGTGGGGAGCAGCCGATTGCGTTTAGGCAATTTGCAACCAGAGGGGCTGACTCAAAAGCATTAATTGAAGTGTGAAATTTGCCTTCCCCTCTCCTCTTAATCAGCCCTTCACATTTAAAACCCCTGTAACTACTTTGATGCCACCATAGAGGGGGAAGCAATAGCTGCCTGAATACAAATTATGGTTTATACATTAATGATGAATATTCATTAAGTGGGCCATTTATTGCCGGTGTGCTCCTGTTTGGAAGGGTCTCAGCAGCATGGAGAAGGCTCTTTAAAAAGCAGCATTACTTTTAGGGAACAGGCTGTCTAGGACAAATGAACAGTTATTCAAAAGGCCAGAACTTATAATATACATCCATACCCTGCTGGGAGATTTTCTTGCAGGAAATATGTGTATCTTCCATGTTCATTAGGTCAAACTCTGCTCTGTTTGTATTCCTTGCTGATACTTCATGTCTGAAGCGTACAAGCACACATAAAGCTTGTGTTGCTTCAGGCCATGCAACAGCATTGATTCAAAGAAAATCTTTCCTGTGGTCACATCACAGCTCTGCTGGCTTTTATGTGCATTCCTGTTCCAAGGATGGGTGGTCCAGTTCACAAAATGAAAATATAGTTCCAAAGAAATTTTAAACTTTCCACCTGAGACACCAAACTGACACAATTGAAATTATTTTATCAAACGTTACCAATACGGTTTACAAGAAAAAAACCCCACACATTGGAAATATTAATAATGCAGTATAATAATAAAAATATAGAAAAACCCAGATAAATCAATGGCTTCAAAATTTCCAAAGAGCTTCAAACCTTCCAAAATCACTTTCTCTTGACAGATGAACTTGGCTACCATCCTCACCTGTTCCTCAAGGAGAGGCTGCCAGAGCCAGACATAGCTTGTGTTATCTCCTCTTTATCTCTCTGCAGCCCTGAGCTTCATGTCTAGCGTAGGAGAAGATAGTTACATTTTCCACGAATAAAATCTGATTTCAGACCATTCCACATGCAAACTGTATTGCCTACGCTGCTCTAGTAGGGCAATACAGGCAGAGAAGAAGGCTCCATGACAGCAGTAATGTGATAAGTTGGTGATGGGACTGGAGAACGACACACAACCCTCCCAGCCTGTGCTGCCATCAGCCTTCTGGGGCCAGTGTCCCCAGACTGTCCCCGCACTGGGATCATGGGGAAGGCAGCACTTGGGCTGCCTGGTGCCCATTTCTTTCTCAGGCTCTGGACCAGCCCACAAAGGAGAAGTACAGTCAAGCCAAGCCAAACTATCTTGGCAGAGGCACAATGAATATTATTTTAGCAATAACAAGTTGCAACATTTTCAAAATATTTCCCTTGTAGGCTTTTCATTGGTTGTGAGCAGTGCTGCCTGTTGGATACCTGGAGCTGATTTTGGGGCAGGATAGGTTTATTCTCAAAAAGCAAGAGGCAGGTAAAGAACTAGTGTGGTTTTCAAACACGAGATCCTTCTTTCAGTTACATCAGGATACACAGGGCAAAACACCTGGTGTCATTACAACACTTTGTCTGAAGTGAATCAATGACTTTTAGAAGTTCAAATCCTGGCACAGTCCATTCAGCACTTCAGGATTCTTGAATGCAGAACTGTTTAGCCAGCCTAGGTCCTTCAGGTGGGAGCAAATCCTTCTTGTGCTGTAGAGTTATTCAGAAGCTCATAGAACATCGTGTCCTCAGGATGTGATTTCATTCATGATTTGGAACCTCTCCTAAAAAGACAGAGGGACCTGGGGCAGTTCAGGCTGGGGAAACCTTAGAGCACCTTCCAGTACCTGAAGGGGCTGCAGGAGAGCTGGAGAGGAACATTTGACAAAGTAACTGGACAAGGAGGCATGGCCTCAAACTGAAAGAGAGTAGATTTAGACAAGATATTAGGAAGAAATTCTTCCCTGTGAGGGTGGTGAGGCCCTGGCACAAGTTGCCCAGAGAAGCTGTGGATGCCCCATCCCTGGAAGTGTTCAAGGCCAAGTTAGAGGGACTTTTGAGCAACCTGGTGTGGTGGAAGGTGTCCCTGCCCATGGCAGGGGGAGTGGAATGAGGATGATCTTAAAAGCTCCTTCCAACCCAGACCATTCTGTGGTTCTATGATACTTATCCATGTACCCACAGTAACACTTCATGTGTCACTACTAAAAATGGTGACACTTCATTGGTGTAGGGTATTTATAGTGAAAGACAGAGGAATCTGGGGCTCCTGCCTTCATTGCTCTTTGAACCAGCTTGTGCACACATAGCAAACACAGGGTAATCTTCAAATATTTCTATCTCAGGGCCACACAAGTGGGATAAGTTTGTGCAACAAGACTAGTAAAATATACCCAACTGATCTGAAAACTTTGGTTTAATTAGAGGGAGATGAACTCTCCTGATTCAGGCTTTGATAAAAAGCAGGCTCCCCTATAACCTTCCCTGAGTGTTTTGATAACCAGCAGCACAGCTCAGCTGCTAGTCTGTGATCAGGAGCTGTTTGGGATGGGAACAGCAGAGGATGCTTCACTCCAAGGGATCAACACATCTATCTGGGGCAGTCGCAACACAGCCCACAGTCCTATGTCTGGCTCATCTCCACACTACTCATCCTTGCTCCCATAAGAGCTGAGCTCCATCTGCAAACTTAAAAATGGAAAAATAAACCCAAGCAAACTTTTTTTTCTCCCCCCACCAAATTCTGTCTGAGCAGACAGCTTTCAGAAGGCTCAGCATTTTCTGAGTTGCAGGTTCCCTTTGGATTTCTCACAAAGTGGTTGCCCACAGTCATCAGATCTGCTTGAAAACCTTTGCTTTCACCAGTAGGAAATTAGATGCACAATTGCATTTCCCTGGGGTTTTGGAATGGTCTCTGTGGCTCACAGAACAGAGCATGAAAGAGGCAGGTTTATGTCAGAAATGCAGACAATAAATGGTAGCTCTCAGTGTGAAGATTTATTTATTTAGCAGAGTCTCAGAATGAAAAAGGACAACTTGAAAGGAAAGGGCAAATGTGATTCTTATTTTGTCCACCACATGGAATTTCTTTTCCTAATCCTTCACCATCTGAATATGACTGCTCCTGGAGGCTGCCAGGATCAGAGAGATGAAAGGGCAATCCTTCATGTAAGCACCAGCCCTCCACTTTAAAAGCTCCCCATGCACTCTTTCCACTTTCAACTGCCCTCAATTATATGTTTTTTAACATTTGAAAATGCTTTAGGACAGCAGGTGCCTCTGTCACTCGTGTATTGTTCATGTCATCACCCTCTGCCTGCCCTCTCCTACTTTAAGCCCTCTCTTTTTTATGAAAAGTAAGATAATAGTCATGTATCCCAAAGGGGTGGGCAGACAGAGGAGGTGCAGTCCTCTGGTACATGCTGCCTGTTCCACAGCCTGATCTCTGTGCTCTGAGGTGCTCTGTCTAATTACAACTCCTGCTACAGGAGAAGGAGAGAAGCTGGGTGCACACCTGTGTTACCGGGGCTGTGACTGCAAACCCCTGAGACTGTGCTTGCTGCAGCCAAGCCAGAAGTGCTGCTGGGCTCCAGGTGGAGCTGGCAGAGCTGGAGAGAGGAGAGGGTGAGGTGCACACAGCCCCCTGAAGATGGGGCAGTGTATCTCACCTGAGAGGATGAAGGGGAGGTAGCAGACCATGCAGGGCAGGTTGGTTGTTCCTCTTCAGGGTGTGAACACACAAGGCCATGTTCTTTCTGTATAAAATGTGGATAGCTGGTGCAGGCACTCCAAACTTCTGGTGCCTTCTAAGCTACTCTGAAGAAGATGACGCTGTGAGGTCCATGCCACTTATTGAGGAAGCCCTGTGCTTAACTCGAGTGAGGAATCCCACACGAGGGGATTCCTGGCACTCCAACGAAGTGGGACAAAATCTTAGCTTTCAACTCCCTCTGTTGCATTTTACACTCACAAAACCTCAGCTGAAGGTTTATCTAGTCCCACATCCTTCCTCCTTGCTGTTTGGAACTAAGTCTACCAAAACAAAACAGGCAGCATCTTCTGATGAATGCTGGATAGTCCATAAAAGACCCAGGGACTGAGCTCCTGTACCTTGGGCTACCCAACAGAGGAGTCTGTGTAGGAAAACAGAAGGCAATAAAACCACACCATTTAAAAATTCATATCTGCATAATGAGTCCTGCAACTGTACCCAGAGTGAGTCAGACCCACATGACTGGGAAGAGCTTATGGAACAATAAGGCAGCACTGTTTGCTCCAGGTTGCTCACACAGACATTAACACTGCAGAGAGAGTTTGCAAATCACCAGGTGCTGCTGCAGAGCAGCCAGCACAACACAGTGTGTTACATGGGTTGCCATCTTGGTCATTTTTATTAAAAAATAAATCGTGCACAGAAAGGGAGTGGTGTCTTTGTGCTGCTCTGCAAGGACTCCTGATTAAGCACGCTGCTGCTTTTAATGACCTTCCAATCTGACCTTTTAGTGCCTGGCAGGGGTGCAGTGCTTCGATTTCACAGCATCAAGGGAACATGAAAAACAGATTCAGATGATTAAGTTAATCAAGAAAACCTTTTGATTCCCATTTCTTTGTAGAAAACTGTATAGCTTAAGGCAACAAGAAGAGACAAAACTGTCCTGATGTGTCCTCATTACCTCAAGCCTCATCACAGATCTTACACTCATGGCCCAGACACAACCAGTGACTATCAAATACACATTTTTACCTGTGGATGAAGCCTGGGAAGGACTAATGAAAACACTAAAGTGGGAAGGAGAAAGTTTAATACCTGTGCAATTCCCGTGCCATTCCCCTGGCCTTTGTTTCTCCGTTGCTGGAAGAATTTTACTGGTCCAATCTGACTAGAAATCCTGAGAAACAGAAAAGATGTAATCCTAACTTCTTCCAATGCTCACCCTCCTTCCACCTGAGCAAAATGCCAGGTCTAAGCTCCATCTGGATATGAGGAAAGGGAAGGGAATAGCTTTTCCAGTGTCTCTCATCCCCCTCAGCTAAGCCTTCAGGAAGATGAGCTGCAGGATGCCCTTAGAGACCCTTCCCAGCCAGGGGTGGCCCCTTGAGGCTCATGGGAAGAGCAGGAGAAATGTGTAGGGCTTTTCTCTTAGCAGGACAACAGCAGTAAAGCCAGAGGCAATCTCTCTGGATGCAAATTCATCACAGTGAAAATCTCTAAATTCTCTCTGCCCTTCCTCTCTGGTGCCATGGCCTTGCCAGGTGGTGTAGAATATATCTTCAGACTGCAAGGTCAGGAGAAAATTCTGCAGTTATCTAGACTGACTTTCTCTGTAATATATACCTGAGAACTTCCTGGGGCTTTTCCCCATTTGAAGCTGAACTCCATTTTGAAAAACACCTAATCTCATTTTAATACCTGCCAGCATCAGACAGCTGGCAAGAATACTCCAGATGTGCTCCACTGACTATCTGCCACTGCCATGAAAAGCACAGTCTGGTCCTAGTTTAGTTTTGGCTCGCCTGGAAATCCCAGTGCCTGCCTACAAGACTCTGGAAAGGAAATGCAGGTTTAGCAAAGATGCACAAAATGTGATAGCCTTTTAGAACATCTACAGCAAGAGGAAAAGCTCTTTCCCTGGGCTGGTATCCAATTTTTTTCAAAGACCACAAGTACCAGCCCTTCACCAAGATATTAGACCCAAGTGGCATTTTCTACTCTCCACTTAGGTCTGTCTCTGTAGCAAAGATTCCCTTTAAAGACCTTGATCACAGAGATTATTGCAGACACCAGTATTTCAAATACCCTGACCTACCCATTAAAATGATAACCTCAGTTTATGTCCAATAAGTGCTAATAGTGCTTTGAGTTCAGTGAAGTCCCGAACTTCTATCATTTTATCCCATTTTTCAAAAACTGATTTTAGGCATTTTGCTCGTATTCATTTTTTTTACCTTGAAACCAACTTGTTTTACATAAGAATATTAAAAATACAGCTTTGTGATACTTTTCTCTCACCTTCCAACCCGTGTTAGCAACTCAGGTTGCAGTGAACCCAAAGTGTCAGTTTTGGACTGTCTCAGAAGACGGAGTAGATGCAATTACTTGCATTCTTTAAAACATGATTGATCTAATGCTGTCACAGGAGAATTCACACTGGATTCTGATGGCACAAACACTGCTGAAATGAACCTAAAGTGTCAGTCTGTGATTGAGATACATAACGAAAGGCAGAATAATTTTTTGAGCTTGGGTCAAAGATCCCTCCTGATGCCTCATGGAAAATTCTGAAACATGCTTGGAGGTGATTTTGCTGACAGATAATTTTCTATATTTTTCTGTTTATTTTAGGCATAATCTTGTGCTCTCTTTGTCATCAATAGCCTACATACTTATGCAATATCCTGGGTAATGCATCCTGATACCTGGATGAACAGATGATCTTTGGAAGATTCACACCACACCACCTGCTACAACTGGGTCTTAAACCATCTTTTTCAGTCTTTTGTTGGACATATATTTAGGAAACATTTTGGGAATTTTTTGAGGCAGGGAAATAAAATTACTATGATTGTTCATCAAAAACTTCTGGCTGACTGAAACCAAACCCTTTCAGGGAAATATACTGATTTTGATGGAAGGTTTGTTAACATTAGTGCAGAATTCAAAGTTTTGCTCAACCCAAACACAAAATTATTCTTCCTCAATGTGAGTGTGCCAATTTAAGGTGCATAAGGTATCAGTAAAGATTCAGAACCTGCAGACCTCCTGCAGTCTAGGGAAAAGTCCTTACATCCAAGCACTTGGCTGGCTGTGACTCCTTTCCACAATTCTCTTGTTGGAGCTGTTCCCTTCTATATTGTACATAAAATGTAGTGGGGTAAGCAGCAGTTCTGGAGACTCAGATCTAGGACACTCTCCACAAGAACAGGGAGGAGTTTGTGTGTCAGCAGAACAGCAGACATGCAAAAGAAACCAGAAATGATGCTGAAGCAGCCATTTGTCACTTAGAAACTGGAAAAATTCACCCTAGGGATAAAAATAGTGAGGGAAATATATTCTGGAGCTGGAAGCACACTTGGGTTGAATCTCATCTCATGGACATGGCTTTATCTGGAGCATCTCAGGTCCTTTCCTCTTTGATCAGACATTTCACAGTTCCCATCTGCCATGGCAGATCAAAAGCTTCTGATCTCTTAAGAATGGAGTTTCCCCACAAGATACACATCAGCCCTGTCTGGGATGAAAACCACCAGGGAACAAGGATCACAGACTAAGTAGGGCAGCACAGTCCCAGTCTTCAGACCCTGGTCCTGGGTTATCAATACAAAAATAAAACATGACAATCAAAAGAAATTATAAAGTTTTCCCAACAAAGATGCCAGAGTGGCACCTGTGTATAAGGCAAATGTGGCTGTGGGACCTTGGCAGGAAGACTCCAGTGACTTGGTCTGCACCTCAGCTTCCCAAAACTGTGCATTGGCCCCATCTTCCCTCATACCCACACTTTGTAAGGGATCCCATTCCCACTGGGCTCCTCCATCCCCATGAGAGGCTTATCAGTGAGGTAGCTACAAAACAAACTCATCCCTGGGCATTCTTAGGATAGAGTCACTGCTAAAGCCAGACTAATAGAAAAGAAGGTGTATGAAACTTGGAGGAGACATTGTCTGGGGCCAAATTATTATCATTTTTGTGCTGGGTGGAGCTCATCCACGAGTTCCGTGGATTTATATGAGTGTTGACAATCACCTGTGTACCAAGTGATAAGGGTAGAAAAGCACTGTGAAAAAATGCAGAGAGCAAGGATACACAGATGTCTACAGTTTGTAAAAGAAACAAGCATTGTTCATGAAGCAGCAGTTCTTTGGATCCCAAGAGGGTCACATTGTGAAGCTGAGGGCAACAAGTGGCTGTGAGGTGGTTTGTTGGTTAATAAAATCACTGACAATGAAACCACTGAGCTGCATTTATGAAAGATGGATTAACATCACATTTGGCAGAGTAAGTGGCAGAAAGACTCGAAGCAAGGTGGCATGGCAAGTCTAATCAAGTCAAACCATGCACAGCAGTGACACGAGCAGACAGCAGATTACTTCCCCAGCAATTCATTTGTGTAATTGACCAAGAAGATGTGGAAAACTATTGGAAAAAGAAGCTGTTGCAAGAAAATTAACTAAGCAGAACAAAACATAAAGAGCTCCTACAAGGTCTTTGTTTTTATAAAGGGGTGTCATAGACTCTGTTTATGTCTTCACATATGGAATAATAAAGCCATTGAGGGATAATCTTCTAAAAGGATGTTGAGAAACTGCGTTGTCTTAAAAACACATCTTGAAAGAAAAGAGAAGAAGCCCCAGCAAAGCAGTAATTTGCCAACAGCATGATCCCACATCTGAAGGTATCTTTTAATAAGAGAACTTTTCAATACAAAAATCATCTATTTAAATGAAATTTCCCTCAGAAACCCACCAAACTGAATATTTGAGTCACATTAAAACACTGCAGTTTAATGTTGTTCCAACAGGTTACCTGCATTTTGCAGTAGTTGAATAAAAGTTGTGCTCTAACCCAATTAATATAAATATCCCAACCTATTATCCTTCATGGAACAGAACTTTTGATTTCCATTTATGCTATTTTCTTTATCAGAGAGAAAATTAAGGTGTGATTTAAATGAAGTAAAGAGACAGGAAGAGTGGAAACAGGACTCACACAAAGGACGCTTCAAACCAGCAAATGTAGCAATCCTTGGAGATTAAATCTGCAAAATCCAAATACAGAATAAGACATTTTGAATGGTGACAATAACTAAGCATTGGAGCAGAATGTTTCACTATAATATAGTATACCATCATCTGACCTTTGTAAGTGAAGATAAGATATTTTAATAAAATTTATGCTCCATTTCAATCATGAAGCAGCTGGCTCCAAGAAAAATGAACTTTTCTATGCAGGAGACAAAACCAGGTGATTCCAGCATCTTGAACTCAATGGAATGTGGTAGCAGGATGATACCTGTTGGTGGTAGCATCTCTTTGCTGGGCCATTTTGGCATGCTGGAGAGGATGAGACTTTCATCTGGATGAAGAAGGGATTGAATTTCATACTGTGAGTTGAAAATTGTTTCTGGCTTCACAAATGAGTGGGTAGAAAATGTTTTGGGAGGTTTGCTTTGAACCAGACTCACTGCAAAGATCATTCCTACACTGCAGCTTACAAATCCAGCTAGAGAGGTTTTGCAGCTGGAATGGTGCCTTTTCTCTCTCACCATGCAGATGTGCCAGCTGTGTGTCATCCCAGCTCAGTGGGCACTGCAAAGGTCAAGTTTGAATGCACTTATTTGATCGAATTGCTTCCCCCTAAAGTAGTTTTAATGTGTTCATAAGAAGCATTTTTTGAGGAGGGTTACTAACTGTAAAAACCTGGAGAAAAAAGCAGACTCACAGGAGTGACAGAGTCTCTGGGAAACTCTTGTGGCATGGCTTTTAACTATTTCTGGTACTATAATCCAGTTCAGGATTATCATAATAAAAAACCCTTTTACCCTGGTATCTCCATCACTAGAGACTCTTAACTGTGAAGCAGAGATTGTGCTGTCCTCGGGATTGACCAGAAATGTGTTTCCACATGGAGTTTGCCAGGGGTGTGCTTTGTAACCAGGTATGACACCTGTCTATGCTGGTAAAGTGCTTAAATATTTTACTTTCTAAAAAATGGTGAACAAAAAAATAAAGGGACATGGGGTGCACTCACCATCACCACCCCAATTTAAACTGTAAGGAGATGCTGCAGAATTTCTGGTATAATTTCAGGCCCTATTCTTGTTCCCAAAATCTTTTCAGCTGTGATCACACTAACAGTCTTGTAGGGCACATCTTAATTGTGTGAGCAATTCCCAGAAGTAAAGGTCAGGAGTTCATAACAATTAAATTAATTCAAGTGGAAGGATCCTTGCAGGTACCAACACCACATTCCTGGATGGAATCCTGCCTGTGCTGCAGCCAGTCCTCTGCTGTCAGGGGGCACAGCCCTGCCCCTGCTCACAGAAAACAGCTTGGAGCCACCACACAGAGGAGTTTATGATGAAGCTCTAGTCATGGGAACGAAATACAGCAAGGACTCCACTACAGAGGTCTTAATAATCTCTCAAAAAGAACAATTACCCTGGTTTCTCTGTCTCTGAGTGACACGTCTGTGCAGAAATTTCCTAATTTCCTTCTACCCCTTTTCTTCTGTTTGCTTACATAGTTCAAACACTTCTGAGATTTTGCACTTGCCTCATGCCACAGCCCTATGGAACCTAGAACTGAGACAGAAAGAGATCTGAGACTGATTTGATTGCTGGATACCCTGAGGAATACAGGACATCCCTTTTATGTAAACCAATACAGTGTATTTTGAGAGAATTGTCCAGGGAATAGCTTTCCCCAAATTTTTGAGGCAACCACTGTTTGCTGAACAGCTGGTCTCCAAATGGCTGCTAGATGCACAAATATCATAGAATCACAGAAAGGCTGGAAGGGACCTTAAAGACCTTTTCATCCCCACCTCCCTGCCACAGGCAGGGACACCTCACACTGGATGAGGTTGCTCAGGTATTCCCAAAGTCCAGCCTTCACCAGGTCTCACCCAGATCACCCAGGAAAAAAAGGAATGTTCAAATGACATTTTACAAACTACTGACATGAGAGAACAGGGCTCTCATGCTGCTGGTCAATGATACAGGAAAAGCATTGGATTTCTCAACAATTGCATGGGCAATGAGTGCTCATGACAAAAGCATCATCCATCAGGATTTTGTCATTTGGGTTTGGCTTTTGATATTTTTTTGCCTGACTGGCTCACCATGTTACCAAATGAGATTAAATTAATAAATATTATTAAGTAATAGCATTTATACCAGTAACATATTTGCATTACTGTAAAGGCTAATGTCCATAAAAATAACCTTAAGATAATGGAGCAATTATAGTATTTCTTAGTGAAATGAAATGGTCTTACAGTGCCTGCCAGGTCTGCTGCTGACATCAAGACACCTTTTTCCTGATAAAGAATTGTAAGATTAAGCTCCCAACAGTTATCAAATCTCATTAAAAAATTTTCATAGAATATTTTAAAATTCCAGTTTATTCTGGAATAGTCTAAAGCCTATTCTCCCACTTAGGGGCTTGTTTAGATTAAAAAAATTATCAAGGGAAGTGGCAAGTTCTGCATCTCCCAGTGTTGTTAAAACATGAGTAAATCTCTGTATCTGAGAGGTCTGTTCTAGCTGAAACAGAGGCTGGGATGCAATGCACAGGGCAGGAATTACTGGGAGGAATTCTCTGCCCTGTGTTAGGCAGAGGTTTAGAATAAAGTATTAAACCCTCTTTTGGATTTATGTTATAGCTTTCTGGTGCAGAGAAGTACAAAACTCTCTGTCCTGAGGATGTGAGGACTCTCAAGGGCTGCAGCCCATGGGGAGGACACACAGGATGTGACCCTTTACCCTGTCCTGCTGCATCCACAGCTCCTGCCCACACCAAAGCAAGCACTAGATAAACTTCCTCAACATTGCTGCTTTCACACCCCATCCTGGCTATCACTCCCACTGGGGGCTCTGTGCAACAGAAGATTTCTGGAGAAGAGAAAGTGTTTGGTGTTTCTTTTCCATTTGCAGCCTCCCTCGAGGGCAAACTTTGCTATAGTTAATGTTCAAAAAAGAACAACCAAGTGAAGTCACTGAGTCAAGGGAAGCCATCCCTCCCCTCTGTTCTGTGCCTGTCAGACTACATCTGGGCTGCTGTGCCTGCTTTGGACCAGAAGACCTCCTGACACCCCTTCTGACCTAATTATCCATTTATTACCAAGGTACCGCCACACCTAACCCCATGTATAGACTGTTTCATCACACACAACAGCAGTGGTCTCTCCTGGAATTTCACAATGTATTTCATTGTGGAAGGGGAGTGCCAGGCAGGAGAGAAGGGAACATGCCCTAGAACTGACATTAGGATCATGATCAGTCACTAGGGATGCACAGAGAGGAGCAGGAGGGGTAAAAACAGCAATTCAGGTGAATGTGAAGATGGAAAATACTAGACAGTGGGAAAAATTTTAAGGCCTTATATAGGACTCATACAGAGAAGGGTATTCTAATTAATTCTATTAATTCTTATTCTTTCTATTAATAATTAATAGCATTCTAATTAAGCTAAAAAATCACCAAAAAACTGTTTTCAGTAACTTCCTATTATGCCTTTAATTAGGGCAAAACACACTGCAATGTGACATTTAGATTTAAGATGGACAAGCAAAAGTAGCAATAAATAAGGACAACTACAAAACAATGCAAAACTTAAGAGGCCTCGTGCCTTTTGCAAGTCCAGAACACATCCCAAACTAGAAGTTTATCATAGAGGAGATACAGAAGCTCCAGAAATCTTTCCATTCCTGGACTAAATTCACTCCTCCTCAGAAACAAGCAGGGCCACTGAGTGTAGAGTTGCAGTTCAGTTTGGGTGTTGCCTTGAACAGATGATATTGCACAAAGCTTGACTTTGAGATATTTTAAAATCAGACGCTAGACAGAATTATTTAAGGGTAGTCACAAGGCAAATGTCCATGAGACCTGATCCAAGATGGGAAATAAGACAGTGAGGTTCTCTCTTGTACTTCTCAACCCAAGGGCTTGGTCTGTGATGGGAAAAGGGTGTCAAAACCAGGATATAAAGTGGAATGCAACATATTGGGAGGCACACTCCATGCAGATTCTGAGCACATCGTTGTCTCTTGGCAGACTTAAGAAGATGTGACTTAAGACAGACATTGCTGGGGACAGAGCTGTCACTTCACTGTCTGGACTGTGTCTGATGTCTCCATGTGGCACGAACGAGTCTGAGTGCAGGCTGAGGCTTTTCCCTCAGAAAAATCTCATGGTGCCAGACTGGTGCCTACAAGGGTGTCCTGGGCCACCAGCCTGACCCCAGGAAAGAGCCTGGACCTGGACATGGTCTCCTCAGTGCCAATCACTGCTCAAAACATCCACAGGAACAGGGCAACACCTGGGTACACGACTGGGAAGAGGAGTCACAGGAAAATGTGAGAAATAATACAGCCTGCACAAGACTCTTCCCTCACCCAGGGCAGTTTTATACAGCATTAAATGCCTGGCATGGATAATATTTTCACACTAGATGGGAAAAAGAACCCTTTTTAATCTACTCAAAACCCACAGCACTTCTCAGCCTGCATTTTCTTTCATTTAGAAATCCCTGTTCGCTCTTATTAGCTTGGGGGTTTTTTGATACAAACCTTTGTAATATTTTTAAATGGTAGAAATTACAATCTCAAACAGAATCTTTCTTTCTTAATACTGGTGTTCCTTCTTCAAAAGCAGCTCAGCTAGAAGTTTCTTACTTCAGGTAATCCAGGCAAAAATATAGAGACAAAACCTCAGAGGAAATTCAAGTTAAAAAAAGGAAACCATGTACCAGGAAAATCAATTTCAAGAAATCTTTCACAGGCAAAGCTTCTTCTTCAGGAAATTGCTAACAAAATTACTTCATTTTATTTATCCCAAGTGAAGGTTTCTCCTACAGGGTGTTTGAATTAGACAGAAGGTGGCTGCAGGAAAGGGTAGAACTGGGAATTTCTGATTCCTCTAAAGCACAAACTGATAAAAAGCTATACCACATACTGGGCAGGGATTAAAAAAAAAACCAATTCTGACCAGTGAAAATTTTGGGAATGCCCAGGTGATCCCACCATACCTTGGGATAAAATTAGAGCTCTTTTTTTTTTTTTTTCGCTTTGGCAAAGAGAAGAGTCCATGGCTGATTGCATGAAGGATGTTCAGCTGGACACTCTGGCAAGCCGAAGGACAGGCACTGCTCTACCAACAAGAGCTAATCCTGGCTCTTCTGTCATCTCTAATTGCTTTGAGGATTGAGATGAGGAGCTGTTCCAGCTCTGGGAGGAGGCATTTCACTTTTTAATCAGAATTTGGGCAGAAGGAACAGGCAGGCTGATCCTCTGGGCTGCCAAGCAGTGCCAGTGCCTGGTGTTTGGTGGCCAGCTGGGCAGCAGCAGAGCTCACCTGGCTTTCTGCAAGGTGAGCTAAGACAGCTGCTCACAGCTCTGTGCCTCAGGGGAGATGCTGAGCCAAGTGAATTCTGGTCTCCTTTGTCCAGGGGCACATCAGGGCAGGCACGAGTTCTGTTACTTGAACAGGTAGAGTATGTTCTTTAAAAGGATCATGTTCTTCAGAGTCCCTAAATATAGGGCAAGATGTGTTGTTCACAGTGCACATTCTGACAAAAACTGTGCCAGATACTGGGGCCAATACAGTGGCTGCTGCCTGTTTTCAGTGCAACTAAGAACACTCTAAAAATAGAAACCAGTCAAAGGACCAAAACCCTACAGCAGCCTGCGTCACTGCTGTATATCTTCAAACCATAGCAATATGAGATGATAAATAAAAAAGGGAGAGAAAACCTCCAGGCTATAAAAACAGAGAAAAGGCAAAAGTTTCTAAGGGGGGAAAAAAAAATCTCTCTTAAATGTTGCAATTTTAAATGAAAAACAACAGAACATTAAGATTAGCATTTTATTCATTCTGGGGCAGAGAGAAATACCCCAAGTGTGTAAAGAAAAAAATGTTGTGGCCTAGAAAGTGTTTCCTATAAAGAAGTGCACAGAATTGTTTAGAGCCTTGTACCATCTTACAGCCTGGGGACCAAAGATCCTCTACCCCAAAACCACCATCAAACCCAGTTTCTTTGAAGTTCTAGCCCATGTTTTAGAAGGCTGATTAATCAAGTGTAGAACGATGATGATCCTATGTATTTCCTCACAAGCAGTTTCAGTACTCAATAATCCTTATTATCTAAAGCACACTTTTCAGTTTTCAGCACGAATTCGCCTGAGTTTCCTGTTCCACTTCCTTGACCACATTCTGTCTTCATTACTTTGAAGACCATTCCCCAGTCTCAGAGGCCATCCATCTGCAGAGATGGAAAACTAACTCACCTTCAAGTTCAGCCTCTCCAGGGCACAGTCCCATGCCTACAGACATTTCTGTAGCTCTTTTCCAAGTTTTCCAATCCCTGTTCGTTTTCAGGATGGCTGCCAGAACTCAACACGTTCCAGCAATGGGCTTGCTAATGCCACCTCTCCTCTGCTCCTAACCAACAGCACCTGGTCTTTGATACCCAAGGGCCACACCTTGAAACCAGGATGACATCTGGGCCATGGGAATGTGCCAGCAGGTGAGCAGAGCAGGCAGAGCTCCCTCTGGCAATAAGTGACCTAGGATGGGCAGCTGGATACACCAATTCCCCAGAGAGCTGCTGAGGGGGTCTTTGGGTGGGGCTGAAGGGGATCAGCTTATGTGGACTCCAAATACTGGCTCCCAGACTGCCCTCCTTCTTTCTCAGTGGGAAAATAATGAAAATTCTGTCTACTCCCTCTCCCACCCTCGCAGTTTGTCACACTCAGGCAGTCAGCAGGGTTGCTACCCCAGCCAGCAAAAAGTGATTATTTTTCCCCCTTTTTATGCTAACCTAACTGCTTAAAAAATGAGCAGTTATTAATTCACCAAACACTTATTTAGCAACGAGGGGGCATGGAGGGTGTTGTTTTCCTTTCCTTTCATGGTTAGTGCCCATGGTACCATGAGCAGAATCTTTATTGACTTCACGCCTGTGTGGAAACTGGGGGCCCTGCTGCACAGGGGCAACCATCTCCTTGTCCTGCAATGTGAATGCTAAATTTAAATGTCATTAAAACTACATCATGGAGTCTGAAGCTTTCTAAACAAAGCTGGTTAAATAGAATCCCAGAAAAAGCTGTTTCTTAAAGATTATTCACTTTCTTTCTAATAACATTATCACTTAACTCTTCAGAAAACAGTTTTAGGAAAAACCCTGATCACAGGTCCAAATTTATTATTCTGCATTTTCTTCTGCATTTTACATCTATATTAAGAATGTGACATTTTTTGTGTAAAGCTACAGAGGACAGCTTTGTGTGCCTTCAGTAAATTGAAATACAAAACACAAACAGTTGTGCTTGGTAAGGTTTATCGAGTCCTGTAAATTAAAATTTCTTCTCAATTCCCACTGCTATTTCTAGGCTGCTGCATAATAGCAACAAAAATATTGTGTGGCTAAAAATAGGTCAATGAAATTTACATTGTCCAAACTGAAACTAAAAGCAGAAGTGATGGTAAAAACCACTGAAAATCAGTAACATATTATAAAGGTTTCCTGGGTGAATTAGACAAAACCAGAAATATCAAGGCCTTTCATGCAATTCTTTCCTCAAGAGCTTCAGTAATTTTGGAGAAAGTGGGAACCACAGCCTGGCTGATCATTGTTTCAGTTTTGGGGGAACAACAGTGTTGTCTTCCTGACTCTCCTCTCACTTTTGGGATTTTGTCTATCTCAGATTTAGCATCAAATGTAGTAAAGGAGAGGGCTTTTTACCTAAACTGCTAAAGAACAAAAGTCTCACTGATTTTCAATGTATCAGCTGTCACCCAAGACACTAAGCTGCTTTTAAAAGTCATAAAGTCCTTGTTTGTGGTTTTTATGATGGGATTTTCAGCCCTATAGACTCTCTGATAACAGCTCAGTGGCTCAGAAGAAAGCAGCTCAGTCTGCCAGAGACCACTTCTAATCACAGAGTCACAAAATGGTTTGGTTTGGAAGGGACCTTAAAAATCATCCACTTCCAACCCTGCTGCCATGGGCAGGGACATCTTCCACCAGACCAGTTTGCTCCAAGCCCTGTCCAACCTGGCCTCTGTTAGGTTTATAAATTGAACTAGTGAGGTTTTCAAATGTTAGCATGGTTTCAACCACGAAAAGTTAAGCTGAGATTTCTCATTGATAACTCTATGGGCATCAAAGGAAAGCAAAATGAAAACTCTCTAATAGCTGTCCCCTGCCCCAGATGCCACAACAGCAAGGAATGCAGCATGAGTACACTTCTCTACATCCACTGGCACGCTTTCAAGGTTCACACAAATATCTATTAATGTGAAAATATGTATATATATTGCATGGTGACAAATTATAGCAGTTTTTTCATTGATTTCTTAGCTCTCTTACCTGGGGTTGTGTCTTCTGAAATATACATCAAGCACTGAGAAATCTTCAAGAGTCTCTCTAGAAGTACTTCAGAACCCTCTCCAGTACAAGCACTATCCTCTTGACAGAGCTTCTGTATTGAGGTATTAAAAAAGTAAGGAAAATAAGGATTGTTTCTTAAACCTGCCTTCTTCAGTATCACTAAGACAAATACAACTGAGAAATCACATTGCAGCAGGAGTGAGGGACGGAAAATACATTAAACAAACAAGAGATCAATGAAGAGAAGGGATGAAATGTTGCCTAACAGATCACTGGAAGCCCAGTGTGCCAGTGGGAGGCAATGGATTAAGTGTATTTTGTAGCCATGACTTTAAAAACAGAAGCAGTCCCAAACTGTTCCCTGAACTAGAAAGGGACGTGTCTAATTTCAAATGTGAAATCTTGTATGAGGACACTTTATTGAAGATTATATTGTGATCCTGATTATAAATTCCCCAGGTTCTCCTGGGGCCAATTTGCAAAGGCTTGTGTGCAAGTCTAGTGCTGGAGATGAGAACACGACGTTGTTTGACACATAAAGAAAACTTAACCAGGGTGCTGTGATCAGGGGACCTCAGGAGTACCAAAGACAAAAAAATCTGTTGAGCTTGGAGCCAGCAGATCTTAGGGAGATATCTCAAAAAAAGTCACTCTTAAGGTTACCTTACATGTTGCAGAAATCAGTTTGTTACTAAAGCTGATAAAAACATTTTGAAGAGAAATTGAGGGAATGAAAATAGCTTGTGATTGCTAGGGGTTTTTTTTTCCGAGAAAAAGAGGAATTCTGCTTTTTAAAAAAAAATTCAATGCACTAGAGAAAATTGAAAATCAAAGCATTTGTATTCTGAACATTTATTAGATTTAAGCCAAAAAAATGACACGTGACTGGCTTGATGTTGAAATGCCCATTGCTCTTGCTCTTTCCATCCCTCCAGTGTGGGTTTCCTATGGACAGCATGGAGATGGGATACAGGAGGCTTGGCAAGGTGCTCTGGTGGGGGGGATGGTCAGGAAGCCTCGTGAGAGAATGGATGCACCAAGTGTTGCACTACAGCTCCCACGCTGTGCTTCAGCAGCATTTCTAACCAGACTGGGAGGAGGAAGTGAGGGTGTGTTTGCTTTTTCTGGTTTTGTTTGTTTGGGGTTTTTTATTTTTGAACAGGAAGAAAGAAATTCCCTAAAAAAGTCAGTTATATTGGCCGAAAAGTTGAAAAAAAACTTCCATAGGAAAACCTTGCACCCCCTCTCTGATCCCCATCCCCATTTGTTTGACCAGGTGCAGTGTTTCTTTTTAGAGAGGAGAGGAGACTGCAGTCTGCCATATCTGAGGGAACTGGGTTAGAGACAAGAGGCAGATGACAGGGATGGTGGGGCATGGTGTTGGCAGGGTGTCAGGGGAGCTGGGAGGGGGTGGGAGCCATCTGCCTGGAGAAGAAGGTTGCTGAGATGGAGGTAAAGGGGGTGGCAGAAGGAGAACAAACCTGTACTGCTCTTCAGAAATACTTTTAGTTTAAGTTTGGGAGTGGAGTAGATGTGGACGCATCCCCACACGCAGGGAAGTTATTAATGCTGCTCGATATGAGCTTCTTTTCCTCGAAGAAAAGGTGGGTGAACTCACCCTGGGGAAGCTGACAGGGCTGTGGCAATATTGAATCAACCTGCAGGGAAGTTGATTTCAGCTACAGAAAAGCTTCAAGTGGGTGATTCATGCTCCTTCTAAGTATACAAGCCAGAGGGTCTCATCACAGGAACATGAAGGGCAACCCAAAATTCCTTCCCAGGTTTGAGTTGTCCTTTCCCTGCATGCATCATTGATCCCCACATAAGCAGCTTTAGAGAGAAAAGCTTCAGGTGTGCCTGTGTTTATAACCCTAAATGGGAAAGTCAGCAGAAACCCAATCCTTGCAAGTTTTCTGGCCTTACAAAGTAGTGGGGATACTCATGAAAATGGATGTGCATTCCTAGTTCATACCAGCCTAGATAAATGACAAGGGAGGACCTTCAGCCAGGCAGCACTCAGAAATACCAACTATAACAAAAACTTGAGGAAGCAGAGCTTTGGACCATGTGGGAACAAGAGCAGCTTGAAGAGGAAAGTGAATTCAAGCAATAATTGATAAGGAAAGTTGTATTTTTCTATGGCTGTTCAA
The DNA here is from genome assembly GCA_013397075.1 of Rhabdornis inornatus. Taxonomy (NCBI): domain Eukaryota; kingdom Metazoa; phylum Chordata; class Aves; order Passeriformes; family Rhabdornithidae; genus Rhabdornis; species Rhabdornis inornatus. The sequence continues at coordinate 1,880,030 of VWZS01003516.1, forward strand.
AATGCTAAACTGTACACAAGTGTTCTAATACAAAACTGAGAATTCAGTGTCAGGCAAAGCAACAAAACATCCCAGAGCTGCAGGACACTCAGGACTATCAAAAAATGACAAGCCTTGGTCAGCAGATTTGTGCTGGTGTGAGATGAGCCCAGAGGACTCAGTTGGGTTTGTGTGAGTCTTTCCTACCTGATAAAACAAAACAAAACAAAACAAACAAAAACAAAAAACCCCAAAAAAACCCCCAAAAAAAAAAAAAAAAAAAAAAAAAAAAAAAGGAAAAACTAAAAAATGTCTACTTTCAGAAGATCTTGAAGCAGAATATTTCAACTCTTACAGGAAGAATAGTTGAAAATCATCAAGAAAGCTAGAAAGACAAAAAGGGTTTTAGGGAAATTTTCTGAATGGAAACGTAGCCACAGAAATAGAGAATTGATTTCTCCTCCTCTGGACAAATGGATGGGGAGAAGGTTGAGGTTCAGCACCCTGAGCCTGTCTGGTTCACAGCCAAGCTCCTCACACATCAGGTCTCTGACACAGGCAGGGCACAAACCTGGAGACTTTTCTCCTGCCAGCCCAGCCAGAGTCCTAAATACTGACAGTAGAGTCTCCACCCCTTCTCCCCTTATTTCCTCTCTAAAGAAAATATCAATATAAACAGCCCACCTCTATAGAAAACTGTAGTTGTGAATGCACTGTTTCATCAAAGTGATCAAAATTAACTATATTTGTGATCTCAGAATCAGCATAACATTCAAGCATATGCTGAAATCCCATTGAGGTCAAACTACCTGGTTCGGTTCCATTAAGTATTCCCATTAAACAGACAAGGGTGGCAAGCTTGCATATTTGGTAGCTCATTGCTTCTGTTGCTGGAATCCATGAAACCCTCCCCATCTGGAATTTAGGATTCACTCTTTTATAATCTTATACTCTTTTATATTGCCTGTATCACATTCTGCTCAAGGGACTGATATGCAAACTCTCCTCAGTAATAATTTTTGTATGGTGGGAGTCCAAATGTGCAGGGGTTTACACGCTAAATGGAATTGCAAACATTTGATTTATCTCAGTTTTAAAAGAGTGATTCTACTTCTGTCACAATCTGAAAACACTGAAGGGGGGGAAGTAACTGGAGATCTTATCAAATTCTCAAACTCCAAATAAATATAAGATAAAATCCATGAAAAGTTATCTTTGTTCTGCTGAGCACTCAGTGCTGGATAAACCTGTCTTGGACAGGTCTGTGTGGAAAAGAGGAGGTAATTGCTGCCTCAAAGACAAATATAAAATTTCATTTGGGGATTAATCCAAACACCCAAAGCAGAACCAACCTTCCTGCAGTCAGTCTGAGTGGAAACTGAAAGAATCCATGTCTCATGTCCTGAAAATATTCTGGCATTCTATAGCAGAGTGGCCTGTCTGAACCACCACCAGCAAAGCCACTGAAGAGCAAGAAAGGCCAAAGCACCCCAGGGGACATAAGGGCACATCTGTGAGTGACACGAGTGCTCCAGAATGTGTTCAGGTAAATCATCTGATCAATACTTGCAGAAATTAACACTTCCTCTCACACAAGGGGAAGCAATCAAAAAAAAAAAATAAAAAAAAAAAATTTGTGAGGTGACTTGTTCTCAGTGATTAATTCAGCTAGGTCTAATCAATTCCACTATTTAGTCTTCCCATGTCCTACTGATCTGAACTTCTTTTTCCCACCTCCCAAGAAATCCTATTAAAAAAAAGCAGAAGAATGATTAATTTTTTAGTATAAGACAGCCTGACCTTGTACTCCATTAAGCAGAGTGTTTCCATAGTTTCCATGTAATTTGTCATGGATGAGTTCACCTGTGCACCAAACAAACTCTTTATATTATCAGAATTGTGTGGGAAATAAAATCTGAATTGCTGCTGTTTGATGAAAATATAAAACCCAAAGCAAAGCTTAAAAAAACATTCACATTAGATGTAGATGGTCAAAACCCATGGTATGTTTTTGTTCTGTCTCCTTGTGAACTTGGAAGGCTCTTCATCAAATGAACAGACACTGTGACATCCTGAGCATTTCTGAGGGTGTGAGTGCAGCAGAAACACCTTTGGACAAAGCCTGGATCCACTGTAACCAGCAGGATTTGGGCCATTGGTTTCAAAGGATCATAAGGCTACGTGGCAACAGGTTAGAATTTAATTTCAAACCTTTAATTAAAGGTTTAGCACCAGAGGTCCCATTTATGCTGCTTTCCTGGCAGCATTAATTGTCTTTGCTCATCTGGGGATTTACAGTTGTATTTGTAGGTCTCCTTTCTGATGAAGGCAAAAGGGACACAGCTTGGAAAAGTCCAGCATCCCATCCCATCATCTCCATGGATGGAGCAAACCAGCAGAGGAACAGGACAAGAGAAGAGGCAGCAGCACAGCATGGGCTGGCTCAGGTGAGGATGCCAGAATCCACACTTAAAAAGGGACGTTGGGGTTTTCTCCCCTAAATTTGCTGAAGGAGAATAATTTGTAGTGAAATACAGCAACCACAGGCAGAAATAAAGTTTCTGTGCAGCATTTCACAGGTCCAGATGAATGATGTGTGATCTTCCCACATTTCTCTGTACAAAATACATGAAGCTGGCTTGAGCAATCTCTCAAAAAGTACCCAGGAGCACTGAGCAGTTGTGGACGCTCAGTTTGGGGAGTTTCAAAGAAAAGACTGGATCTTTTTTATAAAGATGACAGGAGAACAGATTATGCCACCCTTTCTTAATGTATTGGCAGCTGATTTAAAAGATAAAAGTATATTGCAGCCTTCAAACTCACCTCCAAGCCAGATGAAAATGCCAGCTGACAGAAAAGGAAGTATTTCCACATTAGAGCAGATCCTCAGGCAATGTAAAATGACTTAACTCCATCGATTTCAAAAGGGCAGCATCAGTTTAATCAGACAAGGATTGATACAGGGATAATGCTGCAGAACACTCAGGTAGGTGCTGAGCTGAAAATGCCCAACCAGGGAGTGGTTTTCACCTTTTGGAAAAGTGATAAACAAGAAATTGCCTTTGGTAGGATCAGGAAATTTCTTGCTGTCTTTGAAAAATCAGTGATTCCTGTACGAATTAATAGGCAAAAGCCACTGCAATACAGATGGTTATTGACACTCTTGAAAACCAAAATGAAACAAGGCAAAACCATCTGTAAAGCAATAACTGCACAAAGTCATGTTAATGTGAAGAAAATTTCGCCACCTGCAAACTTGTCTTGAGTTTTGATATGATAAAGTTATACTGGTGAAATATATCTGCACTGTGAGCGTGTGCATGTGCATCCCTCTCTAACTTCATTGTGGTTTTAGGTTCTGTGAACCATGGTAGGGAAATGATTGATATCAGTGATGGTAACTCAATTCTACATCAGCATCAAGTCGTCAATCTTCTGGCACTCTTAAAAGAAACGAGCCTGAATAATGTTCTATTGGTGTTCTGTAGAGCTTCTCCTTTCTGATGTTATGTATTATTGCTGCAGCTTCTCCCAAAATTGTGAAGATCTTTATTGTTTACAAAGTGAATTATGCTTTCATATCTTTTGCATTACTGTTTTCCCAATTGCTTAGCAACAATTCTGGAACAGCAGTGACCACAGACAGCTGAACACCCAGCACACATTCATTCCATTATCATAATCCTGATGTTCTGTACAAGGTCTATACATGTTAATATTGAAATATTGCCTTTCTGAATCTGTAACTGCTCCAGTCCTGGGGCTACAGCTTTATGAGCACTATCTTCCACATTCAACATTTTAAAAACTCATATTCATTTCCAGTTCTTACTTTTCAAGAGAAATCAGCCCAGTTCCAGAACTTGAGGTAAGCCAGACTTGTGCTAGGTTGAAAAATCCTGTAGTTGCTGATCCAACAAATTCATACATTTAACACTGGGAATATATCTCTGTAGCTGTAACCAGCATATAATATCTACAAAATTAACATTATTGTTGTTATTTTAGACCCAAACAGCCACAGTGGTGCTCATCATGAAAGAAATATTTTTTTGTACCGTGACAGCTGCATCTCCTTTCTTCTTCTTTGTCTTACAGCAAGTCCAGTGTTCTCTACTGACAATTGTTATATGCTAAAAGAGAGCCTAATAGCTTTAAAACTCTTATATTTAGGTCTTCTGTCCTCCAAAAAATATCTAAATCGGGAAAGACAAACTGGGTGAAGGTGATGAAGAAGTAGTGTGGGGAGCAATGAGAGAAAATATCCCAAATAACATGAAAACAAATTAAATATTCTCAAAACAACACAAAGGGTCAAAATGGAACATCAAGGAAGTGCCAGCCCTACGTTGCCAAGGGAAAAGCACTGCATTATCTAATATTATTTTCTGACTTTAATTTTAATGAACATCAAGCTGCCATCTTCAATGAAATGCATTCCCAGATGGAAAGGTTAAATAGGTTTACAGGCTTATGTTGGTTTTAGAGTGCACAAAGTCAGATGTCTGCTAAGATAGGCTGGTGCAGCTCAATCAATCTTTAATACTGAGGAGATCAATCTTTAAACTGAGGAGATGCACAACGGATACACAGTGTGCACACCTCAGCACTGCTTTGGGGAGTTTGCCAGTGGCTGGAACTTCTAACAATAGCCTGCTGTGATATTTTGGTTTGGTGGAGGGTGTCTGCTACTCAGGTGACAAATGCCCCAGATTTCCATGCTGAAACCCCCCTCCCACTCTGCCCTGAACCCTTGGTGTGTGTGTGCAACCCTCTCTGGTACAGCCCCACACCAGGTAAAACCCCAAGTGGAGTTCCCCTGTTGTGGAGAAATAAAGATATTTCACTGAAAACCTATAACCATGTTCAAAGCAGAAGTCCTAGAAAGTTGTGTCTCCTACTAAGGACCTAACATTTCCAGTTTATAAAGTCCTTTTCTTCAGCATTTGGGAGACAGCCATCTCATCCCTGATAGATTAGCACAGGGGTGCTTTTCCAGCTTCTGTCAAGCAGCATTTAAATGGCTTTTGGGAATGAGTGCATTTTCTGGATTTAAATGAAAACATATTTACATATATATATATTAAATTATATATGTGGATATACGAACACATATGAATATAAATATGATAATATAAAAAAATACAAAACTGTTACTGGCTCACGTTGTCCATTTTCACTGCTCTCATTTTATATTTCCAGGTGCATTTAATTTTTTTCATGCAACGTAGAACTTCCCAAGATAAAGGGAATGCCCAAATATGCTGGCAGAGCTGGGCATTCTTTCAGGGAGGTCTCTGAATATTTTATGTGCAGGATGGATGCTGAGGATGTAGTTCTGTAAACTCAAGGGAAGAGTTTTCAGATCCCTGGAAGCTTGAATTCTAAAGAGCAGAACCCATATTCCTTTACCTTGAAATGTGAGCCAGTCTCCTCTGAACTTATTCAATGCACTCAGGGATTTAGAGCACAATACATGCATTGACAAAAGGTAGGTGAGCAATATTTGTAGGGGATTCTGGTAACACAGGATACACAGCAAGACTCCAGGACATAATTAATTGCCAATAATGACAAGGGTTGTTATTCCCAGGCTAATACAAGCTGCATTTTTGCAAAGTGAAACAGTTATCAGGACATGCTATTACACACAGTTCAACTCCAGAGCACCTGAAAAAAATTTGGGCAGGGGAGTGGCTCTGGGATACCCTGCAATTTGGGCACAGGCCCTGTATAAGGACTCACCTCAGGTTCCATCCCTTCAAAAATGGGCCAGAAGACACATTTTTTCTGGGAATCACCAGCAGACTCCAAGTTTTCCCCTTGCTCATGCACTGAGCATCACTGGTGGCTGCACTGAGAAAGAGCAGCCATGAACTGACTTGGCTCTGCTCAAGGCTCACCCATTCACAAGCAGGGAGAGCAGAGCACAGAGATGGCAGACAGAAGCTGTGCTCCATATTCCTCAGAAGAAGACTCTGCACACCTGGAAAAAGGTGTGGGTAGTCCAGGAGAAAGAGTCTTCAGCATGGTAACTCTGCTCTGTGTGTTAGAAAGTCTCCTGACAAGAATGGTTGAGAGACCTTCATTTGTGTCAAGAGAAGCAGATGCTGCTGGAATCTCTAGTCAAGTCACAGTTCAGCTGTGTGTGGGCTGCACAACCTCACAGAAATTACCTGGATCTCACAGAGATCTCAGCTCCTTCAGCTGCACATGGAAATTATCACTCCACTTTTGTTCCTTTGCAGAACTTAGCAAGGCTCAGCTCCAGTGGTGACTGCAAGGTGCTGCCATTCGAACAAAGACCATGGAACATTAACCCCTTACACAGCAGGCAAAAGTGTTTACCATGTACTCAGTTCAGTTCACTGCTGCCCATTCCTGTGTCTGGAAAGGTCTACACATATCTGTGGGAAGGTGTATGGCTCTCAAGGACACCTTCCAGAAGTGCACTAGAGTAAGTCAGGGTACAAATAGCTCTGCCCAATAGCAAAGGCATTTTGAACCTAAAGCAGATATCCTCTCTCACGCCATGTGCAAGCTAAAAGAGCAAACAGTTCACATTCTCTAATCCTTTTCCACATCTGCCAGTGCAGGTAAGGGCCAGAAGGATTTATTCCAACAGCTCACTTGGTGCTGTAACACTCTTTCAGACCAAAATCTGAAGGAACCACCACCCCAGGCTCATACTCACAGCAGCATTTAAGCAGTTATGTGAAAGCAAATATCCTTATTTGCAAAGCAATCACAGCTAAGGAAAGTATACCTGCAGGGTATGGGCAAGGCAATGTGGCAAGATAAATCATTCCCCAAGGAAACGTTGAATTCCACGAACATTACCTTTACACAGAGTAGATTACTTCCAGCACCGTGAAAAAAAGCTGGCAAAGAGTCCTTCAACAGCTGTTATTAGTGCTGATTTACAAGAAATCTATAGTAATTTTTTAAGTATTGCAGGTTGGGAGAAGACATTATAGTGCAGCAACCTGCACACAAAGATAGACTTGAAAAAACCCACGCTGAGTTTCTCACTGCAGCTCCCCTTGAATTGATTCGCCTGATACACAGCTTGGGGTTTGCTGCTTTCAATAACTCTGCTTTTGTTCACTCCTCTGTGATGAGTCTGTGTTGATTCCTTCCAGACAAACCGATCAGCCATTGCATACATACAAGGTTAGGATCATGTCTCGTTATTTCTTACACAACCCAAGAGGTCTTTACCTTCTTTGATGTTTCTTCAGCAAAACAAACAAACCTTGGCTTATTAGAGTAAGCCTTCCTAGCCTGAAAGATCAAAGGACTCTTAGCAGAAGAAGAAGCACAGATAAAAATCTCATACCCACCCATATATCAGGTACCTGAGAATCATTCATTCACATTGAAAGGCAGAGACCTTCATGACCTGCCAAGGTCCCCATGGGCAACACCCCACAAGTCCGGGGGAGACAGGGATGTGTGTATTCCACAGAAGGCTGAAGGGGAGCTGAGGAGCTCTGAAGGCACGTTGAGACAGCAGAACACAGCATGTCACCAGCAAAATCTCCTCATCCTTTCAGCCACGGGGCAGCTCTGGGCTGGAAGCAGTGTGCAGGCTGTAGCAGATGACTACAGGGGCACTAATAATTTGTATATTTAGTCTGGTCTTCCTATTCCAGGCAGGACTCCAGAGAATCCAACTTCCTCTATGCAGACACCAAGCTCCTGCCAGTCCTAAAGGTGAGGTGAGATTTGATTGCATCTGGGTATATCCACAGGCTCATGGTTATCCAGAGTGGGTCATCTAAAGCCTGTTTGAGACATGTCTAGAGGAGGATTTCTGTCATGGTTTTACCACCTCCTTTGGTCCATGCATCCCTCCAACATTCCTGGAGGTGTTTAAGGAAAGGCTGGATGTGGCACTCAGTGCTGTTCTCTGGTTGGCAAGCTGCTGATCAGTCAAAGGTTGGACTCGATGATCCCAGAGGTCTTTTCCAGCCTCCTTGATGTTTGATGGCATCTTCAGAAACATGCTGGCCATGGGGTTGGCACAGGCAGAGCTCTAACCCAGCCAGGAGAGGCACTGCCTGTTCCATAGAGCAGGGTAACCACAATTCTTCACATGAGACTTTCACCCCGCAGGGATCAAACCTGGCTCTGCTCAGGCAGGGAAAACGGAGAACATGAAGCTACAGAAAAGGTGCTGCTGACTCGAAGAGCTGCAACTAGATTTTGGGGGACTGGAGAGAGAATGGACAAATTTAGGAGAGGTATTAAGATACACCCTGTCCTAGCAGTACTTGGGATAGTTTGAATTTTAGGTCAATGTGATGGAAAAAGGAAGGAAATCCACAGTTATTGTCCCAATTCCTTCTTGCTGACTGCACACTACTATAAGCACTATGGCTGGGTGAGTCATTCAGAAGAAATTGGTAATTTGACATTGTTGACCCATTTCCGTTTCACAAATCACTTCCACCATCATATTTTAATTTACTTTTTTTTAGTTACATTTCTGCAACAGTCTTTCTCAACTTCTGTCAGGGTGCTGACTGCTCATGCATTATTTATTGTTCAGTAAATAGAGTGTACTGATTTGTCACCATATCTTGAAGGTGCTGTGGAGGTTCATGGGTCAGCTTCAAAATGAAGAGCAAGTAAAATTTGTTTTGTTAATTTTTACCTTGGTAATTTCAGATGAGACTCTCAGATACTTAACTGACTTCATCAAAAATATTTTTAACCAAAAGTTTGGGTTATCAATAAGTGTAGAAAAATAATTTAAAAATTGTAGAAACCATGAGAGGAGGCTCTAAGTCAATTTTGTATACATATGCCTTTGTGTGGATTTTTATTCTGTATGTGGTTGGTGGTCTTCTCAATCAGCATTTTTCACACATTCTTGGAAATAAAAATGCATGCCAATAATTCTACATCTAATTTTTTAATATTTGCAGTCAAAATACCCAAGTAATTTACCAACAATACTAAAAATACATCTCCCAAGATTTTCTTCTTTATAACCTATAAAAGCTACAGCCATCAATTTCAACACTTATTTGGTACATTACTTCCTTGCCACATTGCTATCATAATCATAAAATGTGATTGATGGACCTGCATCCACTGTGTCTTTTAGACAGGTTTACTGACTAAGCTACAAATGCTCCAGCTCAAGGGTTGTGTTCCTTTTGCACAGGAATATTTTATCAGCACATGTTTCAAAATGAAAAACCTACTGGAATTCCGTCTCTAATGTGAATAGGACCTTAGAGTCAGCCTTCAGACAGAACTCCCACAGCTGTGGATTTGCTAAAGTGTTGCACCTCAAACTCGTTTCATACTTATCCCTCCTAAAAATCTATCATCTAGGTATTTGTCTATTTATTTATTACAGCTCTGCCCAAAAGTCAGGGGTAATCTCTGACAAACTGTTTTATTTATTTAGCTGTTGACAAGATAATAAATCATGTGCCCAGTTTTATTGCATATGTAAATATAACTGTATGAGATAATTTGCAGATTCAAAGCAGAACAGCAAATAATTACGATGATAAAATAATGCAGAAAAAGGAATTTATCAAAGCCAGTTTACTGCTCAAATTATCAGCAAGCAATCTGAATTTGGATGAAAGCAATAGGGGTTTAACTATTTATACTGATGGTGATGACCTGAATTTATTGTCCTTCATGTAAATTGCAAAATTTCCATAGAGAGAAACCGGGAGCTTAAATAAATCTGACCTTAGGTTCTAAAGAATCTGGGTCTCACTGAGTACAGAAGATTGACACCAGGAAACCACAAAAGTATAAATGTTGGTTTTGGTGTTTTGGGTTTGTTTTTTTCCTGAGAAAAGCAGGGATTGATTTTAATTAACCAGATGGAAATCTGGAATTATCCTTTCCCACCTCACAGAGGTTTTAACAAATGCCTCCAAGGTCTTTGAGGTAATATTGATAAAGTCAAGGCTAACACAAAGCAGATCAACACAAGATGGGTTACAAATGATCTCATTTTTCCCTTTCAGAAAGCCAATGTGAGGTTTAGCATGAAATTGGCCCATGGAAATACAATTTCAGTTCACAGCAGCCACCAGTGCCAGTCTTCTGCCTGAGAAAGTTAAATGCCATTGACCCAGCTCAGCTGGGACAGCAGCTGGAGCAGCACAACCCACAGTGTCAGGCAGTAGAAAAGGTCAGGATGTGATGGTGGCATGAGAACTTCACCAAGTCTCACATGGAGGGTGAAAGAAGGAATTTTCCATGGGATGGGAACTGGGAGGAAAAGCTGAAGTGGCTCTGTGTGCACTGACAGGAGGAGCAGCACTCCTGCAGCCCAAGGGACTTGTCCCCAGTCACCTGTGATGACATGGGACTGGGATCCAAGATGCAAAACCCCAAATTCTCTATTTTAAACCACTGGCAAACTCCCTGGAAAGTATGAAACAGTCTAGGAGTTAAAACTTCATTGTGGCTGAGTCAGCCCTACCCCTGCCACAGAGTTCAGCTGTGCCACCAAAACCAGCCAGTGCCACTGCAGGGATTGCAGGAGCACCTTCTGGTTTTGCTCTAGCTGGGAATTTGAATGCCAACACCTTTTAGTTTCTGCCAAAGAAACCCAGGCTAGTCTGCTGATCAAAGCTTTGGAGGCTTGAGCTCAATTTAAATCTCAGCTTCATATTCTGAGTGGCCAATACATGCTAGCAAAAGGATCAGAAGAGGCCAGAGGAGAATTAACAACTGATTATTAAATTAGAGAGAATACTCAACCATTTCAGTCTCTCAAGTTAATGCTGAGCAGAAAAATGTGGGCAAAGGCATATCCTTTATTAAAAACACTGCACCAAAGTGAAGCTTGATCTATTATTCAGTCAATGTTCTTTTGAAGCAAATGGTCATTTTACATCAAACCCTTTTATCTTTTTTGTTTTCTTTTTAATGCCATGCCTACTGAGGGGGTGGAGGGCACTAAATATTCCTGGATGGTATTCACTCAGCTGCCCTGAGCAAGCAGGGAAAGGAAAGGAACAGTCTATTTATAAAGCTATAGAAAATACACTAGTAGAGTGGTTTCACACTTTTTGTGAAAAGACAGATAGAAGGGCTTTGTTTAAATTTATTTTTTTGTATGAGATCACAAGAAAGATACTTCTGGCCACAGTGGAAGTCCATTTTTGCTGAAAATAGAGGCCTCACAGGTGTATCTACCGTCACCTTTATGTAAGGAGAGAAAAGCTGCAGGAAGTAAACAGAGCCAGAGACCTGACAGCGTGGAGACTGAGCAGGGAGAACTGGCAGGACAAATCAATAAAGAGCTTGCAGGTGCCTGTAAGACAAAGGCAGCAGCAAAAGAAGTTTCTGTGGGGGAAAAAAAAAGACATGTCGCACATGGTTATGTATTAAAAGAAATAGTCTGGCAATAATAAACTGGAAATCCATCCTTCAAAATGAAAAGGCAGAGAGTTCTCAGGCACTGCCCATGATGGTGAAGATGGTGGAAAGCAAAGCAGCTTTAAGTGGGGGAAGAGCTCCCTGCCCATGAGAGGGAGGGATGGCATCAGTGAGAGACGTGTGTGAGCAAAGGCAGGAAAGCAGGAGACAAAACAGAAGGCAGCTTTGCAAAAATAGCTGCCAGTCAGAGAGGATGGACTGGCAGGGAAGTGTATGTGCACACACACTCAGTGAGGCTCCATGGAGTCACAGCACAGCAGTGTTTTCTGCAGACAAATCACTTTGGAGGGTGATTAATTTGTGTATCCCAAGCAGTACCATCAACTGCATCAAAACTGAGGTTTTTCCCCAGGTTTTTCCTTCAGAGAGACCCAGAACAGCAGTTTCCATCAGATCCTGTCTTAGAATAGCCAGGCAGCAGCATGAGACTCAGTCATTAATGAGGAAAATGCCTCCTCTTTACAATCCACATTTGCCACCAGCAGAAAACAAAGCTAGGTTAGAAACTGAATCCCTGTTTGCCAAAATCAGAAGGAAACACAGAAACTTCACCTGGCTTTGGAGTGGGCCATTGTAAAGGATGGAACATATTGGGATGTTGGGAAGTAGGACTCAAGACTGAATAGTGATAGTCAAAGGACAGACAAAGGCTTATTCAGCAGAAATAAATGTTTAATACATGTAATTTTGCAGGTTATCTGTGCATGCTGTGTTTGGCTCACTCCACCTTTCTTTATCCACAGGCCATCAGACTGGAAAGAGCACACAGAGCACACTGGCCATGCCTGGTCTGGGAGAGTTTCTGATCGCAGCATGGAAGGGCTGGAAGGAAGCTCTAGCTGAAATCCCCTGCTCAAAACACAGCCAAGGAGAGCAGGTTGTGCAGAATGTTCCCAGCTAGGATTTGAATAGTTCCAAGATGGACATTTCACAACCCCTGTGGGCAACCTGTTTCACTCTTTGACTACATTTTCAGTAAAAGTATTTTCATATGTTTAAACAGAATTTCCTTCCATTTGTGCCCATAATGCAAGGTCTAAACACTCATTCACATAAAGATGGCCCATCTTGGCCTGTGCTGCACTGACCCTCTTCTCTCTTCTCTCTTCTCTCTTCTCTCTTCTCTCTTCTCTCTTCTCTCTTCTCTCTTCTCTCTTCTCTCTTCTCTCTTCTCTCTTCTCTCCTCTTCTCTCCTCTCTTCTCTCTCTTCTCTCTTCTCTCCTCTTCTCTCCTCTCTTCTCTCTCTTCTCTCTTCTCTCCTCTTCTCTCCTCTCTTCTCTCTCTTCTCTCTTCTCTCCTCTTCTCTCCTCTCTGCTCTTCCTCAGGATTTCAGAGGGAACAGTTGATCAAATCAATTCTATGTCCTCCCATTAGGAAAGGCTTATTTCTCAGCTAAGCAATCAGAAAAACATCATTATGAATAAATTACACTGTTGATTTTGAAAATAACATGAGATAAGAGACATCAGTCCATCTCTCTTGGGGGAGCATCAGCTGTCTACAGCCATCTCTGAGCAGCTAACTGTGCCTCATCTTCTGTCATGAGGGTGATAACCATTGTCTTTTCTATATAAACACATCCCACCCCAGAGCCTTTCTCATGGGAGAGACCAAGCAGATGAGGCCACTGCACTACATACCCTGTATTTAATTATAGCAGCATTCCCAGATTCTTTTGGCTGTCCAGATTTCCAAAAGAAAAGGGAGGAAGATGGAGGGAAACAGGACTTTACTTACCAAAATGTATATATAAACTGAAAAGTATAATTTCTGTCACTCTAAGGATTATTTAGCACAATGAGGGGAACAAAATATTAAATACATATTGAAATACATGATTTCTATCATACATTATATCTAATTCTGTCTCACATCTACTTCAGCTTTGGATTGCTTGACTTATATATTCAGCTATATTAAATCTGTTATAGTTTTCAAAACCTAAATAAATAGAGTGTTCTTCATGGGACAGGAAATGCTTCAAACCACCATGACCTTGTCTCCCAATATTTCCTCACTCTCCAGCTGAGCCTTCTCTTTTTCACATCCATTATGGTCTGGATTACTGCAATCAAATAACTAGACAAATTTATTTATTTAGAAGAGAAGTAACCTTTGCAGAAAAAATGGTGCTTTAAAGCTGGTCCTACCAGAAAACCTTCTCCCTTTTGTGAAAGCCTGCCCCATTCTGCTTGTGATTTTTGGGACAAGGACACATAAGAAGAGGAGAAGAGAAAGATCTGCATGGCTCTGCTGAAGCAATTCTCCTAAGGACAATCCAGCCAAAGAAAGAACTGTAGCCTTTTCCCACATGCTGTGAAAACCCTTTAACAGTCTGTTTCAACTTGTTCTAGATACATAAGCAAGCTGATAAACAACTCGTGCTGATTTTATTCCCCTAACTTTAATAATGTTTTAATATAGCATTGACAAGCTTGTGCCTAGTAATTATTCAGAAGCTCATGGACAGGTTTTGTACCTTATTGCTGCTGTTTTTCAATCATCAACAACTGAAAAAGGGCCATTATTAAAATACCTCACCTAAAGTATCTTTTCTTATCATGCCTTGTGATATAAAAATAACTGGGGAAAAAAATTCATTGCATATTTATGCCTTTCAGATTCTCATATTATTAGAGAACAGGAATGGAGGAACAAAACTACATCCTCATTGTGCCAGGTCCTTTTATCACCTGGAAGTTTCAAATCAGGCAGTGAGATGCACGTGTACATATCTTTTTTCTTTTTTTTAATAAATGGTTGCTCTTTGTGTTTTACCACACTACGTAGTGTCTGCTTTAGAGACTGGCACTTTGCACCTATTCTAATGCTTCTGGGGGAAAGATTTCAGATACAGCTGAGTGCCTGACAGTGAAGAAAAATAGGATGCAAAGAGTGGAAGCTGAAGTTTGAAAAGAAATAAGCGAAACATACGGCAAGTTTAGCCACAGTCCAAGGTAAAATATGCCAGAACTCACTCTTACATTTGAGTTCTTTCAATCAAGGTGGGGTATCTTTTACATAAGATGTTTTTCTTTAGAGCTCTACCATTAAAAGACAAAAGATATTTGAGAGAGAACCCAAATCACATTTTTCAAAGCCTCAGAAATGCCCCAGCTGAACTCAAACATTGCACCACACCCTAGCATTTTGAGGCCAGAAGCTAAAAGGGCACAATCATGATGGCAAGATCTGCAAGTACATAAAAACAGTGTTCAAAATATAAAATTCACACTGCTCTGTGAATTTTAGTTACACTTTGCGTGAGGGTTCGCACTTTGAGGCACTGAATAAGCGATGCTTAAAGCCATTGCTGAAGTCAAGAGGACACATCTCAAACTGCCACACTCTTGGACACAGGTCTGTATCCTGGGACTGCAGAAAAGAGCATCAGGGGAATCAAAATTCAGGGTGAAGCCTTCTGCACTTAGCAGCTGACATGTTCATCCTGATTTCTCCCTTCTGTAAAAGAGCACATGAATTTAAAACCCTTTTACAGCCAATGGCCCAGGAGTTGTAAGGTCAGAGGAAGAGCAATAAGGACAGGGACTCATCTGTTTGGTGCCAGGAAGTCAAGAGACAACAGGCAGATCTGCATACCAATTCCTGCCTCCATGGAGAAAAGTTATTGCTTCAAAGATTTGCCTGACTGGATCATAAGAGACATAGTTCAATGCTTTTCTCAGTGTGTTCTCAGATTTCACAAAGACTTCTTTTGTACTCAGTTCTCCTCTGAATTATGACTGGAAGATGAAAATCTGATGAGGACCTGACCTCCTGAGCTTAAGTCCAGCCTCGTTGTTGTCAACACACCATTTTTCTCCAGATGAAACATCTTCTCATTAGAAGAAAAGAAAAAAAGAAAACAAAGAGCAAAAAAAAGCTCCCTAACACTTGCCTAATCTTACTAGTTCTTAAAGTCATGTTACCCTGCAGTCTTCTCAGATTAGAACTGCTTTGATGTTTCTCCTCCCTCTTTTCAGGGTGTTTCTCCTCCATGCACTCCATATTTCCCCTCATTGCTTTTTTCCTTTATTGGAGCTCATTTGTGATGCTTTCTGGTACCATACCAAGGAACCTGACCAACTTTGTCAATAGTTTATTCTCACTCTTCCTCTCTGGAAAGATACGATGCAAGGAGCATCTTACGAGTTAAATAAACAACCACCACAACAAACTCCTTGGTTCTGAAATAGAGGGAGTGTTAAAAATGAAAACAGCTTTGGCTGACAGTAACCTTCCTGTTACTGCTCTTTGGTCTCCAGCCACATCAGTGGTGGTGGGAGTCACCTCCCACCCCTGTTTCTCAGTGTTCCACAACCCAGAGAGCAGCTGCACATTTCTTGTGTCATTACAGGAAACACACAGCTCTATTTTATAGCTACTTTTCCACTGGATATTTATCAACCATTGCAAGAATTGATACCAAGCACTGCACTAATCTATCATCCTGAGTTTGGAAGCTTCATTGCTCTCCAATTTCTACTCCAATTACAACCCCCAAATTTAACATTTATTTCCCCCATTGCTAAGCAGAATGGAGAGTGACTCTCCCACTTTGAAAGCCACAAGTAACACTTCCACATACCCAAACATGTTACACTTCAATTTTCCATCTAAACCACTTTTTGTCAGCAATAAGCCTTTAGGATCCATTTTCTCCAAGGAGTTCAAGCTTATAATCAGCACATTTAGCACCCGCACAGCTTTTGTTGCTGCAGCAACCTCTCTTCTCTCAGTCCCTACCCCATACTTACTTTAATCACAAGTTTTACTAATTAGTACAGCCTTCTCTCACAGTTCTTTCTCAGATGTCAAAATCCTTCCCCATACCTCACCACTTCCATTCATTGCAGACTTCATAGCCCAGTAGGGTACAAGCCCAAGGAGGATTTCTACCACTGGCCAAGAATCAGATCTGGGAAGTCATGTGACTACAAAACATGGACAAAAGAAAGGAAGAAAGAAGTCAAGTTTCTAATGTCTGAGTTGCCCATGAATGTTTGCACAGGTTTTAGTGGCAATGCAGGTGAACTGGGATGGGGCAGCAGTAACTTCAACAAGAAAAACTGAAGACTTTCTGGTTTTATATGAGAAAAAAAATCCAACCCATTCTTATTCGAGTCTCTTGTTAACCTGATCTCCCCTCACTGCCATGTCTAGAGGACATAGGTTTTCTTTCACTGGTCCCACTGGGCCAGAGCACAGACACACACCAGAAGAAAAAGGTGGTGAAGGAAGAAGCCCGTTCCTCACCAGGTGAAGACTGTGAACACACAGCCCCAGTACACTCCCAGTCAGAACCACAGGAGCTCTGACCTACAAAAACCTGCATGAAATAAGATCTGAATGCCTGTGAGCTTGCTTCATTCCCCAAGAACAACAGGGCTGGCTGGGGTTGCCCTGCCAAACCCAGCATATTGCTGGCAAAAATCTCTGGAAGGGCCCCCTTTCCTTCCCTGGTGTGAGAAACAGGTCCTGCACCATGCCTGGCTGCTTGCAGGGAGTAAATCCAACCTTTTCCAGCAGGAATTCATTCAAGGCTGAGCCTGACATGTCTTTGGGGAAACAAAGATCTGAGAAGTTTTTGCAGTAACGCGAATGTGTCAAAGAGGTTTCTAACGCAGGAGAGCCAGCGCTTCTATTTCTGCATTATGGCCTTAGATGGCAGCCAAGATTTTTCCTAGGCTGAGCAGGGCTTTGGGGTGCCTGTGGTTTGGGAGACCTCTTAAAGAAATTCAGTCTCATGGAAATGAAAAGCACTCTTTCACAGGTAGGCAGCAGCATTCATGTCAATGCATCTGGGAGAGATCCCAGAAGCCAGGGCACTTTGATTTGTATTCTGACAGAAGGCAAAACTTGGCTATATAGACCCATCCCCTGAATGAATATATTCCAAGAACATTATTTCATCTTTCCATCACTTTATGGGGTTAATTTTCCAGGAATAACACTGCTATAATTGATAGAAAAGGGCAATTACTTCACAATACTGATGTTTTATGGTGGATATCCCCTCAGCCCAACTGCTCCAGATACAAGCATAACTGCAAGGGAAATTTACTCGAATATTAATTGAGTACTTCATATAACACGCTGATGAGTTAAACATCCCTCATGTTTTTTAAACATATTTTCAGAGATGTGTAGTCTAACAGACTACAATTAGCTTAATGAGATTTAAATTGCACTAATGGACCTCATTAGGAGGAAAAAAGTTATGAAGTCTTCAGCAGTTATTCAAAGGCTTGTGTCAGTACAAGGAGAAAAGGTTCCCAAGCTTCATCCATAGTCAGTGAAGAGAAACACATTCCTGCAGAGACAGACCTAGTTCAGATATCCTGATGCAGCCTCAGAGGATCACATCTCTTACCATCAGCTCTGAATTAAGCTTCAAAAGGCTACCTTCCCAGAAAGGGAATAGACTTTGCAGACACCCATAACCCTCCAAAGCTACTTATATTTTAGGATCTCCACTATTATTTCAAAACCTGGTATGTAAAGATGAAATCCATTGATATACTTATTTTTCATGAAACAGTAGTGACCAAAGCAATTAAAAAGTTAACTTCCCATATTTCATAAGTAGACTGAGAGATGCAATAATGGAATTCCTGGTGAAACAAAAGGCTGACCTTTGAGCCAGTCTGCTGTTTTAATCTATTTGGATAAAATATCAAGTGAATCCATTACACCCAGTCAATAGCAGAATCAGTGAAGGTAAGGCAGACAGCAATGACTTCAATACTGAACTCAAAGCTTTCTCCAAGTTATTTTAAGAAAGTAAAGATTTTTTTTCCCCTTCTTTATAGTCATTATAGAACATTTCTGAAGGGAGGAGGGAATTATTTTAATGATCGAAAGATTTGATAAACTGTTCTACAAACAGAAATTTACTACTCTGTAGGGAACCAAGCATGGCAAAGACCGTAAATAGGGGCAGCTTGGTAAATAAACATCTAAAATCACATTATTTTACGTCTACAAGAGCTTGAAGTCTCCTAAATATTGTTTCTCATGGCAGTAAATGGCAGCTATGAAGAATTAAACATTCCCATGTTTCTTTCTCAGTGGCAGCCTTTTACTCCCTTCTGAACCTCATCCAACAACCAAGAGGTCTCTGTGAATTAAGTACCACTGTTTCATCCTCCTCTTTGGGATGCAGCACTTTTGAACCTTTCACATTTTTTTTTCTGGATAAAAGAAGGCTCTGGGAGGACCTTAGAGCATGTGTCAGTACCTAAAGGGGGTAAGAGAGCTGGAGAGGGACTTTGGGCAAGGGCATGCAGTGACAGGATGAGGGGGAATGGCTTCAAACTGTAAGGGGGCAGGGTTAGATTAGAGATCAGGAAGAAATTCTTTCCTGTGAGGGTGGTGTTTTACTGGAAGAGGTTGCCCAGAGAAGCTGTGAATGTCCCATCTCTGTGTCCCAGGCCAGGTTGGATGGGGCTTAGAGCAACCTGGTGTAGTGAAAGGTGTCCCTTCCCATGGAGGGGGGTTGGAACAAGAAGGTCTTTAAGGTGTCCCTTCTAACACAAACTTCCAACACTATGGTTCTATGACTTGCAAGAAAATGGCCAATATCCCATTTAAAAGGCTAGGATATTACCCATTTAGCAATAAGCAAATTGGTAACACTTCTTTGGTACTGCTTAGACCTTTCCAAACCCCTTTGTACTAAACTCTGATCACACTGAGGTGGCCAGGACCCTTCCTGTCCCCTCCTCCACAGGCAGTGCTGTCCTGGAGTTCCCTGTGGCCCCCTCCCAGCCAATGTCCTCTTATGAACTCTGCACACCCAAATCCAGCACAAATGCAAATGTCTTTCTGCTGCTATTCTAGTGGTTTGCACGTTTTCTCAACCAGTCCATATTCTCCTCCTTGCCTTCCAACACCAGACCTAGTTCCTAGAAGTGATGAGCTTCAACAGCTTAGCTTTTGAAGGAAGCTTTCATAACCCTGAAGTATTTTTTTTTCTTTTTTTTAAATTTTTTTAACAGCATGCCAGTATTCTGTCTGGTTTGGTACTTAGGATGCCACTAATAGCTTCATTGGGCTTTATATCACGGCAAAAATGTTGCTACAGTAAAGATCGCCTATAGAGAAAAAAACCCCGGATTTATGCCACAATTTGTTTTGTGTTTTTTTAGCTATTATTTTTAGGTTTGTTTTTGTATTTCTTTTTAATTATCAGATGAAACAATCCAATAGTAAAAATAGAGAAGCTTGTTGGCATCTTGGTATCAAAGGACATGACCCTGCCATCTGTCTGCTTAGAAAGATCTAATTATTTCTTCAGTTTATTAGCTTATTTCTCAGACTGATAACCCCTTGCCTGTTAAATAGGACCAAAGCTGTTTTAGAAGTGTGTTCTCATAAACCAAACAGAGTTAATCAGCCTCATAAGAATTTGTTTAAACTAACTCCAGCCTAAGCCCCATTGTGTTAGTAACATGACTGGCATCAGGCAAGATGCCACACCATGTCCAGAAACAGCTCCAAAATCCCCTCTTCATCTTCATGCTTACATATTAGCTATGTATTTTGCATATGATCTGACAGATATGGAGTAGTCATATCAATCAACAGTATCCTAGTTGATTAGGATAAGTGCATTAGTTTGTGTCACGGTAATATTAAAATATGTTTACTTCATTGCAGCAATATTCTATAATGAAAAAATATTGCACAGTATCTTGTATATGACCAAGATCCTTCATTTTGTCTAAAAAGATCCCACATTAAACAAGCAAGTCCTTTGGAAAAAATGCCTGAATTCCAGACCTGTCACTTCATATTCCCTCTTACTGTGTTCTCTAATTACTCAATTTAATTAATTTATCAGACATTAGCCACATTAGGGGGGGCTTACATTTGCCATGTATTCCATGTCATACCAATGTTAAGTCTCTGCTTTTCTTTACCTCTTAAAGATTCTGGGGGAAAATAATGAGCTATGAAAAACTTCTTGTTTTTTTCTATAAATCCATCTCTTTCCTGAGAGAAACAGATATAGTTTGTTCATCTAATATTTTACCAGTTTTAAATTACAAATCCTAACCTCCAGTGAGTAAGATTAATGTTATGCAATTTCAAGAAACCATCTCTTCTTCACATACTTTCCCACATTAAGTCAAAGCTACAACTGGAATATCAGCTTTTGGTGTCTTCTTCATAAGAAGAAAAGCTATATGCTCCCAAGTTCCAACATTATTGTGGTTAAAACATTGCTATAAGTACCTATCACTTTTGTATCATTTGCATATCCCAAAGGAGGATCAGGGAAAACCCTCAACAAATACACACAGACAACAGTGCCAATGGAGAAATCTCCAGGATGTGGGAAATCTGAAGTGTTCTCCTGATCCAAGGTGCAGCCAGACATGCCCAATGGAAACAACGTGGAAGGGATTTTAACTGGAAATGGCCTTTATGAGTCTAGAAAGGATGACTTTAGGGTGCATATCTAAAGCTTCAGTAGGAGGTGAGGAACCTTTTCAACACTTGCACATCATGTTTGGCAAATTTAGTGACAATGGGGCATTGCTATGTATACAAATTCCTTTAAAAAACACAGGAAATGCAGAAGTAAGAACATGGAAGACAAAATGTAACTTACGTAGGACCTAAAAAGCACTGTCTGAAAAGCTTTTCCAGTTTTTCCAGTTTGAAACAGATTTATAGAGCAGAAGAGAATTCACAACAAAAACAGCATTACTTTTCAATTGAAGAAATGCACATTTTCAAAGTGCTATTTCTAGCTTCAGTAACAACCTTTTTATTGGCAAAACTCTGAAGCTGTAAAATAGGGAGCATTTTACCCATGTAAGAAGTTGCACAGACGTGAAGAATAAATGATACGTCCATGTCAAGCTTGGAGTGCCACAAGAATTTAGTCAAGGGACTCCTGTAAGCAGGAAAGAATCAGCTTTGAGTCCCAATATGCATTACTTTGTCTGGAAGTTTATCAAGAACTTGACCAGAAAATAAGAAAATAGATGCAAATTGTCTCAGGAAATCAGCATTGTATTTAAAATAGGCTGTGAAGGAAGCACATGGGTCAGGTATTTGAGAAACATGAGAGATTTTGTTATTTTTAGTGAGAATGCTGAACCTCAGCCCACCACAACAGGGATGCAGACATTAGTTAGAGAGCCACTGCTGAAGGAATTAATGCTTCCACAGTGGATGCAGTGCTTCAGAAATGTTTTATTTTCTAGTTGTTTGGAGGATGAACTGTACTAGATCCAGTTCCTACTGATAATTCTGAGAAGGAGAATTTTGTCTGTAGAGCACCAAGCAAAAGGTCCCAGAAGGAATAGACCCAGCTAAGCCCTGAAGAGTAGAATGATAAAAGAGCACCTGTGCACAAGTGAAACCATCCTCTGTAGAAGTTTGTTTGAACAGACATCTTCAGAAAATTCCTTGAGCAGAGATAAGCATCCAGAGAGTCTTGACAGCTCTAGAGTTTCAGTTCATTGGGTATGAAGTCAGTGTTAAATGGTTGTTGCCATCTTGTTCTTTCTTTCCCAAGGGTCACAATAGCAGTTTCTCAGTCCATGCTGATTTTCCTCTAGTGTACTAGAGCCCAGAAGACTCCTAATAAAGAGACAAGCCTGGAAAGGGTTGAATCTCAGAATGGGAGTCAGGGGTGGCTTTGTGCCTGCAGGGTTTAGGAGGAGAGGGAAGAGGAGAGGTGGCAGAGGTAAGGGTGATCTTCATGTGAGACAAGACCCAAGACAAGGACATGAGACTTTCACTGTCCATGTTGAGAGACTCTTCCCTCGTTTTCTTTCAGCACTAAGATAACTCCAGGGACATTCCAGGAACATGAAGCCTTCTTGGCTAGCCAAGATAGCAATCAAACACAAACACTCACATGAAGGGAGCGTAAGTGACAGAGCTGCTAACTGGCAGCTCCCCGTAGCCTGCTATGCTAACAGGAGTTCAGCTACTGCTGTAACAAGGACAGCATTACTGACAGATCCCCCACATGCAGGATACTGAAATCTTGACCCCTGTGAAATGGGTGGGTGTCTGTCATTGAGTTAAGTGGGGACGTGACTCCGTCAGAAGGCGCTAATGTTTCTTTTTTTATTCCCCCCACACACACATGCACACGCACCCCTTCCTTCAGAAATACTCAAGCCTCAACAAAGCCACCCTTTTCTGGATCAGCCATGCAGAGTGGGGAGAGGAGGAAACATCCTTCAGCAACCTGCTTTTTATATGGGGCTTGCAGAAATGGGGCAGCCTGGACTCCTGGGATAGCAGCCCATACATCCCCAGGGGTTTGCTGCAGGGCTTTCAGCTGGCCCAGGGACACCCCTGAACAAGCTGCAGTCCCCTCTGCCTGCTGGGGCAGGTGATGTGCACAGAGACAAGGCAGGACAAGGTGGAGTGGCTGACAGGACTGAGCCACCTTGCAGGAAAACAATCTCAGAGTCAGGCTCTGTTCACCCTAAGGTCTGTGGTGCATCCCTGCTGGCAGCACCACTCCTTCTGCTCCTCAGACCCAAGTGATGATAATCACACGTGGCTGCCAACAGGAGACAAGCTGCAATTCCAGACACAGAGAATTCTGCAATTCCAGACACAGAACTAACATGGGAATGCAGAGTATCCCAAGGACTCTGGAGCTAGGTTTGTGGTCTGACACAGCTCTGGGTGCTCCAAGAAGTTGTGCCCAACTTCTCTGCTCTTTCCCTTGTCCTGAAGCCACCTATGCATTCTGCTTAGTTCTGGCTTACTCCGGGAGCTGCAGCTCCTCCCACAACACCTGGATGTCCTTAGTACCACCTCCGCTGTTCCCAGAAGATCCTCTGGGCAGGAGCACAATGCAGAACAAAGCAAAGCTCACTGCACTTGCTGAACCATGCTTTTTACACTTCTGGCTCTGCCAGGACTGCCACTGGGAACCAGTTAAATAAAACACAAATGGAACTGCCCACCACAGCAGAGAAACAGGCAAACTTCTGCTCTTTGTGCCTGTGTAAGCTGCTCTCTGCTCTTTGCACTTCAAATCTTCAAATACAGACCTTGCACAGAAGCAACATGCAGAAAAAATGTCTGCTGTCCAGGCTGTGCTGCAATCAGCAGGTCTGAGGCATTTGAAATCTGTGGGGGAGGAAAAAAGGGATGTTTTTATT
This sequence comes from Rhabdornis inornatus, assembly GCA_013397075.1. Lineage (NCBI taxonomy): Eukaryota > Metazoa > Chordata > Aves > Passeriformes > Rhabdornithidae > Rhabdornis > Rhabdornis inornatus. The sequence continues at coordinate 1,903,585 of VWZS01003516.1, forward strand.
TCTGTCAATCCCATGCTGAGGCATGCCAGAAAGGCCATTCCAGAAGTACAGTCAGGCCAAAATGGACTATAAATTCTTTAAAAAGCTCTGGATCCAGCACTCTAAAGCAGAGCTGGAGACAGCAGTCGTCTCAAACTTCTTTTCAGATGTATAAACCATCATTTATAACACAGAAAGTTCCTACAAAAAAAGTATAGCATTTTTGTTTGGCAGATTCGAGAGGGATTTTATTATTGACATGGTGGTTGCTATCTTGTGAACCACATAAAGTGGCTTAAATATTATACAATTCCTGCATTAAGGCAGTGGGTGATGCAAAGAGCCTGTTGTGAGCTCACATCAGACCCTGAGCAGCTTTCTGGTAAAACTCTAATCATTGATTCTGAAAGCTGAGTTTAAGCCCAGATCCTCCCATGCTCAAACATAGAAACATAATGGGTGAACCCATTTCACCCCCTCCCCAACTTTGCAAGAGACCTGTTTGCAGGGCATTGTATTCCTTCCTAAACCTGATACTTTGCCTTTGGAGGTCAAATGGAAGCGTTGTGTTACTCACAGACTCTGAATCATATCAGTTCTAATAACAGCAGATCCAGGCAGTTCAATATCTGATTTCATCATCCTGACACAGACAGCACAGAACTAGAGGTTACCACCAGATGTGTCAGATAACAAGAGGGGAGGAAATTTCTCACCTACAGAATTTAAACTTATTACATTTCTAAATGCAGCACACAACTATTTTTATAATTCAATAGGTTTCTAGAAAAAGAAAATAAATAATTTTGCCTTTTGCTTGCCAGAAAATCAATTTAAGAATACAGCAGCACTCACATTGTCTGCTTGTGAGTGGACCAGGATCCTGTGCTGTTCCTTCTCTGATATTAAGGAGTTTTTTATCATCTACAAAGCACATCTTGTAAAGGAGTTCAATGCTACTGTAATAGACTGGCTTTGTTAACACAAACCAGGGATTCACAAAAACTGCCAAATTTCTCTAGACCTGGTCCCAAAGCTTATGCTTTTTGACAGCAATGTCTTATTTAGTCCAGCAGTGATTTGTTTTTCCTGTTTCAAATTCAAACCTCATTCAATCTCTTTTGGAAGAAAAACATCTTTCTGTCACCATGGCCATTCTTGCCTTCATTTCCAAACAGAATTAAGCTTGCACAATAGATGCCACTTGGTAGTGTGTGTACATACACAACTTCTTCAAAAGTTTTGAGCCCCTCAGTCTCAAAACTGTCACAGGAGTACAATATCTCAAAACACATTGAGTCCCACAGTTTTAATAATTACACCTTTCACTAACAGAGAGGAAATATTCCAAAACCAAGCCTTTGAGTACAGAAATTTATTGAATGGTGTTTTCCCTCTAGATGCCCTCCTATATCCTGTCTTCTGGCTGGGGAAGAAATGAGCATCTGCAAGAGGTGGGAACCAGAGGATGGGACTGCAAGGTTTGTTCTGTCCAATGATCAGACATGGGAACACTTGGCAGGAATGGGATGAAAAGATTTTCCTTTGAATTTTAGGTGCCATATTTTTAAGCCTGATAAGGCTATTTGCAGCTCTACAATTGGTGTTATTTCTACACTTTGCAATTGTTTCCAGTTGTGTTTCTGAGAGCTGAACTTGGTACAGTGGGGGAGAGGCAGTAGTTTGGTTTCTGTAACAAAACATCCCAAACTAAATACCACCAGCACTGAGCTTTGTCTGTCACCAGTCCATATTCACTAGATACATCTCTGGTTTTGTCTCCTGAAAATTAGATGACCCAAAAAAGTGCTCTTTTGCTGTTTGTTCTTGCACAAATATTCACGACACTCCTGAGCAAAACCTCCCAACAACAGTATGTGGTGAAAAGACAACTTCATGCAAGAAATATCTTTTTTATCTAGGGCCTTTTGTCCCTCCTTCAGTACAAAACCAGTTTTTTAAGTCCTCTCCCTTAATATTATTACTATTTATGAATTCTCAGGATGGATGTGAAATAAATAATTTAATTGCACTTCTTCCAAAGTTTTGTATCTGGGTATCTAAAAGCTGAAGTAGTTAATCATGCTCTCAGCAGATAAATTTTTATGCTGTTATGAAAAAAAGCAAATTGATCTAGGATTAAAGTACTAGCCTACATTTCTTTTTAAGTCTTAATTAGAAGCTCATTGATTTTTCTATACCGTTAGAGAGAGGTAACATAAAATGGTTTTGCGAGCAATGAACTCCTGGTACTTGCAGCACCAATATGAAATGCAACTCCTATGCATGTTCCATTATGCTAAGTGGAAATCCATATATGAGGTATTTTTGACATAAAACTTCTAAAATATAGGTAAGTGAAAGGTGGACAAGAGCATAAAAAAGTGTTATTATGCCTGTTTTTTGAGGAAAAACCTGATACAAAAAATTTAGGTGCAGATCAACTTCTCAATCTCACCAAATCTGAATCATCTGTCCTCAGTTTCAGTGCTACTCACATTATTGCTCTCCTTTTTATCTCTCAGATTAATCAACAGCCCTGAACTACCCAGAAGTCAGGTTATGATTTTAAACTCCAGCAGCTCCTCCATCCTCCACCACGCTCCCTCCCACAAAGAGAAGCTCCCTAAAGGCTTCCAGAGAACGACTTTGGGCTTCTTCCCCCTTTCCCTGTGCTGCATCACCTGGTGAGGGTTACAGGAAGCAGCCACAAGAATTTACAAAAATTTATAAATTTAGTCCACAGAGGATCTGAGGCAGAAATGCTCTTTTTGTGTCGTGTCACAGCAGAAAGTGATCCACTTCGATCAAGTTTAGCTCCTACCCCTGGCTGGCAATGAGCCTTCACCCCTGCTCCCTGTGCAGTAAAGCAACACAAAGGGATTTATACTTGCAGACAGATTTCCTTCTCCAGTTTGCAGATGTTAACAGGAGAGGTTAGATGTGCATTGTTCCTTGCTGCTCCACACATCAGCTGGTGACTCAGCCTGGCAGCCCCACAAAACCCATCTGGGGGGAAGAGTTAATGCTCCAGCAGAGAGCTGTGCTCAAGCTTGCAATTTACACTGCTTGTGATGTGAACTTGCTGCAGTCTTGGCTCTCAGGGATTCTGCAGGTGTATGTTCACATTCTCACGAGTCAATATTGGCTCCCAGCAGAGATACTGTCTCACCAACCAAAAATGAAATGGCTCACAGAGGCTGCACTTACTTATAACTTTAGTTATAAATTACTTATATATATATAAGTATATATATAACTTTAGTCATAACTTACTTATAACTATAGTTACTCATAGCTTCAGGTTTTAAGAGTGAAACTTGCACAGTTTTACATCCAGAATTGGGATAGATTTTGGGGTGACCTAGCAAATGTTGAGGGTTTATTTAATAGCATATGGGAATATTTATTGTCCTGCCTCAGAAGAAGTTTCATACATAGCCTGCACAGTAGACACTTTTGAAAAGAGAGACACTTCTTCTAGAAGAGATTCTCTTCTCACAGAATCTTAGAATCATTTGGGTAGGAAAAGACCTGTAAGATCATTAATTAAATTAAAGTTGAATCAGCACTGCCAAGCCCATCACTTAACCAGGTCCTCAAGTGCCACATCTACACTATTTTAAATACTTCCAGGGGTGGTGACTCCCCCACTGCACTGGGCAGACTGTGCCAGTGCTTGACATCCCTTCAGTGAAGAAATTCTTCCTAATATCCAATCTAAACCTCTCCTGGCACAAACTGAGCACTCTTCCACAGCCTGTAGTGGTACCTGGGGTTGTTGTGATGCAAATGCAGGACCTGGCACTTGCTCTTATTGACTCTCATACAATTGGCCTCACTCCATTGATCCAGCCTGTCCAGATCCCTTTGTAGAGCCTTCCTGCCCTCCAGCAGATCAACACTCCTGCCAGTCTTGGGGATTTGCATGGAATGGAATAGAAATCTGAGTCATAATCAAGATCCAAGGGCTACTGTTGGATAAACAAAATAAGCCTCTGGGTTTATTTCCAGCTTTTTATCTTTTAGCTCAAACCTAGGTGAGCTTAAAAGAGATATTTGAGCTGTTTGATATATTAATTTATACAGACAACCTTGTTAGCTCACAGCATCCAGAAATGCTTGTAGTGCTTAAAAATAGCAAGAAGTTGCCAATTTGAGAAAACATCAAACTGAGCAGGCCACTGGTCTGCCCTCAGTGATTTTGAGGAATGCACACATTATGGCAACACTCTTTTTTGCTGGAACCTTTAAGTTTCTTCTCCTGGTCACATGGCAAGTGGCATTCACTGCTGCTGTTCCAGGTTCTACAGCACTGCATGTTCCAAAATTGATTCAACTCTTGGGCCAGGCTCAGCTAAAATTTCCCCAAATTTGCTTTCAACCCAAGCTCTGTTACAGTTTGGAGAGATGGAGGAATGAGATGAAATCAGATGCCTCCAGCTAGAGAAAGAGAAGAGGAGGAAGCAGGCACTTGCTGATGGAGAAATGTTTAAGAACAGACACTGAGGATTTGAGGTGGCTTTAGGCAGAGAGAAGCAAGTGAGAAGAGAATTGTCCAACAGAGCATGTTTCCAAATCTGCCCACTGGTAACTGGGCAAAAATTACAGTGCCATAAATACAAGTCACAAGTCACTCCAGCACTGGTGAAAAAAAATCCAGTATCAAAGAATTATGATTTAAGCAAATGTTCCCACCTGTGCAGACTGGCACAGCCAGGACACACAGCAGGCACACAGACAGCAGCACTTCCCAACACAAGGGCATGAATCACTCAATCCTCAATGGGCAGCTGGACCCTGCCAAAGCTCCTGGCAGCTGCCCAAGAATGTGGTGGTGGCCAGACACTGCACTGCTGCCAGGAGAGGTGAATACTGGGGTCTGTAATACTTCCAAGAACATATCAAATTAGGCCTATCCTGACTGTCTGCTAACTGCTATGGGAACATCAGAATTACAGATAGAATCATGTTGTTTGTTTGACTAGAAGCTGTTGGCGTGGGTGCTGGCAGGAGCGTGTTCATGTGCAGCCCAGGGAGGATGTGAGGTTGGCATCTGCCCATCCCTGTTTAGCCACAGCTCACTAGAGAGACCTCCCAGCAGACACAAAGGTGGATGAGCTCAGCTCCACAACAGCTTTATTTCTGCCTCCCACATCAGCTTTTGCAAGACTTTTGCCTTCCCTGTTAGCCAGTGTGGAGAGGAAGATCATAAATCTGCTAGTTCTCATCAACACTGGCACCCTTGTGATAGCCTCAGGTTTGGAAACCCTCCTGCCATTAGCAGATGAACCCTTCATGAAATATTAACATTTGCTTTTCACATGCACAGTCCTCCCACACAAAGTAGAATGCCTTCACCATTCATTCCCAGTAATTTTCAAAGAACACATTCAGGGTGGGAAAAAAACGTTGAGGGGCACTACTGAGCATACATTTGGCTTCTTTGCCAAAAACTCCTTTCCTGTTCCAGGTCCCATCAGTAGAAACTGGTTTGGGACAGGCAGAATTACATCAGTCTCACCTCCTCGAGGAGAGTCTTGCAGGGAAGGAACAAATGAGTTAAAGGGAGATTCAGAGGGCACAAGTCTGACTGCTGTCACATAGGGAAGGAAGGTCTCTTCAGCCACCACTCACTGGACACTAGGGCATCCCTTGGGGCAGGTACCTCCCTAGTGCTGACCAGCCAGGATTTTCTAATCCAGCCAGGAAATGAACAATCCCTCTCCATCACACATCTCTCAGCTCCATGTGGCTGCAGGTCAGTTTAACCTGCCATTTGCAACTGAGTAAACATCTGAGCTCTCTTGATGTCACCAGTGTCAGAACGTAATTTAAGTCTTCATTTTTCCATAAGCAGCACAGAAGCACAACCACCCTTGAGATGGTGGCTGGAGCAGTGTGCTGTGCCCTCCCCAGGACTAGAAAATGACACTGCAATGTCCATGTGCCTCAGCTGTCCACAGCACAAGAACATCCTCTCACAGGAGGGCACACACAGCACAGCTATTTATGTTTGGTGGTAGAAGTTTTAAACCTAAGCATAAAATGTATGACTAAAAACACACATTTAAAAAACAAAAACAAAATAAACAAAAACAAAAACCAACCAAACGAAAAAAAACTAAAAAGCCGGAGCTTAAAAAAAAAGGGAGGGATGGGAATTGCATATAGTCTCAGAGCTGATTTGGAGACAGAGCCTTTGGGCATGCAAGTGAAGCCTGTGCTATTGCTGGGTCAACACGTTTCTGGTTTCTTCAGCTTTAGCAGGTAGCTGACAGCTACACCTTGGAAAGTGTTCACTCTAGGGCAGAAAAATGAAACAAAAACCTGTCAGCTTTTGTCTAGGAAAACACAGTTGAGCAGTGATCCAGCTGATCCTTGCAAATACTCACAAGTCCATGTGTCTGTATCACTAGAAAGGTTAAGGGCAATTCACTCAGGGCAAGAATCTGTGGCAACCAAATTTTGTCACAAAAGAAACAAGCAGAGAACAGCTTATCCACCGCTAGATGTTAGCCTCTTTTGACTGAAATATTGCTTATATAAATAATACAATTTGCAAGGTTTGGATTTAACTGAGCAAACTGTCAACAGACAAAAAAAAAGTCATTTGTCCAGACTCCTTTCTCACCAATGAAGGAAAAGAAACTTCTAGGGTTCAATATGTCTGACTGATTTTGGATAGCTGTCATGGTATGAGATAAATCACTTCTTAAATATATCCATTTCTCTCCATCAGCCTTGAAGGGAGCCTTGACAACAAGTCAGTTTGAAGCGCAGATGTCTACCAGGTGAATCCCAGCTCAAAATGTCATCCCAACCCCAGGCATTTCTCTGCATTACTGGAGGTGAAAGCTGTGCTAATAAAGATGGGAGAGCATTTGCCACATTTTCAACCTGCAGATAAAGGAAGCTTCCAGTCAGCTGCAGTTGGAATTCCCAGTAGCAAAGCAGGAAAAGCAATCTCTTGTTTCTCTGTGAAGTTTCAGAGCTGTGGTTTTGCAGACAGGATGTAGGGTACAACTTCTACTCAGCTTCAGCATTGTTAATGTTTTGTTCTCTCAACAGACACAGCTCTCCATTGCTACACCCAGAAGAGCCCCATGATTATTTTAAATCTCTCTGTGGCTGCAAAATTCTTGCTCACACCAGAGAAACCCCAACAGAAGTGAGGTGCAGTCTATGGCATACAAAGTGACCCAGCAAAACCAAAACCCCTTCAGGAGCAGCTGTTTATTAGCCTGTTGCCAAATCAATGATGTGGAGGCAGCTGAGGGATGAGATCCTCACCCAGCTGAGTGTATCATGTGGCCCCGAGAAGATCAGATCAGATCAGATCAGGTCCCAAAAGCCACTGGCTCATGCTGCTTGTGTGGCCAGCATAGTTCTGACAGCCTCTCTCTTTTGTGGAAGGGCTTTCTGACAATCCCAGGCACCCAACCCAAGCCTCTGACCCTTCTCATTCCCTAATACACCTCATCCCTTACACACCTGCAGTGGAGCCCTCTGGAAGGATGCAGCTGGGAGCAGAGGAAGGCACATGCCCTGCTAAGGAGCCTCTCTGAGGAATCCTGACTGATTTCAAGCCCAGGAGCTCCAGCAGCTGTTTGGCAACCTTTCCCATCGGGAGGCCGCTGATTCATGGAAATGGTGCAGAATGAGACAGGCTCAAGTGTAATCAGAAAAGCCTCTTGCCTACCCAGCTCCACAGCAGTGAAAACTCAGGCTTTTTACTCCTCATATCAGCTCCAGGTCAATTAAAACCAGCTACACAATAGTTGTTTTCAGATTTTCGTTAAGGTAGATTTTGTTCTTCAACATTACATTTTCAATGCAAAATATGAAAGTAAAAAAATCACAATTCCTCCAGCATTGCCCTCATGGAAAGCAAAAGATATGCTTAAAACACTATTGATTTAACCTCTGAGGGAGACATACATCAAGGAGAGCTGACAGTCCCACAAACTACCAAATTGAAATGAAACTCAGCAAGCCACATAATCACAAAAGGACAAGGGCAATAAACTTCAAGAGAAGTTCTTAGCTGCTAACAGAGTCAAAATATCCATAAGACATGTCCCTGGAGGAGAAGAAAAAAGAAAAGAAAACCCTGAAGAGTCCATACTAATTAGAGAAATAGAAATACTGTAGCCTGAAAAAATGTGATTTGGATTGTTTGGTTTTTATAATTGGCCCAAAATAAAGCAGATATCATAGGATGGTTTGGTTGAAAGAGACCATAAAGGTCACCCCTGGTTCAGGGACACCTTCCACTAGACCAAGTTGCTCAGGACTCCATCCAAGCTGGGCTTGAACACTTCCAGGGAAGGGGCATCCACAGTTTTGGATGGTGAGATCCCCCCATGTGTGGGAGATCAGAATTTTCAATATAGCAGTTGCCTGTTGAAAAAAAAGTCAACAATGAATTACGGTTAATGTTCCTCAAAATGGATAAATAAAAGGTTTCTCACTGAATACAATTTGAAGCAATCAGGAGGGAGGCATTCACTGCCTGTAGTAGTTAAAGCACCACAGACAAGTGTATCCAGTTCTAAGGATCTTGGGCACCATGTTTCCAGCAAGATACAGGTGTGCAGATTTCTCCAAAGCATTCACTTTTACACAAACGTTTTCCAAAACAGATGATTAGAAGAAAAATCTCACTTTGAACTGCTATTTACTATACCCATTAAATAGGCACTGAACAGATGGTAAGTATAGGACAACAGCAATAACATTATCAGCAGCAGAAATATAGAAGCAAATATCAGCAGCACTTACACTTCAAAGCCCTGTCCAGGAACATACATAGTCAATTTTTTAAATAATGCATTAACCATACAGACTCTCAAGTGTTCCCAACAATTTATGTGCTTCAATCCTTTGTCTGGATGATTTTTTTTTTTTAAATCAAAGTTACTATTGGATCTTGGGATGTGCATTCTAATTGCTATAAATAAATCATGAATGACTGGCTCAATGTATTTTTCCATGGCAACTCCTGCGTCACACACAGCGTTACATTTTTGAAAGAGAGCTTTGCTCTTTGAGAGAGAGACAAAGATTCACACTTAGGATGGGCCTCAGATCAATTTTACAGTTTATTCTTGAGTAGAACATGTGTGAGCAATGAAACACAACAGTTTCCAACTAATCATAAATCACTTAGGCATCAAAGTCTCTGTAGTGCCCTCCACCAGAGCAGGGAGCAGCATGGCAATTGCCCGTACTAAATGCAAGTTTTCTTGATTCTTCAGGAACAGATTAACTTTGACTGCCTCAAACATGAAGCATCCCACTCCAGAAAAATCCTATTCCATTTCTGTCTCACACCAGAGTCCTAAGGAATCTGCCTCCTGAGGACGCCAGCAAAGATGGGGAAGAAATTGCTTTCCTGAGCTCTGTGGTCTGGAAGACCAAAGTGCATATTTCCATGTTTTCTGAGAGGGACACATGAACTATTCAGTAATTTCAGTCATTTACAGACCTAAAATCAGTTTTTTACTTACGAGGTAGGACTTTTACACTAGTTTAGAAGTTTCAGTATCTAAAGCCCAGAAATTTCTACTATTGATTAAGATAAAACAAGTTTAAAGACTCAATTGTTTAAAACTTTCAAAAGCCTCCTAAAGTCCCATTTGTAGCATCAAGCAAGTTCTGTAGCTCAGATGACACAATTCAGATGCACTTCCTGAGAGAAAAAGTCAAACAATTGTAACTTCAAAACTTTAAATAAGCAATTTCAGTTCCAAGGCAGAATGAAGCCTTCAAGAGGAGCCATCCCCATCAGACCAAGAGCTCATGAACACACCTGGCTCCAGGCATCCTACCACTTGTTCAGCTTCAGCCTGGCTTTAGTTTCAAATTGTGCAGATTCAGATGCAGACACCTTGAAGTATCTCTAGAAGCTAACATTTAACAGAGTCTAGAAAACCCTATTATGAAATTGAATTGGCAAGACTCTCAATCAAGAAGCTCAAGCTCTTCCTATTTCGAGGTTTTCACACCCTTTGCCTCTGAACAAAGGTTCTGGCATCAGTTATTTATTCTGCATTTTCTAAGGTCTGTATATTTATAAGCAGTGTGTATTTATGGCATCCACTACCCACAATAGACAGTTTAATTTCAAGTTATTCAGAGGAATTTGTGTTTATATTAAGCAACCTGCAGGAGATAACATACCTTTTGTTAAACAGCCATCTGAGGAGTAAAATTTACAATGATGTGCAAACAAGCTCACTTATTTCCAGTTCATGGTGAGCATCAGGAGCACAGAGTGAATTATCCATGCTGGTAAAAATTCTGCCTTAATTTTTTCCTAGGAGGAAGCTGATTTTTTATGTACATCACCATCTCTCCTTGTGTGGTCTCCAGGGAGGATGTTGACCTGGTTTTGAATATTTTAGTCAAAATTTTAGTTTTGAAATTTTTCAGCTGTTCAGCGAAGAAATATGCACTTTCCATGCACACCTGTTTTCAAAAAGAAAACACAGAGATAGATATATACCTCCCAAAATCTGCACTGGAGAGCATGTTCCTTGGTGTTACCCGTAAAGAAAGGGAAGGATTTCATTTGACAGGAGAGATTTTTCATTATAACCAGCTACATGATTTCAAGTAGAATTGAAACGTTGCAATCTCTCAAGCATTCAGTTTAAACCAAGTTGAACTAACCACGAGGTTCCAGTGACAGGTAAACGTGAGATTTCAGCGTGAATTATGTAAAGCCTCCTGATAATTACAAATGATTGTTAACAGCAACAAAGCTATCTCAATAATAACAATCTGGCTCGTGTTAATTATTACAGCTCTCCTGCTAAGGTGCCTTACTGTCTCAGAGCTTCTAGACATAAGGCCAAATGAGAGTGGCTTGTACTTCATCACTCCAGTAAATCAAAATCACTTTAATTATTCTCCAGTGAAACTCCAAAGGCTTCAAGTCAGCATGGCATGAGCCATATGTTTCTTTCTGTTTGGGCAACGCTGCTAATTAGCAAAGTTGGGAAAATCCTATTTCAAAGTGATAAAGCACAAACCTCAGCATATGTTTGCTTGAGAAGAAGATTTAATTGCAATGAGTGCATTTGCTGCTGTGTTAAGAAGGAGGCTTCGAGGTTAGGCTTGGGAAGAATTTGGTTACATCCTCAGCTGGTGCAGGTCAGTGCTGCTTCACAGAACAGCTCTGCAGGATGAGAGCACCCCAGCTGGCTGTGCTGCTCACCATTAGGGGCTTACCACCAGGTAAAACCTCCCTCACATGGACAAAGCTCAAAGAAAGGCTTTGAAAGAGGAATAGTGTCCCCTTTCGAGGATGTCTGCAGTCTTAGACCTGGAGGTTCCCTTCTCCTGAAGGCAAAACACAATGTTTTACAAGCTGGAAGATTCCTGTCACAGGCACTAGTGAAGGAGTCATCCCCCACAGCAAACTTGAGGACAAAATTTGTTGTCAACCAGGTGACTGGGGATGGCTGCAAAAGGGCTAAAGAGCAAAGTGTTGGCTCCAAATCTTCTGATTTCACACTGGTTCAGAAAGCATTGAACCTGCCTGGGTACACTCATCTTGTGATTAGTACAGCTTTAACCAACCAGAGGATAAATCTATTTGATGTGGACTGTGTTTGGATATTTCAGCCAGTTGCATTGAACTAACTCAAGAAATTCAGTTTCAAGGTTCTGCTTATAGAGCACAAAGGGAATAGCTGAGCCTCACTGAAAACTTGAAGCTGAACATGACTACTACAAACCAGAGTCAATAAAACAGCATTCCCTTGTGCTACTGTGCAAAGCAAGGGTAAAGCAGATAGGAAATACACCAGCAGGAGAAACCTGACACTCTCTTGCCTAATTTATTTTCTTAATTCCAGCCTCATCCCCCACTTATCACAGAGTAGTCTGAAAATCCATCTCCTTTGTTTCCTCTTAAGAATAAAACCAGAACAGATCAAAAAATGATGGTGAAAATAAATTAATGAAAAAGCTTTGCTAATAGCATTGCTCCTTCAGCAATGTGAGAAAGAAGGGTACTGATGGTGGCTGTCATCAGGAAAACAGAGTGATTGCCTTAATTTCTTGTCTTTGCAGTCAATTCCACAGTGAATGCATCCAGGTATGTACAACTTCCCCTACAGATGCTGTTTCTCTGCCTAAAGATCCCTCCAACATTTCCCTACGTGTAATTGTTCACCTACAGTCTTTCTGGAGATTTTTCCCAATACATATCTCATGTCCCACGTATTCCCCAGAATCTGGCTGCAAATGCCACATTTTTATCAACCTTCACCTATAAACAAGTAGACTGGAAGAAAAATTTGATTTTAGGGTGAGAAAAAGAGAAAATCCTTCAGTTGTTTCAAGACACAAATTGCAAGCTAAAATGCAATTTTAAGGGAAAAAAACCCTTCTGCATTTAGAGCTTACGTCCAAATGATGCAGTTATGAATATTATGTTGGCCTAATCAATAACTTACTCTTCAGAGCACACTGAAATTATGTACCAATGTCCACTGGATATTATACATAAACACCCTCTTACTCAAAAGGACTTTGATGGATTTAAAATTGAAATGCTTTAAATCTGGAAAATACTGGATTATTTGACAAGCCTAAGAGGGACCTGAAATAGAATAAAATCCTGATGTCTCAGCTGCCACCATTGGGGGAAGTAAAAATGCATTCGAAAGCCAGGTTTCCATACAGATTTTACCCTTGCCTTGTTTTGGCATTTCTTGGGCATTTCTCTAACATAAGTTCTTGAGGTATTACACAATTTAACGGTGATACCAAATACTGTGAAACAGAAATAAACCAGGGAGAATTGTCATTGCCATAACTGCCTGGTCATGTCCAGATTTCTGGGTGTTTCCACACTTAAAATTGCAGGTGACCTCAAGGAGGACTCCATTTCCTCACTGTAAAAATGTTCAGAAACACAAACATCTTCTTCAGTTACTAGCAGGATTTACTGTCAGATATTTCTTGAAGGTGCATAGAGATAAGACAAGAAGAAATGGACAGGATAGTAATTCCAGCTAGAGACTGGGTGGATAAACAACCACAACCAGCTCCTCCTCCTTCAAAAAAAAAAAAATTAAAAAAAGGAAAATAAATTATAAAGAAAATAAAAACATCTTTTCTCTATGATTTTAGTGAAATGAGCTGCCCAAACTGGAGTCTCCATACTTGGAGATGTTTGGGACTGTATTTGACAAGGCCCTGAGCAACCTGAAGTAACCCATCCCTAATTAGAGGAGGGAGTTGGATGTCCAGAGGTCCTTTCAACAATAAATCAAAAATCACCTCATGAAATATTTCATGAAGAACCTACAAGTTCTGGTGACCATTAAAATCTCATCTGAGGTTCTTCTGAAATCCACCCCACAAGCTCCAGTGTTTGGTACAGTAAAACAACAAAACACGACAATATTCACAGAGGACACACCCTCCTTTGGAGCAGACATTGTCACAAGCTTGTTGATCAAAACTAAAATTGAAGCACCCCCGAAAACACCATATTGCAGCAAACACCAAAATCAAGGAGGAAACACAAGAAACAAAAAAAATCACAAAGGTAAAGAGAGGAGACAAGAAGCTTCAGAGAAACCCCAAAGTTTAACTGTACCTTGTTAGTGCTGAAGATTGTTGGAGATGTGATGTAAAGCCCTTGTAGTTTGGCGACAACTCTTCAGCATCCTATAAAAGTATTTTCCATGTACTTTGACGATGGCATGATGTGAATGTACAATCATTTTCCCAGGATCCTTGCAGTCTATTCCAAATAAGCAAGAAAAAAAAATCAGGATTTCCCTGCCCCTTTGTTTCAAAGACTCCTTAGCAAGTATGGTTGCAAGAAATACATTTCAATCTGTGTTTAAATATTCAGTAACCAATCTACATACCACCTCTCCTGACCAGTTTTTCCAGAGTACAAAATTATTTTTTTAGCTGATTTTATGGACTGTATGTAAAATTTTCTCTTTTCCTCCCCTTTTTAAGTCACTTTTATGTCTCTGACCAATCTCCATGTAACCCTCCCAGAGTCTTTATAAGCCTTGCTTTCTTTCATAATTCGCATGCAAAATTTCTTTGTTAGGCAGAGTCATTCCAGCCCCTCTAAATATTTATTTCCAGAAGGAACAGGTTCTGCTGAGCTATTAGCAGCTGCAGTCTTACCTTCAAGCTGACCTCCCTGCCTTTACTGTGACCCTGCAGTAGCATCACCCAATTATATATGCCCATCAATTCCCTCATTCTGGGGAAACTGGGTATTTTTAAATTCAGAAGCCTAGCTCTTGCCTTCACCTCCACAGCTTAATATACAAGGTCAAACCTAATAGTTATGTGGTTTCTGTTCCCAAAAGTCTATGGCCTTTGTTACTTCTTTTCCCCAGTATCTGCAGTCTCCAGGATTGCCTCATATCCAGTTGTTTCTCTTGTAACTTCCATTCAGATTCTAGAATCCAAAGTTTACCAAAGTCCTCCATTTTCTATCCAGTTATAACCTGATAAAGCCAAATACTGGTTCTCTCAATTTATTCACTGCTTCAAGAAAAAAATATATTTAAATCCCTTTCTCAAAAAAGGTGTATTTCAGGGTAAGAAAAATTCTCTCTTTGAAGCTGTGGTAATTTACAAATTAATTGTACAGACTCATTCAGGTCAAGACAAAGAGCACAAAAAAGATGCTGCTCTTCCAAATTCATCAGTCTCCCTGCAGGTAAATGAGCTGCAGTGATACCCACAGGTGGAGCCTGTTGTTATTGTACTTAACTTCCCACACAAGCCTGAGCCAAACAGGGAGGGATGAGTGCAGTGCTCTGGTGGCAGCTATTTTTGTGCTTTGACATATTTCCTGTGATACACAGAGAAATTGGTGAAGTGCTGTTCCAAATTTTCTCAAACAATATTTTCGAATGTGCACACAAAATGGTTTGCAAGAAAAATAATCATCAGCTGGCAGCCAGACAACTCTGCAGATAACTCTGAAAATTATCCCTTCAGACTCTGAACTGCCACGGTCACTGCTGCAAGGTCAGCATTTAAACAGTTAAAACAATGGTAATTTAAACTGGGATTTTTTTCAATTTGATAATAATTAACTATCATAACATTGTTGCTTAGCTGCCACTCTCAGAGACCACCCAATTTACTGCTTTGCCAGCAAAGTTCTGCTCTTAATGGAGTGCTCTTCAATTCTCAGGAAAGTCCCAGCTTTATGCATCACAAGGAGTCACCGAGCCTGGCCTGGCATGGCAGGATGACTGTCTCCTGTTCTTGATCTCCTCTGTGATCCCAGACAAGTTGCTTCACTCTGCACTGGTTCTGTCTGCTCCACTTGCAATCAGGGCACAGACCATGTCCCTGGGAGGTGTCTGTGGGTGCCTACCACAAACAAGGCTGTAAGTCTCAATATCCATCTAAGTAGGTGACAAAATGGTGCAACACCTCAAATGAAGTGTCATATACCACTGCTTTGTAGAGAGTAAAAACTTCCACCACTTAGTGTAAGGGAAAATAATGACAATAAATTTCAGTCTTACAGAAAAAATGGGGTAAAGAGTTCTCCTGGAGAATCAGCACTTACACATTTTATATGTGCACTAGATGTTACATTTAAAATACGAATTAAAAAGATGTGTGAGTAATGCACCTATAAATCATCTTACATATATGAATGAGATATGAATAAACTGTATTTGTTTTCAGCAAGGAACACTATTATTCCAGTTCTGGACAAACCACAACACATTTAGTGTGGGAATCAGACCCAAACTTAACAAAACAACGTGTGTTGATTCTCAGTCTCCATAAACAAGACAACTGAATACCAGCTTCAGCATTTCACAGCAAGGAAAAGTAGTGGATTCATTTTTCTATAGAAACAGAAAATTCGAAGAGCTTTAACATTTTTGACAATTATATTCACTCTGCAATACATCTACATCAATCACCACCCACACATGCTTTGAAGACTGAAAGTAGATAGTAAGTCTAGCAGAACTTCGTGGTGGGAGTTGTGAGGCTTTTTTTATAGAACCTTGTAAGTAGGCTTGTAAAAAAAGTAGCTTTAAAAACCTGGTTAAATCACAAGGATATTAAAATTTTGGACTGACTATTCATCTCCCAAGTTTTAAACCAGTGGATTTGCCACTTTAGGTAATTTTTAATTGAAGACAGGATAATTTAGTTTGACTTTTTAAAATAATGACTTTCCTTAGTTCATGTAAGTGTTTTGATTGGGAAACATTATTAACTTTATTGAGGATGAGGTCAGAACAGAAGGCCAGTAATTCTCCTGGTCCTGCAGATTTACAAATCCACCACTGAAATCAAAGCAGGGGAGATAGGACAAAAATAATTTCTCATTACAGCTTGGAGAGAGCTCAAGATAAAGCAAGTTTTGGCGATTTGGCCTGGCCTAAGCTTGTAACCACATGGGTAACAGTGAAACATAGCAGTTTCCTCATAATTCATACAATAACCACAAGGTTTCTGACTATCTCAACACACAGCTTCCAGAAAAACTTCCAATCCTGATGCTTCAGCTTTAAATGATAGAGAACTCAACATATGCTGTCACTGGTTCTGCACCTGAATAGAAGGAAGCCACATGAGAAATTAATCCTCTAAGTCCTTCCAGTAGAGCTAAGTAAAAAGAAAAAAAAAAAAAAGAAGACTGCTACAGGGGCTTAATTTTTATTGATCTGAGTTTTAAAGCAGGATAAGAATCAGTTGTTTATCTGTATGGGCCAGTGCACTAATGCCAGCTGCAATAGCTTATATGGCTGAAAAAGCTTAGCTCTAACTAAACTGACCCCACATTTTTACCCTTGGGTCAGGCAAAAAGCCAAGGTTCTTTTGTACCTGAGCCTGTAAAACAGAGCTTTTAGCAATCAGCCCAACAGCCACCTACTCAATATTTTCATTTCTCTGGTACATAGTTCCTTCTCAGGGCAGCACTTCCAGAAGATTTTATTCTGATCTCTGACTTTCACAGCTAAGGAAGGCAACCAGCTCCCTTGTGCAGGATCTCAAGACAGTAAATTCACCCATATTAATGTAATCTGGCTCCAGGACTGCTACAGACCACAGCAAAAGCTCACAGCTGCTGGCTCCTTATGGAGCTCTTCTGCCTGGGGACACCTTTAAAGAGAATTTTCCATGTTCACAGTCAGTGGTTGAGCACTGCCAAAGACCAAATAACTCTAATCCCGAAAATGGGGGGTGGGGAGGTCACAAATTGAGCCTTCTCCTCTATCCTGAAGCATGTCCCTGCAGTCCCTCAGCCCTGGACCTGTGGCTGCCAGGAACTTCTCCCCAAGTCACAGTCCCTAAAAATGATGTGGAGGAGTCAAGAGCAGGTCCTGTGCCCACACTGCACTGAAGGTTACCAGCCTGGACCTGAGCATGTGGTGGCACCACAATAATAATAATNTAGTACAATACCCGTGGCCAGACCCAGACTGATGGAAAGAAAATCCTGTAGAACATCAACTGGCATCTCCTACATGCTCTGAATACCCTGAAGTTCCCAGGGGAAGCACCTAGGAGGGCATGCCAAAGGATTCACGACAGAGCCAGCCAGAGATCCTGGTTTTTAGGACACAGATGGGCCCTTTAGGCAGAACAGCATGAACACAACCAGCAACTGTACAGCAACGCTACTGCTGCTTCCTCAGAGCTTTTAAATGCACAGAGCTCTGCAAGAAGCATGTTGGAAATATTCCTAGCAGCAGCTCCTTCCCCCAGCATGAGACAGAGGCAGATTCTCGTTGCACTCTGCTCTCCCCCCTCCTGCCACTCCTCAGCCCTGCCCAGGTGGAGGTGACAGCTCCAGGTGACTTCACTGCCACACTGCCTCCAACCAGTGCTCCACTGTTTCTCTTCCCAACACAGGCCCAGCAGGGGATTCACCTTAGATTTAAGTGCCTGGAGTTTTAGATTCTCTTTTTAGTTTTGGTTTTGTTGGTGTTTTCAATTCAAGGTGCATATATATACATATACAAAAATACCGCCAGGGTATTGTCATAATAATCTTGAGGGAAATAATGCCTGAGAAACTGGAAGGTATTCTTCCTACACTCCCACATGCTCTGCTTTTAAAAGGCAAAGGAAGAAAGAAGCAAGCAAAATACCAGTCACATTCTCTAGATAATCTATTGCTAGATTTTCTAGGAGGAGTCACAGATGGAAGTGAATAAAATGTCTTGTTATTAACTCTTTTTTTTTTTTTGAGAACTTTATCATAATGAACTTCAAATAGCCCTTCCTATTGTTGAATTGACCTATGTGTTTGAACAAATCAAATTCATCCAAGGTGATGAGGTATTGCTTAGTTTTTACCTCTTTATGTCCCATAGAAAGTGTGAGAATATATTCCTGCTTGATGCAGGGTTTTGCATAGCAGTATTATGTTGTTTTCCCTTTCTAATCTCCAATATATATCTCTGAAACTGCAGATGCACTGAATCATCAAGCTTTGTGTTTGTTTGCAGGGGATAACAAAACAAAGCTTCAAGCACCAGTAACTTCCTGGTGCTTTTCTTGTATTTTCAGTGTTTCTGGATTATACAGTTTCAGTCGACCTCATTGACTTCAGATGGAATTAACAGTTAACATTTCTAGTCCTAAATTACTTACTTATCTGAAATATGCAGGGCTGTTAGAAGCAGGAACAAGCAAGACAAACAGCTTCTCATCTCTGATATTAGAATGTGGACGAATTACTCTGCTCTGACACCTCTCCCTCCTAAAAGGTTTTCATAAGGAATGGCTCCATTTCCAGCTCTGAGACAGGCAGCTCACTGATGAGCTTCAAGACACTAATAAAAATAATCACACTTGCATCACACTCAGTAATGATGTTCAGAGAACCAAGATGAAATACCAGTAACATATTCAGTGGAGTCTTGACTCAGTGGAGAGAAGAGGAGTGGGGTGAGGAAATCATACCAAGAAAACATTAAAAAGAGAAGAAAGTGAATGTCTGTTTTTAAAACCTTAATCTAACAGAATATTTCAAAATGGAAGACACTTTTTATAGCAGTCATACCACAAGAGGAAAGCTTGCACACCACACTAAAATAGGTATTAAAAGCTGTGAAGTTTATCTGCTGCAAAACAGAAGGACAAAGACAAGGTCATTCACTGTGTGCAAGTGAAAGAACAAGGCTCCAAAATCCCCAAACAAACAGGGCAGAAAATAATCTCCTCAGCAAAGTTTTGCAGTATTTGAGCATCAGGAGAAAGTCAGGGGAATATTATTGACTAATCAAGCTGACATTTGGCTACTGTTTGATTCTTATGGTTCCTCCTAGATGAAAGGATACCTCTTCCATCTCCAAGTGATGGTTTGGCACAGTCAATGAAATATAGAATATCAACTTTTTTTTTTTGTTAGTGGGTTGAAGAAGAGAGGACCATCCTGAAAACTTCTCATTTGCCTATTGTCCTTTATCTTGCTTGATTTTTTGACTTTCAGTGGCACTGAGGTCCAATTCTCCTAATTAACCATTCTCATCTTCCTTCAGTCTTTTCTGTGGGGAGGTTGGTGCAGAGGAGGTATTCCAGGTGTTACCACCAGCTGGATCAAGCCACAGCATCCACAAAAAAGGGATTGAGTAGATGGAAGGAAAACCCCTTCCTGAGGAAAAGAGCCTGCATGGCACAGTGCATGGAGAAAGCTGCAATGGTGGCTGAACACAGCTTGGAAGGTGATGCACCCAACCCCTGGCAAGGGCTCAAGTCAGCTCAGCTCTTCTGATCTGGAATAAAATCATTCAACACATCCCAGGCTCATGGCAGAAGCTGCTGAGAGAACAGCAGGAAAGTGTGAACCCCTTACAAAACAGTGACATAGATCACCTGGCACCTAATAATTGTGGGATGTCTTTGTTGACATGATCAATGCCCAAAGACTACAGAATCTAAATAATTATATCTGTTTTCTGAGAAAGCTCCAGCTGGGCAGCAATTCCACCATCAGTATTTTATTGGCAGAGCTGCAGCAGCACTGTATAATGTTCAGCCACAGATGACAAACTACATCCCAGTAGATATTTCATAGTAAACTGCTCCAGTCATTCTCCAGCCCCCAGCTCTTCTTGTTTGCCAGCTACCTACAAGCAGAGTAGAGGATTTTTTTTCTTAGCTGTTTGCTAATGTTTCCATGCACAATCTTTGATCTGTGGATTGCTGCACATATTTGAAATTCAACATTTGATCTGCATCAATTACTGGCAGGGGAATTTCAACCACAGGACTAAAAATGCAACTCTCAGGATCAGATTTATGATGCAAATATTGAAATATACATGTAAGAAACAGTACTAACTTTGGAAATTCATGGCATAAAAGTCCCTAGGTTTATTCCACAGACTCAGTTATCATCAACATATGTGGGAGAATTCCTTCCAATTCTCATCTTTTTATTCATTAGCTTACTGCTCCACCTAGTATCTTCCTGGTTTTGAAATTAAGGAAATGGAAAACCTTGATGAATTTTCTTAAGATTTAAGACTTCATGCCTCCATGGCGTGTTCTCTTTTCTTAAAAAACCTCTCTTCTCTGTGCTGAATAGACTCCATTTCCCAGAGGAACACCAAGGGTGCTGGTCTGATGCTCAGGACGTTCTGTCC
Organism: Rhabdornis inornatus; assembly: GCA_013397075.1. Lineage (NCBI taxonomy): Eukaryota > Metazoa > Chordata > Aves > Passeriformes > Rhabdornithidae > Rhabdornis > Rhabdornis inornatus. The sequence goes on from VWZS01003516.1 coordinate 1,924,200, forward strand.
AGGTGGTGACTCAGGCTGAGAGGACACAGACACGGCTCCAGCCCTGACCCCTCTGCTCCTCTGCCCTCACTGGACAGCAATCCCTGCTCTGTCAGCTCTGCACCTTTCAGGAAAACTAAATTTACACCCACACACTTCCCCTATGCCATCCTTTAGACATTATTAAAAAGCTCCATTCCCTGATGATTCACCAACACCTGGGAGCAAGTTCTGCTTTTTGTTCCTCTCCGACTCCAATCTTTGCTTCCCCTTAGCAACCAAGTGGCAAAGCCTTCAAGATTTAAAAGAAACAGGAATGAGTGTGTAAATGTACGCTCGCTTCCTTGGAGTGCATGAAAGGCTAATTATAGAAATTAAATGCTAATTTCTTCAAGATTAATATAGGCAAGTGAAAGCCTTTTGCATTATTTGCATAAGGGGCTACTTCAAAATCTTCTGTCTTTTTGCTCCTCACCTGTGATTTCTGCCCTTCGTGCCCAAGCTGGGTTACCCAGGGTCAGGTTTGTAGTTGGTGCTCATTAGCCCAGCTGTGGATGCTCCTCTCTGGCCAGTGCTGTGCCCACAGGTGAGTGCTGCCTGCATCTCTGTGGTGGGAGAGGAAAGCAGAATCCCCTCCCAGCAACAGCAGCACTTCGAGCTCTCTCACCAGCAGCTTCCCTGACAGCCTGTGGAGAACTGCGAAGGGGAACAAAACAGACACAACAGAAACATTTTTGCAGTCCAGCTCCTTTGTCTGCCAGTAAGACACAAAAATGAGAACAGATGCATTCCAGAAATCTGCATTGTTTTGTGCTTTTTAGTGGGCACTGACTTCTGCAATCTACTGTCATGTTCATCCATGCTCAGAATGCTCCAGTTCAATATATCCCATAGGCTGTCCCTCAAAGCACAGCAGATTCCCCCTTGAATTGAGGGCCTAATATACATTTATACACAACCTGGTCTAGTAGAAGCTGTCCCTGCCCAAGACAGAGGAGTTGGAACTAAGTGGTCTTTGAGGTCCCTTTCAACCCAAACCATTCTATTATAAGTATTTATCTGGTTTGTTCCCTAACACCATAGGGGTCTTAATCATACTCTGAATAAATGAACATAACTTACATTGCAAGAAAAATAGAGTTGAAAGGTTTTTATTTCCCTACGATTCCCTTAGCCAGCTTTTGTTGGAACAGTATCTCATTGCAACCTGCCATCCAACCATGCTGACCAGGGCTCTCTAACTGGGGTGGTGACCCTACCAAAAATCAGAAAACCCTCCTCACAGCACAAGCTCTCTCTTAAGCAATAATGGAGAGGCCCCAAACAGAGAAAGAATAACAAATATATATAACAAAGAATAATAAAACTGCCCCTATTGCAGAGCTATAATAAGGCGAGGAAAGAGAAGGAATTAATTTGATATACCTATGTGCACATATTAATTAAAGATAACAAGAATAATTATACACTTGGGAAAGGCAAAGACAGGTCCTCAGAATATGAAGAGGTCTATAAAAATTCTGGTGAAAGGCACCAAACCTAAATAAAAAAGGGTGCAATTATCCCCCACCACCCACCTCTGCTGAGAGTGGGAAGGGACAAGAATCATAGCAAGAGAAAGTAAATGTCACAGATGGGTAATAGGGACAACAATTGAAAGACAGTCTGTAAAGTCTCTGCAACAGAGAACAGCTGAACTGAGAGGATCCAGCCACAGGATTTACTCACAGGACTCAGACAGATTTAAAGAGCATTTCACACCTCTCCCTCAGTGATGGGAAAGGCAACTCTTCAATTGGAAAGGGGCAAGGTGAGCAAAAAACTGAAGTGGGGTATTAGCAGGCTGATGGTATTTTCCTTTCACCTCTTTCAAGCCTAGGACGTGAAAATAGTGAGAATCTTCTACATTCCTCACCTTGTTAAAAAGCTTGATTCTTCTTTCCTGCAATATTTCTTCTGCAAACATCGTGTTTGGATTAGACAACAGATCAGGAAAATATCATTTGCAGTAAGAAGACTGCATGCAAACATCTTCTGCCTCCAAATAAATGCATGAAGCTAAGTAGACTGGCTGATAAGCAATACAGCAAAAATAGGTTTATTGACCTAATATCCTATGTGTCTTCCTACATCAATTGTCCAGGAATTGCAGCTAACTCCATAGGGATGGTGAAGAAGCTGACATCATCAAGAAAGGAGAAAGAAGAGGCTTATAGGAAGAAATCCTTTTGAGCACTAGGTACAGAAAAAGTGAAACTTTTTCAGCAGTGATTTTAAACTCAGCCAGATGCCGGGTATTGTGTGATTAACACAATAACAACATACACAGGTGGAGAAGTAGAACCCCCTCATTTGATGCACACATCACACAGCTGCTCAAAATGTTTCAGAGAGCACAGAGAGGTGACACAGCTCAAATGAGAGTCTCAGGGACTCCTGTTGTTGCAGAACAGACTTGGTAGTGCAGAAGTTTTAAAGCACAATGCCTCGAGCAATTCAGGCTCTCACTGAAATGTACAATCCACTCTTACGCACTTCCACCTCTGGGATGAGCAAAAGGCCACCAACACTTGAACCTGGGACATCATTAGGCTCTAATCAAATTTCAGAATCTTAATTGTATTAATTTTTGGTGTCAAATTCATATACAAGGATTTCAAATATATATATATATNCTTGTGTGGAGACCTCACAGCACCTTCCAGTATCTGAGGGGGCTGCAGGGAAGCCAGAGGAACTGTCAGGAACTGTAGTGATAGGATAAGGAGTATCGGGCACAAAATGAAAGAGAAGAAATTTAGATTAGATATTAGGAAGAATTTTTTTACTGTGAGGATGGTGAGGCCAGGGCACAGGTTGCCCAGAGAAGCTGATGGGCTGCCCCATCCCTGGGAGTGTTCCAAGCCAGGTTGGAAGGGGCCTGGAGCAACCTGGTCTGGTGGAAGGGGCCCCTGTCCATGACAGGGGTGCTGGGACTAGTTGGTTTTTAAGGTCTATTCCCACCCTTTAAGATGCTATGAGTCCACCCCTTTCTCTCTCTCTTTCTCTCTGCCATTTAAATCTAGCTGAAATACCAGAATATAGTTCATAAATCACATTTAATATAGTTTATAAATTACAGTTTAACTGGGGAATATCCTAAACCAAACTTCACTTCCCCAAAACATTGCAGAGAAAGTCTGAATCCAGTATGAGGCTTGTAGCTCTAGCAACAAAACAGCCACAGTACACATTTCTGCTATTATTTAATCTCTAGGTCATAACCAAGAGAGTTTCACTGCAGCCTTTGGATTATGCTAACAAGACCAGAGGAAAAAAATCCATTGGTGAAGGGTCCTTGGTGAAACAGAGACAGATCAGCTGGAGGACTGTGAATAACCTCTTGTTCAAGAGGGTCTTGGACTAAACCAGCACACCGCTAATGATTCCATCACATTCCAGCACTATTTAAAAAATAAAAGGGCAGAATATAACACTGGTGTGTGGTTGCTCAGAGATTACGAAAGACAGAGCTCTGGGAAGAGTTTTTGCCAGATCAATGAGTAGCTTTGCTTTAGATAGTAACTTAGAATCCTTTTTGGCAGCAATTGCACGGCATAACGTACCGATGAGATGTGGCACACACTTCACCATATGGGTTAGAAAAAAGCAGATGTCTGGGGAATATCTTCAACTAAAAATATTGTGTCTTATCTGGCTGAGAGAATTGTAAATATTTTAAATGATACTCAGAATATTTAATTGCACTCGTTCAAATACTGGAATTTACATGCAAAATAAACTGACAATTAGATACAACACCTTGAAATTGTACTTTTCTATGATTGCATTACAATAAAGATATATTCAATGTGTGTGTGGGAAAAAAAAAGAACTGGAGATCTTCTGGAAAATCTTCCAGTAAGAACAGAGGTGAAGGGAAATTCTAATTTAATCCAAGACAGATTTTGGTTGCCTTCTGGAAGACAGGAAGAAAGACCTGATGAACCAAGAGACCTCTTCCAAGTCTTCAGAAATGCCTGAGTTAAAATTAGTTTTTCTTGGAAGCCAGTTGCAGAGTCTTTGAGACACCATGACTTCACGAACATCACCCATGTGCTAATTTAGCAGACAGGAAAGATTATCATGAAGGATACCAAAGTGAGTCATACTAGGAATTAAAAATTTCTTTCTACGTGGTGGTGCCTCTCAGAATTTGATTTCTTCTGCTTGAGTGCCTGAGGAGACAAGGCTCAGTTGTACATTATACAATTCTAAATTTTTCACATGTCAAGTGGTATTTGTGCAAACAATAGAATTTGGACTCTCAGTCATTATTTGCTCAGGCAATGATCTGATTTTCATGTGAAAGCCAATGTTTGTAGGTAAAGGCATAGGACCAAAGATAGTTGTAGACTTCAAATAAATTCTTCTATTATTTCAACAACTAAGTTGGTTGAGAGAGGCATTAAATACCTCTGCATCATATCTGGGGAGCAAGAGAAGAGCCACAGTGGCAGCTTTCTGTGCAAATAGATACACTCCTGATTAATCAAAGTACCATGGTATCAAAGCATCCAGATCCCAGCCACACCCCACTGTGAGTTATGGACAATTCCCAGAGATGGGGATGTAGTTAATCACCACAAACCCTTAGACTGCTCAGTCAGCAGTTTGTAAATCCATTTTCTCCTCCCCAAACTCATGTGTCTGTGGCTCAGATGGTGCTCAGGGGAAAAAAAATTGACAGAGGGACCTTCTGAAACAGCTACTGCCCTCTTAAATGTAGGGTTCTTTTACCAGAGTAAAAAGCCAGATTGAGTAGGCTCCATGGTGTTAGTTTAGCCATAGAATTTTGTCCATGTGGAGCTCCCTGCTCAAGAGCTCACTGCTGAGTATCTTCTGCCTGGCTTGGATATATCCAGAATGAGAAGAATCTTTCCAGTCTCACTTCACCTCTCTTCAAAGCACCTCTCCTCATCAGGGAATGCCAGCTACGACCTTCATCTTTTTGAGTTTAGAAGTTTCAGACAGGTGAAGCTACTGCTGCTTCAACATGTTATAAAAGTACTCTATAAAATGAAAATATAAATATATTGGCTAAAAGAATTTAACAGCTCAGGACTGCAGTTTAAGGTATACTGTCAAAAAAGTGCAGCAGCAGTGAAAAATATTGAATTAATAACACAACTTCAGGACAGTAAAAAACAGGATTTACTATGAAAGTTACCCTCTCTTAAGAGGGAGAGACGCCTCCATTAGCTATGCTTTCTATCCATGCACTAGAATTCATCTGGTTTGTTTGATTCAGGAAACAGGGACAAAATTTAACTTTGGATGGTTGTTAAGATGATACTTACACTTCCTTGAACTCTCCAGGTTCAGCTGGTTGAGCCTTAACTGAGGACTTTGTGAACAATTTGCTTACCCTCTTCCTCACCCTCAGACTCAAACACTTACAGAAATAGAGAAAATGAAAGGAAATAATAAATCCATCCCAGAAAAATCTGAAACACAAACAAAATAGATTCCAAAACTCTTAGAAATCTTGAGCAGGAAAATGAAATCAATCTGATTTCATAAATAATTTTTGTTTTCATTAAATAATTTCTTACTTGAAAATTTGAAAACTCTTTGTAATTAAAAAAATTGGTTGTTACAAAGGGTTTTCAGCTACTAAGATTAAGACTGGACCTCTCTATACCTCTCTTACACACTAATTTCAGTGTATTTTACACCAGATTCAAGAGGTACCTCAGATCCATTTTTGCATTGTGTGATGCAACAAGCAAAGTCATCATGTACAGCAGAAAAGGGAATTTAATCTCTTTTGAGTTCCACTGTAGATCACTGAGTCATTACTGTCCTATTATGTTTTCAGACAGTAAATTAGTACAGTTTAAAGCCATTGTATACAAAGTCCATGAAAACGATTCTCCTGCCTGTGCCATTTCTGTATTAAAAAGTCTCAAAGGGTAACTGCTCACACTCCTCAAGAAACTTTTTGCCATTGGTAAGAAGCCAAAGACTCAGTCAGAAGCACCTTTACCTAGACCACTTTTTCCACTCAGTTCAATTATTTGGCAATAGGAAAACATCATTTAAAATCCACCTGCTCAAGAGGTGCCTACAGAAGCACAGCACTGTATATGAATAAAAAAGGAGCGAAGGAAAATAAAAATCTGAAGGATGGATCATACTATTCCTGCCCAAGAGCATCCTGTACCACTATTCTGATCCATGTCACCTACACAGCATCCATGTGCTGGCCATCAGTGAAATGAAAAATCACCACAGGTCTGTCTGCCATAAACAATCCATTTGTAAACACAGATCTGGCTTCTATTCCCTGCGTGCTGGGTCAGAGAATTAGACCAAAAATCTGCACCCAGGATTGAGACACTGCAGGTCTTTTCAGAGCTGGCAGTTAGCTTCTCCTTCTGCACAGAAAGGAGCCATTTGTCAGATGCAGAATAGTTAATATTTGTCTGTGCTTTAACTTCAGGTGCAGCTGAGACTTGAAGGCATTCAGAGCCAAAGAATGACTTTATTTGCACGTGAACTGCTGCCCTGACATCTGTGGAGACCTGACTGATGGAATACAGCACACACATGCAGCCACTTTCTGCTGGCTCCAAGTTCTGAATTACTGGCACCACTTTTCCATGCCTGGCACATTCCAAATGTAGACATGAAGGATGTGGCCACTGGGCTGGAGAGATAGAAAGAGGCTTTGATCCCTTTACCATCAAGTTATTTGCCTTCAACAGGGAACCTTGATTCAAAATTCCTGATGGGAATCAGGCCAGGAGAAGTTCTTACTCCTTCCCAATTCCTAAATCACCAGGTCCTTTAGGCAAGGTGTACAAAGCCTTGCCCTTCCCATCCACCTGCTGTGAAATTTGTGTTACACCACCACGGCCACCACTTCCCCAGTGCTTTGCACCAACTCTATCCCACAAAACAGTGTTCATTTTATCCCAGCTCTGGTCCCAGCACAGTGCAGATTAACAGGATGGAGGGAAGGGCTGAGGAGCTCTGCTTTCCCTGTGGCCATCCAGTTTATTCCTGCAGTTCTGATTGCAGCAACAAAGGTATAAAGAGCTTTAATCACTACATCTCCAAATACACGGTTAGTACTTTGCCTTCTTCCAGACAGTAGATTAGTGCAGCCTGGCTGCCAAACATGATTAATAACTCTGCAAAGGCCTTTGTACTGTATGCAGTGTTTGCCAAAACTGGCAGAAATCAGAAGAGAGAAGGGTGCACTGCAATGACAGTAATTTCAGAACCAAATGACTGTTTTTTGTGATTAAAGAACAAAATCAATTACATGAAGAAAACTAAGTGACATAAGCTCTCCTCTAGTTCCCTTCTCCCCAGGCCCCATTACCCCTCCTCCTTTAAAGTGCTGCTTGGCATTCCTGAGATTAATTTCAGGTTTTTAAAATAAACACTTCCAAAAATAGTAAGAGGAAATGGTAATCTTGCAAAGTGGAGTTTGTTAGCTTATTTTCCAGAAACCAGAAGCCCTGCCTGCTTGAAACCCTTATTGCTCTGCACAGCAAGACACAAGAAGATAAATAACTTTCTGTATCAGCAAAGACCAAGTGCTGCTGTTCTGGTGCAGAGGCTCAGGATCCAGGGCATGTGAAAAGCAAGAGAGCAACTCAGGGCTCAGGGCCTGGGGCAAATCACAACACAGAAGACAATTTCTAGTCTATCAGACCCCATTGCTGCTTGATGAACAGGTTGGCTACTGCAAGCCCAAGGTGTTCCTCAGAGCCACAGAGGTTCCTGTCAGCATCAGCACCAACTTCACCAGAAACATGCCCAAGAAATGTTTCAGCTTAGGCTGTGAACACCAGTGATAGAGCTGAGTACCTTCCACAATCACATCCTCATCCCCATCCTCATTCCCAACAACTTCTGACCATTTAAACTCTGCCCCTCCCTGTGATTTCCATCTCAGCTCTGCCTGTCACACTCAGCAGGAGTTCATTATGCCTAAAGTGGGAAAAGGGCTCTGATGTCAGACACTCCCTCTTCCAGGACATCCAGCAAGAAGGCAGCAATCACTGCTAAAAATGAGACAGGTTGCACTGAAAAATGTATGGTGCCATTCCCTGGGAAAAGTGCAGCTTCCCAGCTCCTGTAGTCAGCTTCCAAGGCCACTATCCACCACACAATTCCTTCAGGCAGAATAACAGGAGTCAAAAACAAGCACAAAAAAAAAAGGGTTTCTCCAGACTGCAATTTCTAAATTGTCATGTTTCTGCCTCTTAATACACACTCAGCAGAGCTCAGATAATCTGGGATGTTGCTTGATAAGCATCAGAGTCTTTGGGATGGGGACTTGCATTTGTGTCTGAAGTCTAAATAACTGCACAATTAATTCATCCTCGCATTCTGAGTCAGCAGAGAGGATCTGTTCTGCCAATGGAGCATCCCCATCTACTGTTGGAGAGTGGGAAGGGAGCAGCACAGCCCCCAGAAGGAAGCAAGGTGCAGGAGAGGGATCTGCCACCCAGCAGGATTGTCAGGAGCCCCTGGCCAAAGCTTGGGAGCAATTGGGGAGAAACTTTGGGTTCCCACTGTGCTCTGGCCTGCATGGGAGCTCTAGTCCAGTATCTGCTATGAAAGCAAAGATGCCGTAGTTTTAAAAAAGCAAAATGTTAGGAACAAATCTGCATGTGAGCCAAGAAAAAGCATTGCTTTCCTAACTTGCAAAGAATCTCAAATGATTACCTAAGGAAATTTGAAGTCTCTGGGTGGGATTGCTGGTGGTGACAGTTTAGATGCCAAAATACATTTAAATCTTTCACTGCTGGTGATGACATTAAACATGCAATAACAAATAAATTTTAACCTTATTTTCCCCATAATACTCATCAAGATTCAGATATTTTTAAAATAAAAAAAAAAAATTCTATCTTCTGTTACTTAAGTTCCAGAGGAATTCCAAAACGTATCTGATTGGAGATAAAGGATTTTCATAGTTCTAAAATGTACTGAATTCACACTCCTATGTTTGGTCATCTTCTAAATGCCAAGGAGAACATAACAAATGATCATACTCAGTACTGCATATCAAGGTATAGATTTAGTAAGTGGCAAATGCAAAACTCAAATTAATAAACCTGCCTGTCAGAGAAGATGTGGAATGATTCCAGACTAAAAACTTCAACACAGCTTTCTAATTACAGATTATTCCTCATCATAGCTGCATGATGAAAGCAATCTTGATAAAGTTAGGTATTCATCAGCTGTCATTTCCCTGTAATAATCATAATCCTGCTTTTACAGGGAAAGCAGGAGCTCAATATCTACCATTCTGTATTCTCTGATACGGAAACGAACAGAAACTCAAGGGATGGATTCAGAGAAAATAAGTTCAATCCCTTTTCTGTGACCCTTTTTTCACTCTGTGTGTGATGTAGAAATGGGCTAAAATCTAATGAGACAAGACTTCTCCCATGCTGCAGAAGTGAAGAACCCACTTTAAACAGCATCCAGAGAAGAAAGAGAATTGCTTGCACACTTGGAAAAACTTGCTGACTTCAAGGTTTTAATGCTGAGGGATGACTGAAAGCAGCCCCAGAAGATGCCGTATTTTCATGACAGATTTAATTCAGAAAATAATAGCTTAAACTTTAAAGTGATCCACTGTGATTCTAAGGCTGCAATGTGCATGTGTACACAGCCACAGCTTGCAAGGGCATGAGAAGGAGAAATCCAAACACTGTTTTTAATTCAAGCACTTCATTTGTTCCAAATCCATTGTAGAGGTCTGTGTTTGGATTTACATTTTCTTTCTCCTCTGCCTTATCATGCACTCCCCTCACATGAGAAAAAAAAAAACAAAAAAACCCAAAAAAACAGGAAAAAGAAGAAAGCTAATCTAAATAATCTACATAAAGCTATCCCAAGGTCAGAAGATGACAAAGACTCATGGGTCAGATTTTTCAGTCAATGTTCTCATCTCTCAAGGATGGAGGGTTTAACCAGCTTCCTCCAAGTGCTCAAGGAGTTGCTTATCCCTCACACAGTAAACGACAAAACAGTAGGGATCTCCCTTCCACATGTAAAATGGGAAATTGTAATCTTTCAGCAGGGGCTGGCACTGGATGATCTTTAAGGTCCTTTCCACCCCAAACCATTCTGTCATTCTGTGATTCTATGATCCCTCAAGCATCCTGCCCAGAGCTCCTCACACATTGCTCCCACTCTTGTAAATTATTGGTCATTAGCTCTGGGACAGAGGAGCACAGAAGCCCCACGTTCCCTGTGAGCCAAGAGATCCACCCTGATCCTCAGGGAACACAGGACAGACAGACTCCAGGTGTCCATCCTGCAGCACACCTTGAGCAGAGCTTCTCCTCCAAGACATCTCTAGATGACCCCATAGTAGGGAGGATTTGCATGAAAGGAAGGACACAGCATCAGAAAGGCTTTGGTTCCTCCAAAGTTAAACAGGGACAATCCCAGTGAAATTAATTTGTAGAATTAAACACATGCAAAACTGGTCTCAGAATTTTGGCCTGAGAGACACCAGGTGTTCACACAGTCTGGGAATATCATATCCAGCAAAAGGATATTCTACTTTTGAACCAAAATAGGTTTCAATAAACTTAAAAATTCCGTATAAACATTCTCACAAGAATGTATCCATTTACTGCTGGAAAGATATAAAAGGATTGAAATAGAATTGGAAATTATTATTATACCCCTGTGCTGTAGAAGTGATTGTTGAGGGCATCCAAGAAGTTGAGAAAATATTAAGTATTATTAAACCCTGGAGGAAGTCAGGAGACCAGAAAAGGCCAGAACAATTGCACAAAGGCAATAACAAATTCCTAGAAATTGAGGGGCTGGAAATCCAAATGAGTGAGTGTTGGGCTAAAATGATCTAACAGCCTCTCTCCACTGGCAAATAACAAAGAGCAAGGGGACAGTGCTCCAAGTTTCCTGAAAACTAAAACCTTTTGCTCCTTTTCTCTTGGAAAAAAAAAGAAACTCAACAACTTTTTGCTATATGGGGAAAATGGGACACTGCCGTAGAAGTGACAAACCGCCAGCAGTGGCAAATTAAAGAAATAACAGAGGTGGTGACACCTCAGAAATTTTTCACTCAGAAAAGGAAAGAGAGAGGACCCTGAAACTATAACGGAATATATATATACACATAAATACACATATATGATCACAAGAGGCAACCATCTAGGCACTTGCAAGGGGGCTGCAAACTCACAGAAACCATCTCAGAGTGCTTAGTGTGGCTTTGACAGAGATGATTCCACTTTAGCAAGAGACAGGCCCTGGTGAAAGAGGGGACCAGAGAGAAGGGCTCCAGCCATAAGGCTGCATACAGGGGTGTTATGAAAAATATCATTAAAACCAGACAACAGATGCTTCCAGCACCGTGGGAGATGCCTCATGCAGCACAGAAGTCTCAGCAAGGAGGAGCTGCTCCAAGTGCCACACAAAGCAAAGCCCTGAGCTCTCAAATATCCCCCAGTATCAGGTGATGCTGTCAGAGGATGTGGCCGGCAAAGCAGAAAGCAGGCTTTGTTCTCTGCAGAAATCCACCTCACAGGACATTAAAAACCCAAAATATCAGCAAGAGCTTGGAGCAGCTGGGGTACAATTACCTCCAGAAAACTGCAGAGAGATGCAGGCAGGCAGGTGAGGATGTCCAGCTTGTTTAACCCTGCTATCACTTTACACGTTAATCCAGACCACAAACACTTCCCGAACCTGAGCAGCTTTGCTAATGAACAGTGAATTAATTCTCATCTCGTTCTGAGGATTCTTAGGGGAATTCTTAATAAATCTGTAATTCTTCAGTCACACACTGCATTTCTTGCTGAGAAACTCAGTCTTTTAAGGAAAAAAAGTGATGGTCCTGCTCTCCCTGAAGGCTGATTCAGATTGTGAGCCAACTCCACAAATGCCCATCCTCACCCCAAATAATCTATACGTGAATTCCAGTCTGGGGCACAGAAAACAGAATTTATTTTGTTCCAGCAGCAGACTTATTTGCTAAAATCTAACACTTTGATGAAAGCAATTTCCTTGTGGATGAGGATACTTTGCTATGTTACACAGTCTAAAAGGTGGAGAGGGACAGTCAGAGCAATTAGAAGCATGGAGATGTCAGCATGAATTAAGTCACCATCAATAAGACTTATCATGTTTGGCTTATACATTCTCATCTAACTTGAAATGGGCTTCTCCCAAAAAACAGAGCTACTGCTATGCAAGGTTCATACAGCAGAATAATGGCAAAAACAGAGCACATTTATTCCAGAGCCGAGAGTGCTTTTAGGAATGAGAGAAAATTGGATCAAAACTAGAGGATTATTTTTTACAGCATCCTGTCGCTACCAACAGCAGGTACCAGCTGTTTCAACAGATGATACAACAGTGCTGAAGTCATAGAATAGCCTTCCTACTGCAAAAAAAATTACTGTTTGATATGTAAACAAGTTCTATTCTATTCTTTTTGCCCTGTCTGCTGTAATTCTGGAGGTCTCTACCAATGGTGTAGCTGTCCTGCATGACTCAGAAAAAGATTAAAAAATTATCTTGTCTGTATCCAGTGGAGTTTGATATATTAGGTGCACTGTGTAATATAACTATTGTTCTCAATAACTACAGCATTGTGTCAAACATGATTTCTCTGTAGGTAATGAAAGCCTTGAAAACCAACAGCTACAGCAGCAGAGCAAGATTGGTTTTCTAAATTATGAGGAAGAGGCAGCTTTGGATTGCTGTGGATTCTGTGGGGTCATTCACCTTTAGGGAGCTCTGCTGGGCACATTAAATTTCACTAACCACACAACCTGTGCCATTGCAAACATTAGTATTTATTGCTGCAAAAGCAACATCAATGCTCATATTTAATGCAGGGATAGTGACTGCTCTGACCTCCAACAATTTCCACCAGCATTAGTGGGAGTGCCAGTTTTTCTTCCCCACATCAAGACAGGACCAATACAAATTTTCTCATCATTTTCATGGAGAAAAACTTTTATCAGTTATTCTGTGGGCAATGGGGAAGCTGGAACAAAGTCTTGATAGGTCCCTACTCATGGCATTTAAGACACAATGTTATTTTTTCAGCCAAAGCAGCACCTGATTCTCCCTTCTCCACCCAGCACCTCACATTCCACCTCAGTGTTCGTGGCAGGGAGGACAGTTCTGGTGCAGGCTGATGGAAAAAGCCATTCTGGAAAGGGACATGGGCTCCTGCCAGCCCCACTACTTCTTGATTTCAAGTGGTTTTCAGCAGAGTGAGTTTACAGTGTTTGGCAGCTCAGTTTCACAATATTTGATTTATTTAGTGTGTTCTCACTGATGCTTCAAAACACAGGCACACTACCAACACATTTTCACCCCAGCTGATGGATGTTTTTTTCTCTTGCCTGATCAGATCATCTTCCTTTTTTTAAAAATACACTATTCCTCAATAGTGAAAGGCCAACTTCAACAATCCTTTCTTTTTTCCCTTGTATCCCTATCTCTTTTTCTTTCTTTTCCAAGACTGCTATTCATTGACAGTAAGATTTTTAGGAGCCTGTAGACATTCTTCCACAAAATTTTGATCAGTCCAACTTGTTCTACTCAGAGGTTTAAAGACAAAATTTCATCTCTCAGGTAAAATCCACATACCCTTTAAAGGCACAGTATCACCCCAAGTTTGGCAAATGTTCCTTAAATCCCTTGGGGATTGTCACTTCATATCAGCTGCAGAACTGACTCACTTCACCTGCAAACCTGACCTCAGAACCAAACTATTTTTTCATTTCTTCCATTCAGGGATCTCAATGCTCTTTTTAACTCAGAGCTCACCCCAGGTGAGCCCCTTTCTATGACCAAAGCACAGCTCAGATATTCAACCACTCTGATGTTCCTTCCCTCCCTGCAGTCAGCCCCAGCAGCCTCCATCCCTGAGCTCCTGCAGGGCTGATATATTCCCCTTTTCAAACCAATAAATGTTGTCATTCATGCAGAGTTTTAAGGCACGTACTGCAGATAACACTGACTTTTCGTGAGTATTCACCTACAAGGAACACACTGAGATGGAGCTGCTTTTAGTGTTCTCCTGCCTCATTTCCTCTCTAGATTCTGCTCAGCATTTTGACATTTTCATTCATTAATTAAAATGTCTTGCAAAATAGAAACACTCCCAAGCTGCTTTTTATTAGCTCTGTTTCACAGGTTTATTTTCCTGTACCAACAAAACCAGCTGATCCTGTGCTGTATTAATGCTCATACACAGGAAGCATCTCTGGATAGATTTTTCCTAGTGCCCAGCAATAAGTACATGTGAGTACTGGGTCAGTTTGAAAATATTTTTAAGATGTGTTTGACCGACAGAAGCATTTTCCTTTTATGGGAAATCCAAGCTACATTTGCACTGTAATCAGAAAAAAAAAATTGGGGGTAAATTTTGCAGGAAAAAAAAAGATAAGAAAACTTCTCAAATTTATAAATACTCAATAAGTTGCCTGGTGGGGCAGATTTTCTGAGCAAGTTCACAGGGAGGTTGCCTTGCAAGCAGACAGGAACTGCTGATGGAATGGGATGTCCCTTATCATATGCCTCACATTTCCCTGCCTTCTGTTTCCCTGGGTTGGTTGGGAATCTCTTCCTCAGTTCTGGTGTCTGCTATTGCTGTCTGGCATGGTGATTTTGGAGCTATTGGACAATGACGTGGAAAGAGGGAAAAACTTCAGAGAAATTATCCAAATGACTGACCCATGCCTAATTCTTAGGGAACATCTTCAGAGAGCAGATGGGCAGAGGCAGCCACCATTTCTCATTGAAATATTTAGCCCTGCCTCAAAAGGAATAGGAATAAGGAATCCATGGAGTTAGAGATGGTTTGACAACCAATTACATTTCCTTAACAAGCCGGTTTCTAATTACTTTGCTTTTCCTGTATTATGGGGAAAGGCAATACAGGATGCAAAAAGAGGTATTTTTGCACATGCACATTCATTAAATTCAAGATCATAATGAGTGAAAAGACTCAGATCTGTTAGGAACAGTTCCCACCACATCTAGGAATTGCACTGTCATTAAATGCACATTTCAGCAGATAATAATGGTGGTTTGTTTCCTTTTAGGCAGACATAAATAAATCCATGCAATTATTTGTGCACAGTACAGCACATTTATATGCTTAAGAATTTAATGGTAAATGCTGTAACACCAAAGTCTCATAAGTGTCAGGTTTGGATTTTGCTCCATTTTTAGTCCCTAGAAAGTTAAGAACACAGATATCATTTTATTTCACTGACTATTGATAAAAGGCAATCCTCATTTGGAGTAGTATCTCCAGGAATATTTGAATGACTGTGCTTTTCTTCCTCATACAAGATCAGGTCAGCTCTTCCTGGAGCTGTAACAAGAGTCTGAGAAACTGGAACACTGGATGGGTTCTCATCAATTTAAAATTTTTCAGTGCCTGTTGTTGTCTCCATAGGTGACAGGGTTTCTTGTGCTCTCTCTGCTACACACTCTTCCACTCCTGCAGACGTGTCCTTTTCAACACTTGCCACTTGAAATTCTATTTCAGGATCTTCTCTAGCACTTTTTACATCCCTTTTCACTCCTGAAATGTCTACCATTACACCTCCCAGCTTTGCTGCAATATAAGCAGCATCTTCTGAACCCTTTCTTGTAGACCATTCACACCCAGGCCTTTTTTATCAAATGTCTTGACTATTTTCTGTTGAAATTTTCATTTCACCCACGAATTTTCCTATTTTAATTGCTTCCTCTTGACTTTAAATGTCCAGCTCTTCCTTTGGAAGACAAACATCTATATATTTTGTTTTCCACCTGTATTAATTCCAGCTAATGGTCATTTTAACTCAGGAGATCTTTCTGCTTTGGGGATCTCTATATCCAGTGGTTTGACTTTGTGCTCTTGAAGAGTCAGAGAACATGTAGGTTTTTTTTTTTCATAAACTGCTCTTTTTTTGTCATTTTTTAAAGCACTCATTTCTGGTTTCTGCAGCTCTGCTGAGAACATGGTGAATTGTGAATTATGCAGTTTTGTCCTTCAGCACCAAGATGAACTGTGTCTGTACATATGGCTATGTCTGGGTTTGGAATATTCACTCTAATCTCTGTTCTCTTTGCAGGTAATGAAATGTCTTCTCCCATCTCTGGCAAGCTAACACCAGAACTCTTCATAAAATCTCATTTTGGAACACTTCCTTTTCCAACTGCAATTGTGGTCACTGCATAGGGAAGGTATTTTAAGGAATATTTATTCCAATTTGTATTTTGGCACGAGGATCACCTACCTGAAGCTTTTCCAGATTTCTTTCAATATCAGCATCACCTTTTTTTTTTTTCCTGCCTTTAGGGATGTCCAGCCTAATTCAGCTGTTCTGTATTTTGGCATTTAAAAACATCTCCACAGTGCCTTGGTCTCAACTTCAACAGCTTTTATCTCCTATTCTCCTTTTAATTTGATTTCTTTCTCTTCAGAGTTCTCAACACCTCCCTCTCCTCCAGGATCTGACGTATCAAATTTAAAGTTCTGATGTTGGAACTTGCACAGAAATGTCAGCAATTTCCAATGACTTTTTTAGCTGGGTTTGCTCCACTTCTGGAGAGCGGAGATTCCAGACTTTTGCAAATTTCAATTTCATCTTTCTTCCAGTCAGAAAAATATGATCATGATTCCTATTTCAGAGTTTCTCAGTTCAGCTGAAGCATCTCTTTTGGTTTTTGAATGATGTCTTCATCAGCAAAACTTGATTTTTTTCTCTAGGAAGTTTCAGATTCCATTTTAGAACCAATGTCATTTTCTGATAGTTTTCTCTTACAGCAAAAAATCCTGAATTTTTGGTTTAGGTTTAATGTATTTTAACTGTACATTCTGTGTCACCCACAGATATTTCAGGAGATGGTGCTTTCCCTCCTGGCTTCAGACTTCTTTGCTCCAAAGATCTATCTTCATTTAAAATTTCAAAATCTGTTGCAGATTTGTATCAGGAAGAGATGACATTTTTCATGATTCAGATTCTGAAATGTTCATTTGACTTTTAGCGTTGCATTCCCTTTTGGTAATGCAGAATGCTGTTCAGTTCTGGAAGAATGAATATCAATGTAGGACAAACCCAAACCAGAAATTCTAAATACAGTATTTGTACGGGCTCTATCTCCCTTGCAGATAGAAAGAATTTTAAATCCAACACTCCTTGAAAGATTACAGACATTTCCTCTGTTCCTGCATGAGAAAGATATTCTGATTGAAAACTTCATTCCCAACCTACCCTTAGGCATCTTGGAAGAAGATGTGAAAGGATATTTCAGCATTGAAAATGTCCAGCACTTTCAGTTTCATTAACAGAGCCATTATCTGATATGCAAGCACATTTCATGTTTTCTGTAACTTTCCCTAAAAACCTCTTCCTAAGTTTTCATAGTTCCACTGACATTTTCCCCACGCCAAATATCCCAAATTTTGGTTTTCTGCTTGTTTTTGTTTTGTTTCCAGTGTCAGGTGACATGTGCAGTGCTGTTTTATCAATGCCATTTCCAGTCCTTCTACGTGTACGGATCCTCTTGCTGTGTGGTCTGTTACATCTATGTGGATTCCATCTTATCATTTTCTTTTTTCTTTTGTTCATTTCTGTTTCTTCTGGGGGAATTTTGATGAGGCCTGTGTTGTTTTTTTATCTGGGCTTTCTTTCAGATCAGGTATTTCTAAACTGAGCTTTGGTATCTGTGTTGTTATAGCTGTCACTCCTGGTGCAATAAACTTTGGTGTTGATTCCTCAATTCCTCATCTCTGTTTTTTAATGCTTTTTTTCGACTTTTGGATTTCTTCTTTTTTTTCTTGCCTTTTTTTTTTTTTAATTTTATTTTAATGGGTGGGAATGCTGGTTTTTATTTATTCAAAGTCTTCTGTTAAAGTTTCCAGTCTGGGCTTGGACCGCTGGGGTGTTCATTTTTCCATGCAGTACTTCAAGGCTAAACACAGAAGGGATGCTTGGTAGCTGGCACTAATTCTGCAGCTGGGAGGAATGAAGAAAGGATCACCTGGAAGGATTCTTGGGTTGGTTTGCTGCTGATTCTCTTGTTTTGTTGTTCAGTGAAGTTGCCTAGATCTGGAGCAATGCAAATGTGGAGTTGAACGGCTGTGTGTGGTTTGTGTGGTTGATTTACCATCCAGTGGGGCACAGCCATTGAGTCTAGAATAGTGCAGCTGTTCAATATTTTAAAAGAGAGGAAAAACTTTATAGACTTGATGCTTTAATCAAGGAATCGTTGTATGCATCAGCATACAAAATTACCATAAGCTGTATGCTTCAAAATAAAATTAAGAATTGATCAGAGACTGGAGTTGCTGTTAAAAAACCCCCAAACCTACAACTTCTTTTGTTAATCATTGTGTTTCTCCTACTTAAAAATTGTATCCTTCTCTCTGCACTTTTTATATTTGGGCTTTTGGCCTTCCAGAATGCAATAACAAGAAGCGTATGAAGGTAGAGAATTTAAGTAGCCTGCCTTGTCTTTAAGAATGTAATCTTTCATTCCACTACCAAGCACCATCCTTTCTGTAAAATTTGCTCTGTTTTATCTTTTTTTTTTTTCATTTTTGAGGGAGAGAACTAAAATGCTGCAGTTGTCTTGTTTTCCCCGCAATTTTGATGCAGATCAGTTTAAATTGACAAGAGAAGCAATGGTTACACTGCACATATTCTTGACACAGATCACTCTCAGACAGAGAGAATCCCTTCTCACCAGAAGAGGTTTATTCTTGCCTTGCACTGGATGGCATGAACTATTAAGTTCACTTCAGCAGCTGGTTTCTCTTAATAAACAGAAGTTTGAGCTGTGACAGCCCACGTGCAAACTCGTGTGTTTGCTCACACATTTATTATGGTTTCTTGATGATATCAAGACTACAAGTCGTGTCTTTGCTTTACAAGGCTTTTGGTGTATCATACTTACCTTTTCTTAGCTATGATAATAATGGAATCATAAAATGATAGAATGATTTGGGTTTAAAGGGATCTTAAAGTTCATCCAGTTCCAACCCCCAGCCATGGGCAAGGACACCTTCCACTGGACCAGGTTGCTCCAAGCCCCATCCAACCTGGCCTGGAACATTCCCAGGGATGGGGACATCATTGTCTTTGTTGGCATTGTGTTGGACATTACAAACAATTTCCACATACAGGTCAGCTGTTTCCACAGGCCTCCCTCATGTTCTTAGAATGATGTATTTATCTTATTTTAAATAAGGATGTGCATCTCTGCCATCACCTGACAAAATGAAATTGTGGTATAAATAGGAAAGTCAACCCTCAAGCCCAGAGTGAGCCCCACCTCAGGAGCTGCTCACTGAAAAATGAGTCCTTTAACACTTCTACACTTGGATAAATCTGTTGTTTAGAGTAGATAAGCACGTCAAAGTATTCAGCTTTATCAGAACATCTGTCCTGTGTAAAGTAGGAGAGGTGTGAAGGGGAAAAATAACGTAGGTCAAGTTCAGTAAGATACTATTTCATACAATTCTGAACCATTAAGAACAGAGTATGACAACTCTGAGTGCAGAGCCCTTGACAAGAGCCACAGGAATTTTACAGTCTGTGTGCAAGGAATGATGCAGTGACAGTTAATGCTGTAGTATGTAAAATTATTGTCCATTAAAAAAAAAAAAAAAAAGAAAGAAATTGCTGGAAGGAATTAATTCTATGTACTGCTTGTTGAACAGAACTCTAGGAATGGAAATAAGAAAACAAATTTATCAATCTCTGCTCAGTTCCTGACAGTTATCGTGGCATTTAGTTTTCACTCTCACATTAGGATGCCTCGGAAAGGGGAAAGTGAGAGAGATCTTCCACTTCAGTCATTCTCCCAAGCAAGGCAAACAAGCAAGTTACCCCTGCTTCTAGCCAGCTTAGAACTTGGAATTTCAAAGGGCTTGAATATAATTTGTTTCTCACTGAATTTCCTTTTGAAGAGATATGCAGATAACTTATATTCATGCTTAACACCCTCAAAGCACAGCCCATTTTTCTGGCTAAGGCAAGCATCAGGAGAAACCTTAAATGTTTAAATGTGTTTTGCACTCACAGGGTTGGATATTCTGAATGGTTGAGGCTTCGAAGAGAGCCCCAATGATTCCCAGGTTTGACTGGCAAAGCTGGTTAAAAGCAAGTATTGCATGCTTGACTCAGAGCAAATTCCCAGGATTTGTTCATCAAGGATCTGGTTCCTTCTTTTGTTTTCTTTTAACAGGTTCTGCTCTGACACTCACTTTCTTTTATTCCTTTGCTTCTAATGGTATACAATCTGCTTGAGACTTTTTTTATTGGTAGCACACTGTGCAACTAGAGAATTAAATACATTAATGATTTTTCTTTCTTTTCCTAATTGCAGAAACCCATATCAATTGCTGGGCTTTACCCCTCATGATATCCAAACCCTGCCTTCTACTCCCTTATTTACAATGGGCAGATTCACAGAGCTCTGCCACAGGTTCTGAGGATTCACTTTTATGAAAGTTCAAGGCTGCTGCTCATAGAGACTTGACTAAACTTGGAATCTGAATTAAGGAAAGAAGTGACCTGGCTTTTGTTGGCTGGACAGCAGATCAGCAAAGCCCAGCAATGTGTGCACAGCAGTGTGCACTAAGCAAGGATGCAGATCGAACAGAGAACTGCAAAATGAATGTTTTCTAATTAGCTACTTTGCTGTTGCAAGCAACTTCCAGTTGGTCAGATGATTATTTCATTTATACAAGTGATGTGGGACTAATTATCAAACAGAATTCAACCAACTTGCAGAAAAGGCAATTGCCTATCCATGAGCAATTAGAAAACCTTTCTGAACAACACTGGAACCCCAAATATTACATAAATCTGGAAGATGAACATGGACAGAAATATTAACTGGAGAGATAGACCCTGAAGCAAATTGAAATATGCATTTAAAATAAAATGTATATTTGAATCTTGTTCCCTGTGCAAAGCAAGGAACTTTCTCTGTTGTATCTCTGTCAGAGAAACTGATTTCTCACAGTGTCCAAACTGTCTGATGATGTGAGGACTCCTCATGGTGGGGTGTGCCTGCAGAACCTCCTGTGTGTGACCCTTCCCCTGCTCTGGGATTACCCTTCCCACAATGACAGGAACACACACAGGGCTGCAGGACAATTTATCTGGTGTTAATGTGGATACAGAAGATACAACCAGATCCACGAGAAAAGCAGAGTTCCAGTGCCAGCACAGTCATTCCATGCCTGTGTCTCCCATGGCCCTGTTGATCCTGCATCCACATCCCCTCTAAGAGTGGTGACTTGGCCTTTGCTTGTCATTCCCACCCCCATCATTGGGTACCCAGTGCTCCCCTCCCTGCAGGTGGTGGGACAGGTCCTGGCTGTGATGGCCTGTCCTGCCACCCTGGGGAGCCCCCAGCCCTCCCTGTGCCCCAACATTTGCAACATTAACCTGCAAGTGAGTTTAAACAGCCTGACTTCCAAGGTCAAATCCAAACTGAAACTGAGCATCCCCACCAAAGAAACAGAAATTAACCTGGAGCCTTCTAGACATGTTTTTGCTCCTTGATGGCAACTCCCAGCTAGACTGGAAGTTCCCACTTTTTTCTTTTTCTTTTTTTTTTTTTAATTACAGAATTATAGAATAGCTTGAGGACCATTAAGATCATCCCATCCCAACCCCCTGCCATGGGCATCAAACCTTCCACTAGACCAGGTTGCTCAGAACTCCATCTAACCTGGTCTCAAACACTTCTAGGAATGGGGCAGATGGTTTTGGGTATATACATGGCTTTGTACATATTTATTTACTTGTTTGTTTTATGTTTGGGTTATATAATTGGTTTTATACCACTCTGGGGCTTTTTGAAGTCCCTGTTTTACAGGAGTAGCTATCCAGACATGCCTTAAACTCCCCATTCCCCATCAAGAATTTAAAATAATATATTAATTACTGAAGCTCTATCATTTGCAATTATGAAAATCTCAGATCTTCTTGACTTCGACTACAAACATGACTTTTGGGAAGTTGGGAATTTGCCCCACCATATCTTGTTCTTTTACACCCCACTTCCTACAGAAATCTGTTTCAGAGGAGCCATCCTACAATCTCCCAGGTTACATTTCTGCAAAAGTCAGCAGAACAACTTAAAAAAAAAACCAAAAAACTTGGCAACTCTTTCAGTTATAAATTCCATCTCTGCCAAGTGCTTCCCTGCTGGAGAGAGCAGATTGTCGCTTCTCACTTCAGTTCCTTGTGCTTTGTCCCACAGCTTGATAAGCGTTTTTGCGAGTGTTACAAGATGGGATCTGATCCCTCCAGACACACACACCCCTCTCTCACGTGCATAGCAGGATGTGGAATGAAGAGCTCTCCACACTGCCAGAACAAAAGCAGATGCTGAATGAAATCTGGGGTTTGGATACCAAGAGAAACCACAAGTGCCCTTAGACCCTTGCTCAGCACACAAATAGCAGGAATCAGAGGGAGAAGATGTGAAGTTATCAAGCTTCCTGCTTTTTGCTGCTATCATGGCATCCAAAAGTTTTCTATGCACTGAGCTGTACAGTCAAACTGCTGTAATATTTTTACAGGTCCCTTGCCTTTTTTCCCTGGCAAAGCTTTCAGTGCTTTAAAAGGGTGCCTGATAGCAATAGAATGCAAGGAAAACAGCTTTAAATCAAAAGTTTTGCAGCTTCTCTCATGGTTATTAAACCACTGCCTCAGATGCTCTCTTCTTGAAGCTGGTTCCACAGGCAAATCCAGGAATGCTTCAGTCCTCACTCTTCTGCTCCTCTTTGAATCCTGTCTCAAAAAGCATCATTGTCTCTGCACAGTCCCACTGAAATGTGATCATTCCCCGAAGAGGTCTCGCCTTGAATGTGCCTGCCCTCCATGCAAAATTTCACTTCTCTGTTATTGTCACTGCCAGGTGGATTTTTCCTCCCCTGCAGCAGGAATGTTCTTTTTAGTTGCCTGCTTTAAACAGGTAAAGAGTGAAGTGCCACCTTCTAATGTGTCCAGAGAAAAGTCCTGGAGTTTGCCTGGTGATGAGGAAGAGATTTGAACAAAAGAGTAATGGGGTTTGAATTCTGAAAGGAAGAAATTATTTGTAAGTTATAGAAATGTCACAGGATTTCATGGATTTGCACAATGACAGACCAACTAAGAAGAGAAATACTTCAATGCTTGTCTGTAGGGGCTCAACCCATCCTGCTTTCTGCATTTTCCCCATCTCAGCTTCCTCACTGCTCAAGCTTCAGTGCCAGGAAAAACAGATGCTAACACCATGCACAAACTGACACTACAAAGTCAGGATTGGACCAACACTTCTCCAGGCTAAAAAGCTGTTCACACTGTCACTTTTCAAGACATGGAGAATTTTGAATCAAGTCTAATGAACCTGTGTTTTCAAAGGTATGTTCTGCTTCTGTTCCTGAAAGTCCCTGGCACAGTGTGACCCTGGGACTGTTTTGGTACTTAGCTAAAAAACTGGTTCTTCTTTCCTGGAAATTTGTTGGTGAGCTCCCATAGTCTGCATGCTAATGGTGTGCAGGGAAAGGACAGGAGAAGAAGACAGAAATCAAGTTGCTGTGATGATAGCAGTAACTCAAGCAAACAAAAAACACCCTGCATGAGAAGGTATAAAACCCTAAGAACCACATCAGGAGAAATTGAGTAAGACTGGGACTCAGCCATTGCAAAGACCAGTATATTCCCATCTGAGTGCAGGCTGCCTGGCCAGCAGAGATTCCTCAGGGGCCTGCACATCTCCCTAGAGCACCTTGGGTGTGTTGCCTGCAAACAGTGTGGACATGACCAGAGGCAGTTCTGGTGTGCCCAAGAGCAATGTTCATGAGGAAACGTGAGCCAGTAACCAGGTAGAAACAATTTTTCAAGGGAAGAGAAGCCAGAAGTTTTAGGACAGCAATGAAGACAAATATTATCTTATTTTCTGAGCCTAAAGAACTACATTCTACCCTGTAAGAACCTCGAGAATTATAAACCCCTTTCTTTTCAGAAGTGCATCCTCCCTGCAGTGGTGCCATGTCCCATCCAGGGGACGCGCAAAGAGCAAAGAGCTGCTGATGACTCCCAGCAGCTGCTGATGGCTCCCAACAGCTGTTAATGACTCCCAACAGCTGCTGATGGCTCCCAACAGGTGTTCATGACTCCCAACAGCTGCTGATGGCTGCAGAGCTCAGCACTGCAAGACCAGCAGGCTTTGGTACCACGTGGTGCCAAAATGCCTGACAAGGTCTCACCTGTACACACCCGTCCTGCAGACACAGCCTTGGGCTCAGCATGGATGTCTGTGTTAGTAGTGAGCTCTCTTCTCTTTTTTCTGAACTCTTTAAACACCTTAGTACAGGGTTTCATCTAGGAAGTGTTGTCTGGGAGCTTTTTGTATGTGTGTGACATCGGTGATCTCAGATTTTGACAAAGGAAGATTACTGCCTATTGCAGTCACAGGGAGATTTAGAGTGTGACTCCACATAATGGGGGCAGCACAGAGAAGAAACAGTCCTTGCCACTAAGAAAGTATAATCTGCTCTTTTCTCTGAAGAATAGAGATTACTGTCCTCACCTGGGTGTTCTGGGGTGTATTAGAGTGTTGCCCAAGGTGACACAGGAAGACTGTCACAGTATCAAGTACAGTATAATATAATTTTTTCCCCCTTCTGAGGGAAGATTCAGACAGTGGTTGCCAAAAATTAAAGGAGAGCTCCCAAATTTACAGTTTCATCCTAAATAAATAAATCCTTTGCTCAGTTGAAGGCTGTCATTTCAGATCATGATCCCACCAAAATAGAGATGATTTGAGGCAGAATAAGGTAGCAGAGCTGAAACTCACTGTTAAAGAGGAAAACAAAAACAGATAAAAATACCTTGTTGCTCCCTTGCCAACCCCCATCAAAAAATAAGGCTGAGAAAAAAATTAAAATCTAGCTCTGCCTGAGCCATCCTTGACTGATTTTGTTTGAAGAATTTAGGGACAGGTTGAATAACAGAGGCTCCACCTCCTATTCCAGTTTTTTTGCTATACTTAGAGACAAAATTCTTATGCTAATTTAAACCTCCCTTGTTTTAATTTAAATTCGCTATTACTGATTCTACCCACCATGTACTTGAACAGATTATTCCCCCGCTCTTTGAAGCCACTTACACACTTAATACAATTGAGGACAGTTCTCCTTCAGTTTTCTGTTTTCAGGAGACCCCATTCTTTCCATCTTCCCATACAATAAGTTCACTTTCTATGTCCACCATCAGCACCACACTTCCCACCTAGACCATGTCTCACTGGTCACATCCCCCTTGGATTGCAGTGCCCACAGGATTTGTAGGACTTCCCTGCTTCCTCCCTGCTTCTCCTCCCTTGTAATTCATGAAAGGTCCTGATCTGAGCCTTTGCCTTGGAGTGTGCTGTGCTGGTGTACCCCACAGGACATCAGAACCAAGGTTTTGATGCCTGTATTTCCTACCACACCTTGCTAGCCCTGACAACCCATATGTTCTTTAATGACCCACACCCAGGTACCTCTTGGACTACTCTGTGTATTAACAGAGAGAGTGACTGCAAAGTTACACAACCCTTCAGTCCCTGTGCCAGCCTGGGTGGGCAACGTCCCCAGGGAAGGTGATGTGAACATTTCAGGCTCTGGATTAGTGGTTTAGGTAAAAACTGGGTTTGATTTCCAAACGCTGGCACACACAGGGCTGCTGCTGACACCCTCTGTCAGCAGCCTGGCAGGGGCCCTGCCTGGCTCTCAGTGCCAATCTGTCTTTAGACATCACATTCTGTAAACCTGCAGATGGAGTTTTCCACAAGCAGAAGCTGACATGTCAAAAGCTCGACAGTGGGATCTGCTGGCCGTGATCCAGCAGCAGTGCCCCTCCCTCTCAGCAGGCTGCAGGCTGAGCAAACACCCTGCTAAAGCCACACTCTTGGAGAGTTTGGACATACCCCATACCCTTGTTCCCTCTTCTCCAAGGCAGGAAATGCAGCAGGCTGTTGGCAGGAAAGCTGACAGCAGAGAGATGTTTATTGGCACACATTTATTGGTGCCATAGACAAGCAGCTACCAAGATGACACCGTAGCCTCCAGATTCATTCCAGCCTGTTGCTTCACCACACTAGCTACTGAAACCAAATGTCCTGGTTTCAGCTGGGATAGAATTCACCTTCTTCCTGGTGGCTGGAATTTGGATTTAGTGTGGCAATGATGCTGACAGCCCACTGAGGTTTCAGTTGTTGTTGAGCAGTGCTTACCATGAGTCAAGGGCTTCTCTGGTTCCTGTGCTGTGCCAGTGAGGAGATGCACAGAAAGGCAGGAGGGGACACAGCCAGGACAGCTGACATGAACTGGCCAAAAAGGATATTCCAAACCACAGAAGGTCATGCCCAGTGTGTAAACTGGGAGCAGTTGGCCAGGAGGTGTTGGTTGGTGGCTGGGGACAGACTGGGTATCAGACAGTGGGTGGTGGGCAATTGCATTGTGCATCACTTGTCTGTATTCAGTTTCATTTAATTTCTTTTTTTTTTATTACAACTATTATTATTGTTATTATTATCATTATTATTATATTTTACTGTGTTTCAATTATGAAACTGTTTTTATCTCAATCCATGAGTTTGGGGTTTTTTTAAAATATTTATTCTGATTTTCCTCTCCATCCCAGCTGGGCAGGTGGTGATGCCTGGAAAGGCTGACCTGGAACAGAGATTAGACAGAGCAAAAGGAATAAAACAGGAATTTGTTGAAAGGATCCACCTTGGATAGTGCAAGAGCCTGGCTGGGGCTACACCCAAATCAAATCCAAGATGGATCCTGGTCACGAGTTTTTACACTTTCGTAAGTTTTGGTTCATCTACATCTTGGGGTCAATTATCCAAGCACAGTCCCAGGCTATGAAGTCTCAGCCCCTGCCTTGCCCCCTTTCCCTCACTGTTGTTTCTGCTTTTTGGGCACTGGGTGTCCTTGATTCTCCAGCTGGGCAGGGATTGTTTTGTCACTACCCTGTGAAGAGAACTTACCAACACCTAATATGAAGTTTCAGAGTTACACACCAAGGAACAGAGAATCTGAAAAATATAAAAGCTAAAACCCAAGGCATCAGCGGGAGTGAGCATTTGTGTGGTATTTAGTTGCCACTTATGGTTAAACCACACCACCCAGGAAAGCCAAGGCATTGAGACCTGTCCTGAAAACTGGCAATGGGACAGGGACAGAGCAGCACATTTACCTCTGCTCTCCCAGACTGCCTAATTTTGAAGCCAAGCTCAGTGCAGACCAGCTTGTAAAAGGGATGGCTGAGGGGTATATCAATGTCCTCCCAGCCTGCAAGAAAATTAGTTTAGAAAATGCTTACCAGCATTCCCTTAAGAGGTGTCTTGTCCATTTGACTTTTGAAAATAAGTCAGATCTCTTTAAACTACTATATTGCAGCCAACAAATAAAAACACCTAATAAGTATCACTACAATAATAGCATTTTGGAGCATGCATTTATATCTCTTCTTTCTAGTTACCAAATATGCACTCATTTCTAAATATTCAGGAGATAATTTGATGTTTCTGGATATGACACTGTGAACAATATTCTTCTCAAAGTGGTGGGAATACATTATGACTCACACACGACATCTGCCTGAAGCCAAGGAGTTATTTAAACTGGAGTATTTTATCAGGGGATTATTAATTTCGGAACCTAAATTAATGAGCATTAACCTGGGCAAATATCTAGAAAATATTACAAA
The DNA here is from genome assembly GCA_013397075.1 of Rhabdornis inornatus. Lineage (NCBI taxonomy): Eukaryota > Metazoa > Chordata > Aves > Passeriformes > Rhabdornithidae > Rhabdornis > Rhabdornis inornatus. Next base: position 1,951,955 of record VWZS01003516.1, read on the forward strand.
TGAGTGGGAGGGGAGAAAACCTACTTGGTGACTCAGAGCAAAGTTTAAAATATCACTTAAGTGGGTATAATGAGTGCAGTAATAATAATTTGAAAACTTGAGTCAGATTATGTCTGAGGTAAAATCTATTAAGGGCAACAGCAGTGCCAAGACACCACAAGCAAGGAACAAAACCACCTTTTTTCCATCAGCCCAAGTTTGTCATGATCTGAATGAGAGATTGCTGCATTTTAAGGATACATGAACACTGAGTTTGAGAGCCAGGGTCCACCAAAATGATTTCTTAACAAACGGGCAGAATTCCATTCCTACTCATACTAAAATAATTTCATTTGGCAGCATGAAGGGACCTAAAAGAGGACCTGGGGTTAAAAATCAAACATGCAGCTTGGCAGGTGGTAATAGGCAGTGATGATTTCCAATCATATTTAGAGAATTTGTGAAGTGCACTATCAGAGGGTGGTTGTACCTCTCATATATGGGAATGTGTCTGATTAGAAATGTTTAACTTTTGCATCTTACACTTGATATAGGCCACCCAGGGCTCAGAATATAGGCACCACCTGACAAGCTTTTAATGGGAGCCCAGCAAGCCCTCAGCTGTTTATAAGCATGACTACTGAACTGAACTTCCCAACTGTATTTCTTGTCCTTTATGAAAAAATAATGGAGTTTTTCTCTGTGAGTATTTATAGTGCTTCATGAATTTGGGATGAGTACTAGCAAATAGTTTAACAGCCAGTGAAACAATAGTAAATAAATGCATAAAGACCTGGACTGAAACTTGAGGTGCGATGGTTTCTTGTCCCTTGGCTCTAATTAACAAAGGGCAACTCACATTTCAGGCCTTGAAATGTGTGGTCTTTTACATGACACAATCATTAACTTTTCAGGGGCTAAAAAGAAGTTCCTGTTCAGTGTTTTGCCTGCCTTGGTACTCACTGACTTTTAAAGCATTAGGAACTACACTGATCATCCCATCTGACCTTCTGCTTAATTCATCTGGCACCAGGAACCCCAAAACTCAGAGGTGGTGGGGAGCAGTAGTGCTTAGAGGGCCCTAAGGGCATCATCTCCAGGGATTTCAGGTTGGTTCAGCCAAGTGAGATCTGTGAGATTCAAGCCTGGAAGAGGGAAAAGTACGAGGGGAATGAAAATTCCTATTGGATGTACAGAAATTTCAAGAGTATCACTGGAATTTTCTGCCACGCAGAGCTGCAGAGAGGGATATGCCCTGAGGAATGAGCACTCACTCTTCTCCAAGCCTTCCTCAGCCTTTGTGGTCTGAATTTCCCCATGGAAGGAGACTAGCAGCCCTGGAATAAACAGGGCATGAGGCTGATCTGTACAGCCCCAGTCCAAAGCCTGTCCAGGACAACTCTGTATAAACACTTTGAGCATTAAAATTCAGCGCTTCAGCTGCAGTGTGCTAGACACTGATGTAAACTCCAAAATAGCCCATCTCAGGTAGGAGCAGACACAGGTGGTGCTTGCAGTGCCCTGTCCTCCCAAGTGCCTCTTTTATTGGCACAGAAGCAACCACAGCTTATTTGATTATTATAAACAAGATTTGTTTGCAATATCAGTGGCAATGCCAAGCTTCCAGAGAGCCTTGTTTAATTTATGAAAAAAATATTGGTTTGATTTGGGTTTATGATTTTTTTTTCCCTCTGAGTCATATATTTGCAGCATGAGGAACAGCAAAGCTTTCTCAAAGCAGAAAGAGAAGCAGATTTGAAGTGTGAGGCTGTGGAGTAAAGGCAATTTTGATATGGCGCTGCTTTGTTGAACACAATTATTTTTTAAGATTACGAGGCCTGAGAAAATGTATTTTTAAAAAAATAATGTCCAAGCACGTTCATGGCAGAAGCAATAAGTGCACTAAAATAAAACACACACAAAATCTATCCTAGGCACTTGCAAGTTTGTCACAGCTCCAGAGGGGAAATCATTACTGATCCAATGACCTTCCTCCAAAACCACCCAGAGTTATTTGCAATATGACAGTGTGATAACTAAGACAAAGATGAGGGCAGGATCCTCAAAGCTACCTGTTGTGCAAGTCTGGACTCTGGTTTCAAAATGCTTATGGTGGCAGGAAAGACAACTGGCAGAGCTTTTCCTTACTGAGAAAGTCTGGGTGTTGGTAAAGCTCTAACTCTCCTTTTCGCATAGCCATGGTTGGATGCTTTTACTGATAATTTTCAACCACTCATAAATATTTTATCTGAAAGCGGTACAGCAACCTCTTCTTAGCATGCAGCAGGCATTTGGCAGCTTGCAAAATAGGAGGTGAGTGTGCAAGGTGGGCTGAGTGTCAAGACCTGCAGAGAGCTGGTGGGCAATGCCCTTTATTACCTGAAAATCCAAGCAGCCTCAGGAGGAGGCTCTGGAAACCCCCTGGCCAGGTCAGGTGCATTCTCACAGCTTACAGATTGAAGAAAACTCTTCCATCTCCCCACTGACCTGAGAAAAATGCGTAACTAGCAGGGCCTGAATTTGGGTATCTATCATACAGTTTAGATCCTCAGAGTTTTGACAGAAAATGCACGAAAACTTGACACAACAGCTCCAGTTCAGGCTCAAAATGCAGTATTAGCATACACCCACTTGCTATGTTGTCTACTCCTAAATAATTCCTGAACACTGAGGGCTTTAAGTAATAGGAGAAGTGTGGGGGGGAAACAGATGCTGTTAGAGAAAAGTGACTTTTCCCAAAGCACAACATGCCACCAGTCCAGTACTTCTGCCACAGCCAAGACAAATTACTTTAAAGGAATAGTCCAAGCAAATCAGGACAAGCAAAGCCAGGCTAAGCAGAGCAAACGGAGCTGGCAGAGCTGCTGACAGAGGCAGGTGGGTCCCAGCACTGTCAGCGCAATGCTGTGCTGCAGTCCTTGCTGCACGAGCTAAGCTTGCACTTATTTTCACCCTCTTTATTTTCCTTCCCTTCTCCTCTCGTGGCATAATCTGTTAAGCAGTGCCCTGTCCAGAAGGAAGGGGAATTAATAAGGTGTCAGCTTTTCCAGACCCCCGTTTTGAGGAAATCTAAATTTCCGAGCTCAGCCAGAGCCCTCCAGCGTGCCCACGTCTCCCCCTCCCCATCTGACCCAGCCTTTGAAAGCAGAGCTGCCTGGCTCCAGCCATTAGGCTGTTAGGAGCCTGGCACTAACACTATAAATATCCCATATTCAAACATTATCATTGAGCTCCCAGAGAAGAAACTACCTTGATTGAAGAATGGACTCATTAAGGGAGCGAAGTGACAGCTCTGAGCGGGCTCTGTTTGCAGTTTCTAAATGCATCTGCTCTGATGGGATTAAAGATGTGCTCCCCACCGGGAGCAAAGAATGGCCTTAATGTCAGGTCTGCCTCTGGCTACATCATTAAGCAATAAGACATGACAGGCAGTGCATTTTCAGGGGGTTTTTTGCATACTCAGGTATGCAGTGTCATAATGGTCATAGCAAAGCAATCTTGGCCCCCAAGAGCTGTGCTCACTGCACTGGTATGTATTAAACACACTCTCAGCCAGCCAAACACTGTGTCTCTTCAATGCAATAATACCAGGACCAGAGAGAACCATTTTTTGCATGCCCAACTAGTTCTGGGTGCAATTCATCCCAGCTGCCTAAACCCCAAGCAAACAGGCTTTAGATTAAATGCACATAAGTCTCTGTATCTATTAAAAGGATTTGTGAGCAACCATCATTTTAGAATTGTTAATAACAGGCCAAATCCTGGAGAATTCCCTGAGCAAGGGCCATGCCAAAACATCCACAGGTGGGTGTAGAGAGCCAGCAGTGATCCCACAGGGCTTTGACACATCACTGAGCACAGCTGCAGCAAACCAAGATGTGTATCCCCATGTGTATCACTCTTTAGGAGGCCTGAAGGACTGGTGCCTACATTGGCAGGGGACTCTGCATCCTCTACTGCCACCTTGATGTAGGTTTGCCGTCAGTTAACACCATTTCTGTGTGAGAGTGCCACCCATCATCACCAGAACAAATAAAATGGTTTTAGAGCAGTTCACCTTCTACTGCTGAATACACAGGGAAAAAAACACCATTTTTGTCCATGCAGGAGGTACAAGTGCAACCCCTACAACCAGGGAATGCCTGCATTGCAAAGAGAGATAAAAAATCCTGGTGACTGAATTAAGGGTGGTAAGTCCACCTTAAAAAGAACAGGGTGGTCTTGAACCTCTCAGATTCCAAATGGTGGTGAAGAAATTAATGTAGCAGGGTCCATTTATAACTGCTTCCAATGTGTCAGTCCTTTTCCACACATCAAGTCTGGCAGCTCTCCTTGTCTCTGGACTCTGAATTGCTACTGACTGCAGTTGCTTGAATGTATTCATAACCTGTTGCTTACTCAAATAAAATTTTCAGAGCAGAAATTCTCAAAAAATCCCTCAAGCCAGACACCTAAAAATGAAGATGTTGAAAAATACCTGCAAGATGCTTTCCAAAAAGCATGTGCACTTTCTTTTGGACTGCTGCGACTGCAAAATGCAAGCTACATATTTCATATCTTCCCAAACCCAAAAGCAAGTCTGCTCCATATGCAGTTTGGCTGTGTGATTTATATGCCCTATGTGAGCAATTTAGGAAAGAAAACTACATTAAAAAGATAGTCAATGGTGAAATTATTTCTTAGCTCACAAAAGGCCAATCATATGATCAGACACCATATACTGAAAGAGTCAGGTGCTCACAACTGCTATAATATTCTGACAGCAAATGTTCTCATCAAGCAAGCACCCTTACTTCAAATTGTAAGGGCTTATACCATCCCGGCAAGCTATGAAATATGTAGAGCTTCTTTTACAAGCCTGGGGATTTTTCTAAGTTGCTTAAATGAATGCATGTGGATGAGCTTAGGGCTGGCCAGCCCAGCACCACCTGCAATGGGCAGCTTTAAAGTCATTTAATACAGGAAAACACCACCTGAACTATCTAAGGGCTTAGTACTCCATTCCTGAGGGAGGCTCAGCCAGAACAAAAAAGGGTATTTCTCTGCTGGAGCTGAGATTTGTAACCAAAGTGTTTCCTAGCAGTAAGAAATCACATAAACAGGGAAAGAAAAATAAATATGGCCAATTAGCTGTTTTAGGGGTTTTTTTGGATGGAGCAAGAAAAGCTTAGACCACCACCATCTTCTTTCTCAAACAGAAATCTTCACTCCAATGTTTTAGTCAAGAGGCTTCTGTTTCCACCTGGGAGGGATATTTCCATCCACACAGGTGATGAATTCAAATTACACCCTGAGAAGCCTCCTACCCTTCCCCTCTTGTGTGTCTTGCACCAGGTTGGTGCAAGCTCCCAGCCCAATCCCCCACTGTAGTACAGCCACAGCCTCGCATTAAAGCATGCAAATTTAAACTCCTCTTGCTCTGCAATATTTACAAATCTATGAGAGTAATGCAAGCAAATGGCAGTTGTCTGGGGCTGAGAGAAACTGCTGAGATGGGACACTTCCCACCAGCAAATCTGTTCCCATCTTTTATTTACAGGAATTTAAGAGATTTCATTAGTCTTAGAACAATTCACATTTCAAGACAGGTGAGGCCACACAATTGTACTGCACTCAGTAACTCCCCAAATGCTCCCACATTTTTGTAGGAAAAGCAGAGGCTGAAACTTTTCAGGATAGAAAGCCCCAGGGATGAAACCCAGCAAGCAACCCTACTGCAGAGGGTCCCACCCAGGCTGTGCTACACAAACCCCTCCAAGTGCAGGGTGTCCAGGAGCTGGCCCTGCAAAGGAATCTGCCTCTGCACCATCATCCTCTGAAAACTGTGACAGTCCCTTCTCTGCTACATATTTCCTACTGGCATGGGAACCACTTTGCTAAGTTCATATCTGTCCAACTTTTTCAAGATTATGCAATATTGAATAATCTTTCAATTTTAAATTGAGGTGGATTTTTAAAAAGCTGTTTAAGTTCTGTGCCACTCAAACCCTTTTTACACATTTGCTGTCATGTTCCTAGCAGCAGAAGGGCCACATTGCAAGAATATTCCCATTTCTTTTATTCACAGGCAGCTTTGTGTTACAGGTTCCTTTGGCAAGAACTACCAGTAAAATGCTTCCATCCCTGAAAATATTCATCTGGTGGGAGATGTCCCTACTCATTGCAGTGGAGTTGGGCTAAATGATCTTTAAAGGTCCTTTCAACACAGGTTATTCTATCATTTTATGCTGGGACAGATTCTCTGCCATCAAATGGAAAAGTTATTTCCTTAATAGCCATCACAGCTCACACCACCATCATCCTTTCTGAAAATATGTACCCTTTAGGGACCAGGCAATGGGGAGAAGCTGATTCATGCCACAGGCAAACTACCTTCCTGAAAATGCCTTGCTTGTCTCAATGCCATTTGCTGCCAGACAGGATAAAGCACCCTTTGGGAAGAGGATGCTAATGAACAGAGCTACAGAAGCAATGAGCTAAGTGTGTATTTACCAATAGTTTATGATTTATACAGGATGTGAATCCTCTTGTTTGATGATCTTCAAAAACATGAAGCTGAGAAACAGTCACAGTTTTCCAATTACAGAAAACAAGAAGACCCATAGCTTTTGAAATGGATTGGTTTTTAACATTTGTAAATCCAGAACAAGGCAGATTATGGGAACTCAGAAACCTCCTTAACTTCAGTTGACTTCAGCTTTATTTATAGAATCACCAAAGCTGCTCTTCTTTCTCCTTGTCTTCTACATCCTTTGTCTCTTCAGGACTCTTCAGAAACATTTTGAGATCCCAAGACACAGTCTCTGCAACACACAGCACAGTGAGCCTTCTTCTTGATTCACCCATAGATGCTACTGGAAGCAAACAAAATATAGCCTCCTCATTAGCATATGAGTTGTTCCTGGAAGGCTCCAGAGATTTTCCCATCAAACTTGGACTGTTTCAGTTTAAAAGGTTTCAGCAATGTTCTTCGGCCAGCTTTTCTCCAGCCCAGTCATAAGTTATTAAATGAAACTGCAAATCTACTTTAATCACTGTTCCTTCCCCTCATTTCCTCCTCCTTAAGGGGTTTCAGAAGAATCATAAATTTCTTTATTCTTGCTTAAAGCCTTAGAGCTGTTCTGTACCTTCCTGACATCAGAAATACAGGTAAGCACAGTGAGCCTTCAGGAAACCATCTGAGATGGACACAACTCTCTTGCCTCGTCTTGGAAGATGCACAGAACAGAGCAGGCAGGTTACCTCCACAGGACAGGAATTGTCCTTGGTTTACAGCCTACATGTCCTTGGCACACTGAGCTCAGCAAATGCCAAACCTTGCCTCAGGCTTCAGCTTTAGAAAATATCACCTCATTTATCAAGGAGATGCCTTGCAAGCCCTGTGGTATGGAGCAGAGCTGGCTGAAACCTTCCTCTCCCCTCAAATAAAGATCAGTCCTGCAACAGGGTGCACACATGCCATGGTTCTGTTGACTAACTGGGAAACAATTATCATACAGGAGAAAATACTGGCTTGCTCTGGGAATATCTGTGAATACAGCAGCAGTCCTTGCAGCCTGGGGAAGTGCTGCCATCGCTGCCTATCTCGGTGCTGTGGAAGAGTTCCAATTCCAGCCCAAACACACCAGGTTGTTGTGCTTGATGGGAAAGGACACCCCAGCACTCAGCTGCTTGTGTCTGACACTGCCACCACACTGGGGAGGTGTCAGCCTCCAAATCAGGATGGAGATTTCAGGAGCTGGGACTGTCCTAAGACTTGCAATGTGTCTGGACTCTCCTAGAAGAAAGCCTTCTCCCTTCACTCCTATGTGTGCTGGTGGATTTCCTCATGAAGGTCCTAAGCCATCTTTGGATTCCCTGTGCTCAGGAAAATTCAGCATTCCTGCAGCTGGAGCTGGGCTGGAGCTCAGTTGGCTGTAGCCAAACCTGGTTGCCAGAAACCACATAAAGAAGAGTTCTGGCCAGGGCCACTGTGCTTGAAAACACACACACAGAGCCAAATTCTGGCACTCACACAAGTCTGAAATTTGGAAGACTGGCAAGCCTGGCCTTGAAAACAATCATGGCTGATTAAAAATGAAGACACACTCCTGAGCCAAGTACAGAGGTGGGGAGATATTTCTGTTGGATGTCTTATCCCTTCCTGCACCCAAAGTGATTCTGCATTATTGGTTCAAAAGAAAAAAGTCACCCATTTTCTCTCAGTTTATCATTAATTCTTCAATTTGTTTACAAGGCAGCAAGTGAAATATTCTTTCTACAAGGAGCTAAAATGCTTACAGATCACTGTGAGTTCAAAGGATGTGTCATGGAAATACATTGGGGAGAATTACTATTTCTCATCAGTGGGATAATTGCAGGCAATCCATCTGAAGGTTAGAACACAATATTTGGAAGAAGTTATTGCTTCTACATTTCTTTATCGTCTGACATGAAAGATCTGAAACTTCTTCCGCATGTGACTCAAATATGAATAAAGCTCATAACAAAACATAATAGAGGAAAATGAAAAATTCCTAGCTGATATAGAGGCATCTGTGCTGTGGTTAAATTATATTTTGACTTTCAGCTCACTTGTTTATTCCTCCAGACAGCTACTGACCGTGTTCTAGAGGATCTTAACTTTGTTGAGGGCCACTCGACTTTGCTGACTTTTAATTGTGCATCAGGGAGACTTTAAATAAATCAGCCATTGCCATTGGCAGTAATGAAAAAACATTAGAAGAAGATGCAAGCAGTATCTACAAATTGCTGAGGATATATACAGAGAGCTGTATTCCCCATCCATGGTGCAGGTAATTCCTCTGCAAGGTCAAAGCCTACCCAAGGGTCCTGGGCTACTTAAACCAGGTTTGCCAGAAGCTCTCACAACTTTTTCTGTGTGGGAGCTCCTGTGGTGACTGAACCAGCAGAAACATGAGCAGATTGTTGTTTTGCTAGATTCATAACAAAGGCCCACAAAGTGAACTTACCTGGGAAGACGATTATGACAGTTTTTCCTTCTCACCCCAAGAGTTCACCTCTTACAGTTCAGGTCTGAAAGTCCCTTTCAGGAAGCCATTAAAAATATTACTGGCACTCATCTGAGCTTTTCATCCTTCCTACTTGAAGTATGTGTAAGAGGTCTCTTCATCTTCAATCCCAGAGTGGTTTTTCTGCTCAGACCTGGTCTCTGAGCACAAAAGTCCTCTGGAGTTCAAGGTGTCTAGAAGTCAAAATGCCAGGCCATGGAGAAAGCTGTATTTCACTGTCTGACGTCATGCTAAAGCCAGGGTAGCAAACAACAGCCAAGTACCTCAGAAATGCTGACCGAAGTTTTGCACATCTCAAGAAATGCATGTCCAACACAACTGTGTTGGAAGAGACTTAAACAGTCTGACATCCTCCCCAGTCTTCACTCCTCAGCATTTATTGCTGGTAATTGGTGCAGATTCTTGCCTTCAGCAATTTCTCACCCAAGCAATGCAACTGAAGATAGTGACTCCCACTGTGCTGGGGGAGCACAGAACAGCCTTGGGCACTGAACACTTCCCAAGAACATCCCCCAGCAGATGGCATAAATTTAGTGAACTGTGGATGGGAAAGGGAATCCCCAGGAGATGCAGCAACAGCACAGACATTGCAGAGATATTTTTTCTGTGTCCTCACAATCCATTTCCATACAGCTCTCAGCTTTTCCCCGCATAGTGTTTGGGACTGGAGCATCTCTAAGGAATCACACTTATTTGAGGCAGGGATGAGGAAGAGAGGAATGAACAGCATTTCCTACTCTTGAGGAGAGATCACTGAGACACCAAAGGCCTCTCTCTGCCACGTGGGGTGAGAGATGCTGCTTTGTGTCAGCATGTAGGTGCACCAGCAGGATTATATTAGCAGCAGCAGTGAAATGCCCTGACTTCTGCTGCCTCCAGGCCTCAGTTGTTCACTTGCTTAGCTCCCAGCTCTGCACCACATACACAGCTGTCTCCTAACTCCTCTGGGCTCTGCACACTAGGCTGCTCCAAGGGCTGAGATACCTCCAGCAATCATAAAGTACCTCTCAAGTACAAGATCACAGAGCAAGATCATAGCCATGGAAGAAAACAGGTTTCTGTGCCCAGCTGAACTACATCAAAAAACATAGCTGCATTTAAAAGATGTTTTCTGCCCCTTTTCTGAAGGCCACTTTCTCATACCTCCATGCTCATGGGCACAAAAAGCCCCAGGACATGAGACATGACAGTGACCTGCTGGGCAGCAGAGCTGGGCAGGCTCCAGTACTCCAAAGTCTGCAAAGCTCTGTCCATGCTGGAGATGTGCACAGCACCAGCACACCGTGGATTATCCCACAGATGGATTATCCTGGAGATGTGCACAGCACCAGCACACCGTGGGTTATCAATCCCACAGATGGGTTATCCTGGAGTTGTGCACAGCATCAGCACACCATGGGTTATCCCATAACACACCTGGGCAGGTGTGACAAAGCAAGAGGCAACCTAACAGAAAACAATACAGCCCTCAGGATTAAGAGGAAGAATCCTTTCTCCTGTTAGAAATGTTCATGGCTGGGTTACCAGACCATCTTGGTGAGTCATGCCTTTAGGGAGCATTTCACCTCAACCAAATGCTTCAGCATCCCACAGCACCAATAACCCCATCCAGAGTGAAACCTGGAGAAATGACCAAAAGAGTGCTGGCATTAAAGGTGGCACACTGAAGTGAGTCACTCAATTAGCAACCTCTGTGCAACGTTTAGTAGCCAGAGAAGGGCTGTCCTGTCTCATAAGTGACTCACAACATGAAAGACCATCACACAGTAGTGATCAATCACAAAGGTGAATAAGCTGCAGCGGTTTTGTCCAGAGGCTGAGTAACAAACTCAGCTACACATCAATATGATCCATGGCCCTGCTCCTTTCCACTTAGCTGAAGGAGCACTACTGAGTGTAATAAGCCAATTATATCATTCACTGTCTTGTCTAAGGGGTGGAGATCAAGAGCAGCAGAGGCAGAGGTTTCCACACACTCATTGTAACTTTACTATTGCCAAACCCCTATTGCAAGAGTTGTCTGAATCCAGGTCTGCTTCAGAAGATCACAGGAAAGGAACTGAGCAAATTCTACCTGAACAGAGACTTGGATCTACTGGGAAAAGATAATAAAATATAACTTTAAATCAAGATAGCACTTTTTACCATCTTTTCTGGAAATAAAGTCTGTCCTTTCTCCTACCCCCTTATATTTCAATCCTGCTATAGAATGATAGGACTGTTTGGGTTAGAATGAGCATTAAACACCATTTATTGCCAAGCCTCCTGCCATGGGCAAAGTTGCACCAGACCAGGTTGCTCAGGCTGCATTTAGATGGGACTTGAGCATTTCCATGGATGAGGCATCCACAGTTTCTCTGGTCAGCCTGTCCCAGTGCCTCACCACCCTCCCAGTCAAGAATTTCTACTCAATATCTCATCTAAATCTGCCCAGCTTCAGTTTAAAGCCATTAGCCCTTGCCCCTCAACACATGTCTGTGTCAAAAGTCCCTCTCCAGCTCTCTCCCCATTGCCTCTTACTGTAACTCAAGAGCTGAGCAGCAACAGGAGCTTCAGAACAGCATAACCAGGGTGAGCAGGGAAAATAGTAGAGTTTTCTCTCTTAAAAAGAGAAAGCTGCCACACACCCTCCCACACTGCAGTTCTCTCAGTGGTCCTGAAAGCTGAGGACAGCTGGTGGCTACTTGGGAAGAGCTGGATTTGCACAGCATCAGATAGGAGCTCACCAGGCAGATGGAGAGTTTGTGCTATCAAGGCACCCTCCAGGTAAGCCATAAAATCCCCCTTTTTCTCTCATTGTGAGGAGCAGAATGGCTTTAAAAAGCACACAGCATAATGGAAAGGAGAGGTGTGTCTGGATAGGTGGGCACTGCCTTGTATGGTACTGTATGTGTTTGATAACTCCATGCAATGTAGGAAGGCAGATATGGACCCAGTGTAATGTCAGATCTCTTTGCTTTCTTGGTAAAGGAAGACTCAGCATTTCCTACAACAGGCAATCAAATCCAGAATAAAGAAAAAAAAAAGAGTTTGGGGGGGAAAAAAGGCAGAACCCAAAGCCAAGTTCTTTCACACTGAAAGTTTGGCTCTACAACCTTAGTACCTTTACTTCCTCCTGTTAAGACATGCAAATGTAGATAAAAATACTCCAATGATGCTGATAAAACCTTTACAATGCTGTATCTGGGTTGATCACATTATTCATAGGTTAGAAAGCTTTCCATGAATAGTGCAGCTCATTTTCTTGATTTTTTATTCAACTTTTATACAGTGGTAGATAATGGCACAGCATGCCATAAACCCTTTAGAATTGTATTTTAATGTCTTCCCCAAATATTTCTGAGTTAGCATTACAACAGTTGCTTTCAACTCCGGAGACAAATTCTTTGGAATGCATGAAGGCAAATGGGCAGAACTCAGAAACAGCCTCAAGATAAACTAAGAAGCAAGAAAAATCCCTTTTCACACTTAAAGGCTTAGTATTCACTCAGGGATAATGATGCTTTCTCCCCTTCAACAGCACACTAGAGCCAGATCCATCTGCAGAGATGCCATAATCCAAAGCAGCTGATGTTGCAGTCTGGTATTCAGGGGAAGACACCTTGAGGTCTCTTTTCCGCTCCCCCATCTTATAAATCCATTGAGATGTGAAGGCACAAAAATAAGGGCTTATTAGGCTTTTTTAATCAACACTTGGGGCAAATGAGAGTCTGTAAATCCCGTTGTTTTGTTATTAATGCAGGAGTATTTTCACATCCAGCACTATGTTAGATTGGAATTTAGCCTGAACCCTTCCATTCCACATCAGTGCCTTCAATCTATTAATTAGACAGGAAAAATCCTAACTATTATCCTTTATCCAGACATGCTCTCACTTTGATAGATTTCTGAGCTGACTTTAAAGGGTTGCACAAAAGGCTTCCTGTCTATCTCACCAGCAGTGCCCAGTGTGTGCTCCAGACAGCACCTCACACAAAAATGCAGGCAAAAGACAGAATTCCAAAAGAGCTGCCATGACCTAGTTTCATGTCAACCTTCAAGACACTCCAATGTGTGCATTATTTCTACATTTTACTTGATTCAGAGAAATCCAACACTCTGTTTCCAACACCAGCACAGAGGCCAAGGCAGTTTGGGGTTACTACAATATAATTTCCCTGTCAAGTGATGGTCTGAGTCCAAAAGACATTGGTTTTAGGGCAGTCTTTCTTTTGGCTGAGTGCAGAGGGAATCATGTCTATAACACTACAAACTCTTCTGTGCCTGTTCTGCTTAAACCCAGATTACCCTCAGCATTTGAATAAATTCTCTTCCATCTTATCTCAGTGCAATGGAACCAAGCCCCAGAGGTTTTCAGCAGCCCATGCCTGAAGACCACTTGTGTTAGACCAGGATCTCTAGATTCAAACCATTCAAACTGTATTTTGTCAGTTCTTATGCAGCAGCACCATTGTCAGCTCTTCTGCATAACAAAACAGAGGAGCACTTTTCATATTGCAGGATAATAAGGCAGATGAACAAAAAGTATATTTAAGCAGATTATCCTTAGATAGGAAGTGTTGCTTTGTATTCAGGTTTTGTTGGCAAAAGCAACACTGTACAGTTATGAAGCACACTCTTCCAATTCTTTCAACCAGAAACAAGATCATTTGGATCCCATATACCATTAGTCTGAGTATTAACAATCCCAAAAGAAGTAAAAAACAGTATAACACTTGTGGAACAGCAGTCAGGCCCATATTGTACCAATTTCTCGTTCAGCATGAGACAAAAGCATTTGAGTCTTTAATGATTTGGTTATGTTAATTCCACCTTCAAAAGATCCTTAAACCACAGGGAGGAACACAGGGTACTCACATAATGCTGCAGCTTGAACCTTTCAATCTCTTCCTTAACACAGGCCACATATTTAGCAAAATGCAGTGCCACATCAAAAAAAAAAAAAATAGTTTTGAGAAAAACCTTTCCAGAAAATATTAGTCACCTTACCATAAGTATATGCATTTTATAGGAAAATCTTTGATTAAATCATTTTTTGTTCAACCAGTCCCAAGTTTCCCAAATTTACACATCCACTTAAACAACAGCTTTGGTCCTTACATCCTCATATCTCACATCTAACAATAACCTTTCATAATTGCTTTTCCTGTTTTCAAGATTTAAATAGGGAAAATAGGTGTCAGAGTCTGAAGACTAGTTTGAATATACTTTTTGCAGTGCTGTAGGAGGATGAAGTAAGCAGAGGACCATGAATTTGTTCATCTCAAAAATAACCTGCCTGTTTGAACGCCTTCATTACTTTGGCCACAGATCTTTTGAAGTTTCCACCAATTTTGAGTTATTGCTTTGCCCGTGCTCATTAGTTAGGAGGAGATCTCTGAGTCTGCTGAGAAAGAAGGAAAGAAAATGTGAGTTTCAGCTTTCTGCAAATCTGATTGTTGAACATTTTCAGCTGATTGCATTATCCCCTGGCCTAAGCCAACTAATTGCTTTGGCTCAATTGAACAATAATTGGATTGTTCCCTGTAGTTGTGGTTCAATGCCACAGCATTGTGCTGTTGATAACACAGTAAAAGTTATTAAATCCATGGCCTTGCTGGGGAGAATTGTACCTTTAAAACAGACATTTGCTTCTATTGCTCATATCAATGATAATTTTCTTCTTACTTAAATCATAGGAAAAGGGCATTAAAAAATGCTATAGCAAGCTGCAGCAGAGTGAAAGAGCAGAAGCTGTGCCCAAGTTTCCTTCCAGGCAACAGTTTTAGAAGACCCTTTTCTAAGGTTCCAAAAGGTCTCAAAATTCCAGAGAGTTTCATAATTGTAATTTAGACCCTTTGCCTGGAAAACTGGTATTTAAGGAATTGCATGCCAACAGTTTTCCTGTTTCTAGTGACAACAGTCAAAAATTCAAGGCAGAAAGGTCTCCACAGCTTTAACTCCAGCTGTCTCTTTAACATTTACCAAGAAGATCTGGGTTTCCCTGGGTGCTGTGCAGAATGCAGCACACCCAGAGCATAAACTGTGCTCCAGGTGAACATCGCTAAGGGAGACTTTTCCATTTCAAAGGTGGAGAAACTGACTTTTTTCATATGACATTGCAGAGCCCAGGTCCTCACCAAGGTGTAGTGAGCAGGAGAGCTCTCAGGTGGGTGAGGGTGAAGCACTCCTTGAGAAGATGAGATGTAGCTCGAGTTGAAGAGCCACAATTTTGGGTGGCAATTCACAGCCCAGATTCCACAGAAAACCCACCCATGGCCTTTTCACCCTCCTCCCACAGACTGCTTCTCTTTATCAAGATGCTCAAAATTCAGGCTGAAGCACATGTTCAGCTCATAGTACCTGATCCTGACAAGGCAATATTAATTCTGGCAAAAAAGTTCTCAAATACAGATAATTTGAATCAGAAAACGTTACAGGTATCTGTGAGACAGCAGGCAGCCTGGGACAGCCTTTGCCATTAAGTTTAATGTAAGATCACCTCAAAAAAGTCTCTAATGCTTTACCATTTTCAGGAATCATCTCAAGGCAAACGTGTCTGGGTTCATTTCATGGTTGAGGAGTGTTTGCCTCTGTAATAAATGAGAACTTCAAACCCTCCTGCACCACCTGAGATGAAAACTACCTCCTCTCTGAATTTCTCTTGACTCTGTTAGCATGCTGTGCTTAAACCTGCACCTCTTCCAAGAGCAGACTCTGAAGGTCTCTCAAACCCCTGCATGAGGTGATTAATTGGATGATTATTCACACACAGAGCTTAATCCCAAACCCAGGGAGACCTGTGGGAGTTTACTGGCTAACGACCTGCAAGTTGCTACCTAGAGACTCCCCAAAGATTAATTATGTGCCAGGTCTGCTCAGATTATGGGCCTGATTTACAACACTGTTTGGTGTTAAGCTTGCCCAACTCGTTCTATTTTTCAGTTTAACACTAAATTTTTGTGCTGAAGGGTTCACATTGTTGCTTCAAGGAGCACTTTTGGAGAACGTTCAAAGCCAACCAGTTTAGTGGCGTCCAAGGAGGGGAAAAAAATTAAAACAAGAAAATAACGTAAAGATGTTGGCTTGGTGCCAGACCTGGGGGAAAGGAAGGGATTTTTATTTGAAAATCTCGAGCTGCAGGATGTCAGCAAGTAGAAAGGGGGCTGAGAGATATTAACAGCTTTTCTTTCCTTCACCTCATCAAGATCCACCTTTGTGATTTTTGGTATTCCAGCTCCTAAAATACCAAAAGACCCTGCTCTCAGCTCCCATGGAAGATGACACTGTCCCTGCCACTCCAAGTGGACATCACTGTGGGCAGTTTCTGGTATGGATGGGACTGATGGATCTCTCAATCAATGACCTCCATCAGTATTTTCCTTCTGCCTGCACAGTGTGGCAGGAAAAGAGGCAAAGTTACCTCTGAAGGCCAAGATAACTCGCCAGGTCACCAGATGTGTGTCACCTGGTGTCACACAGACACAGAAAGGGCACAGAGAGATGGCCTGGAGCAGTAAACCTCCTCTACATGAGATATCTTGTGCATAAGCCACTTGAAGAGCTGCCATTAGAATATTTCTGAGGGATTTTAACTTTCTGACCAGCCTTAATTGGGCTGGTACACCAGGAGCAGGATCAGGGCATTTGTTCATTTGTAACAGAATGGGTTCATGGCCCAGTGGTTTCTGCTTCAGCCTGTGCTTGGCTTCAGTCCACCAGCTGAACCATAAAATCCTTGCAGAGGGAGGATCCTGTTTCAGCAATCCCTTAGGCTGGAATTTGTGAGTGGAGGTTGCCATAAGACTATTGGGAAAGGTAAAAGAGCATCTCTAGAACAGAGCTTGCTTCACAGCTTACACAGGTTGCAGCCTGTGAGGCAGCCCTTCATCCCTCAGGAGTCTGCAGTAGGGAGAAGTTTGGAAAGCCAGAAATAAATGCCAGGGATTTCCCTAATAATAGGGTTACTCATCAACACAGCACAAAGGGACTGAGCTGGCTTCTTCTCCCAGGCAGGAAAAGAGGAAAAGTTAGAAGGAGGCAGTGGGCACACATAGGTACAAAACTGGGGCTTCACCAAAGCTGCTCTTTCCACTTTCTGGGGGCTTAAATTTCATCAAGCCTCCACGTGCACTCTTTAACCACAGAGTCCATGTCTGCAGAGCTAAGGGAGGCAAGGGGAGAACACCCAGGAGACAGATCTGTCCTTATCCCCAAATAAGTAACAAGGTGGTGCATGGCAGAGGTAAAGGCCTTCCTATGGAAGACCACTTAGAGTGTGAACAGGATTTCTTTTGCTGTACAAGGCAATCATATTGGGTCTACATCCTCCCACCAGCCCCAGAAGGCACAAGACAAAATACTGAAATTATTAAATAGAAGATGCTAGAGCTGTACAGTCCACATCAGATACAGCAGACAAATACAAGGATCTGAGTGTCCTTGCTCTTCAGCCTAAATTGTCCACAAACCCCCTAGGTGAGGAAGGGCTGTTTCCCAGAAATAAGCTGCAGCATTACTCACTCGAGTGCTTTACATTTCCTCACACCATTTCTCAGCCTCTGCTGAGGGCAGGTCACAGGACTGGGCAGGCTGTCCTTACCCAAGGGCATCCAGCCCTGCACAGGCTCCAAGTCCACAAATTAGAGACTGAACTGGGGAAAAGTGTCTTTCCTAGATTGCCTTGCTGCTCATCTCCCTGACTTCAAAGCTCACATCTGTCTCGTGAGGTGAGGACGGTTTCTAACTTTAGTTGACCCAAATTACTTCCAGCCTTCCTCTGCAGCACACAGCAACACTGAGGCTTTGTATCATGCCTTTGATCACTGCATCTGGGAAAATAAACCGGCCTGGTGTCTCTGAAAAGAAAGCTTTACAGGCAAAGGCTTAGAGGTGAAGCCCATCGTTGAGTCAGCTGTCATTAACAAAATGATTCTGCTTTGGAGAGGCAGCAGGGGGAACCTGAGCACCAAACACAATTTGCCTGGAAGGTGTTGAGCTTTTGGGCACTCCTATCACACCGAAGGACAGTTCCTCACTTTAGGGAAGAGTCATGCTCTGGTTTTCCACAAGGTGGTCCTGCAGGTAGCAGAGACAAGCTTTCCTGAAGTTTTAATTAGTAAAAAATGATGCAGAGACCTAGAGCCTTCCTCAGTCCTGGAATTACTTGTAACTTCCTCAGGGATAGGAGGCTGGGACATTCTTCCTTTGTATCCTGAAATCTTTCCCATCCCTCCTTGTCACAGTCCCTCAACGAACACACACACTTTGTAAATGCTGAATTAACATACAGTTACCTATGAAAAAGATGCTTAGAGAATTTATGACAGGATATTTATTATTCACCTTTTTCTCTCAAATTAATTTCTAGTGTACTTTGCAGTTGTATTCCTGCTGAGCAGGGTGATTGTGGTGGCTGTCCTTCAGTATCAGGATGATTTTTGGCCATCCTCTACACTTACAACTTTGCTGACTTAGCCACAATGGCAAGAAAGTAGCTAAAATTCTCAGGGATACTTGTGACTTTCACTTCTTTTATTTCAAAGAAAAATTAAACTCAAGCTAAAAAACACAGCATCTCAGAAAAGGGCAAGGCCATTTTTAAACACCACAGATTAGCAGAACATAGCACAATTCAAGCTTTTGCCTATTCATAGACGTGACCCTTCTAAAAAGTGAGAAAAGGAAGAAGAGAATTTTTTTGTTTTTAAAAAAAGGTTTAAACCCTTAAACAGCAGGATATTATGTACCTGCTATTAAGCTCCATCTGGCACTAACCATGCAGGCAAGTGACAAGCCAAAACAACTTTTTTTGGGGGGAGGGGGGGCGGTGAGGTGGGGGGAGTGGAGTGGGGGGAGAGACTGATTTTAGCAAAAGCTGTAGAACAAAAACTTGTTTGAAGTGTTTCTGCACAGCTTTTTGTCATGCACTTGCAATTTTTAAAACTATTTTAAGATACAGTGGTAAATGTGTTAAATAGGTCACTGTCTGTGTCCAGCACAGAGATAAGAGGCTGTTTATAACTCCAACTGCAGAACTTTGGCTTTTTGAGCTCAACTGGTAACTGCTTACATGGCAGGTCCTCACTGCCTGCCCAGAAGGCAAAGCTACAGTCAAAGAAAATAAATAAATCTGACTGCTCTCATGCTCAGCCTTGCTCCAGCTCACCAATATTTCTATATATGGCAGCCCTGGAGCTCTGGTGCACAGACACCACTGAGGAGCACATGATGAGTGGGAAAAGCAGTCCAAAAATGTTAAAGCATTAGGCAAGGAGGCAAAGTGGATGGTTTTCCAAAAAGATGATGGGAAGAAGTAGGTGACATTTCTGTCAAAGAGGGCTTGGGTCCTACAGCTGATCCCAGAAGTGAAACACAGGGACACTGTTTGAGTCAAACAGAAGCTGCAGGAGGGGTCTGAAGGAGAAAGACACCCAAGAGACACGAGAAGCAGCATCAGCATTGATCCAGAACTGCCTAGACCAGGGCAAAGCTGAAGACAGGAGTGCTGTGACCCACAGACCAGGGCAGGCACAGCCTTGGTATCCACCAAGGAAAATACTCCGGCCAAAGCACGTGATGGGGGAGCTGGCAGAGTGTAAATGTGTTAAATGGCCCAGCACAGAGATAAAAGGCTGATTATAGCCCCAACTGCAGGGCTCTAGAGCCCAGAGCCACATTTCAGAGGGTCTACTATCCTGCCTAAGTGTTTTTACATCCCACTGACATTACTCCTACCTCTAAGTTGGACTAAAGCCTCACAAAGACAGTGATTGAGACCTGTAGAGAGAGGATTATAAAACAAGGTCTCTACTTTCTCTCCTCTTGTGCCTCCCAGAGGAATAATTTAAAACAGGAGCCCTGAGTCCTGGTCTGGCCATGAAGAATCCATGACTCTCATGGCTTTACAAACTTCCAAGCCTTTATTGTGGTTGGTACCATTTTGTCATAGGCCAGTAGTGGACTATCAGCCCATCTGTGGGCTGCACTGCACCTTGTTTGCCATTCAAGAGCAGGGGTTTAATCACCTCTCTGATTGCCCAGGAATTAGTTAAACCACTATCTACCTCCTGTGTGGTCCAGGTGTACCCACAAAAAGAAAGGAATCCAGGAGGTTGTATTGCACCAAAGCTCTGAAAGCAAGGCAGTGTCTGGTCCAGAAATACCTCATTTAACAAATAAATCCTGTGGGAGTTAACAGGGAGCATAGGAAGAAATAATTCAGACACTGAAACTCAAAAGTTGCAGCTGATGCCTGAAATAAGCTTGTGAGATGTTTCAGAGAAGCAGGAGACCAAAGGATGTGGTGACTATGCAGGAACAAGGAATTAGAGCCATAAATCCTCTCGTCACATGCAGCCCTCCCTGACATAAAAATATTACAAAAAATACCCAGAAGTAAGGCCTGTGGGTGGTGAATATTGTTCTGGGTCTTCACATTTCTGCTGCTCCTCTGCCCTTTTGTTCCTGCTTTTGGGCACAGCAAAAGAAGTGTGGAAACAAATCAAGAATCAGTCATACACAGGAGGAGAAAAATCTCAGACAGCAGCTAACAGGAAGCAGAACATATGTTTACTGTCATCTTCCTCCCCACATTTGAAAAGCCACCTCACTTCCAAGGGGGAGAAAAATCCTTTTGCTGAGTTCCTTGGAAGTGAGGAGAGCACCTCATCAGCTGGCTGCTGGCTCAGCTCTCAGCAGTGGCTCATTTTCCTTGTGTGCCACCCTCCCAGCGCTCTGATGGAGCCTGTGATTAATTCAGCTCTTTACTCGAGTTTAATGCTGTTCCACAGTCATCTTGTGGAAGTCGTTTCTCTCCCGTGGCAGAAAGCATCACATTTCCATGCACGCCTGTGGGTTGTTGTTTCAGATTGATGGCTCCTTGTGCTGTCAGTCGCTGAAACATCCCTGAAATATGTGATTGATGCACAATCCACATCCTTCCCCGGGCAGGGGATGGCTCAGTCCCTGCTGTACAGGAGGGCCAGGAGCCCATCAGAGGGGTGGGATTGATCCAGGCTGGTGCAGAGATATGGGACAACACAGCACCTTAAACACAGACCCCCACAAACCAGAGCACAGCTTGCAAAAACACAAACCCACCTGCACATCACTGCCTGGAGAGGGAGAGGGAGGAAAAGGAGGAGTGAAGAGCAGAGGGAGCAATTTTCACTTCTGACACTCTCATTTAAGCACAGACTGCTATATAATCTCTTTATTCCACAATCAAACTTTATCAACATCCCTCAATTTACCCCCACAGGGGTGACCTCTCCTACCCAAGCTCAGTGCATGCATCCAGGTCATTTGCACAAACAACTTACTGGGAGACTAGGAGGCTGTTCTCCTGTGGAACTGGACCCAACTGGAATTCATTTATAGGCTGCAGCACCAGGAGGACTAAAACTGGACCATGCACAAACTTTAAGCAAATGATGAATTGCAGTTCTGGGCTCCTGTGTATAACACAGCACGAGACACACAAAGCAAGGAGCACTTTTATGTACTGAATTCCTTCACCAAAAGTATAATAAATAGACCATGTATGTTTCCACCACTTAGTTCTCTGGTTTGTTTCATTTTTTTTCCCAAAAAGTTCCCTTGGCCACAAGATGAAATTATCTGTGGAATTAATTATCCTAAATCAGACAGCACTGAGAAATGAAAGTGTAAAGCCCTAAAGTGCTTCAAAAATAGGCAAATATTAAATCAATTTAAAAAGAAATGTCAAACTTATAATATTACAGGTTCAGACAAGGGCTACCCTGTTCACTGTCACACAGTAGTCACCTCAGAGAAGAACTTACTCCCACAAATGAAAGGAGACAGTCTTTCTGAGGAGCCAACCTTTCCCAGATATAGACCATCCACATTTTCTCCTGTCTGCTCCAAAGAGAATGAGGGGTTCAGTTTTTAGATGAGTGGTTTTTACTTCATATTCTGGATACTGTTGTCTCCTGGACAGTCTCATTTAGCAGCTCCACAGCACTGCCATGGTCATTTCTGTGTGAAATTAGAGCAAAAAGTATAAGGAACATTTGGCATCATCAGGATTACAAAAACTTTCACACCTGGAAATTTATCTCAGCTGCAATAGGAACAACAGCGTCATCGGGACATCTTTTTGTTGTTGCAGGAAGATTTGATGGCATTTATTTTATATACAGCTCAAATTGAACAGGTTTAAAAGATTTTCAGAGAGAGTAAGAGCACAGGATTAAAAAAGAAAAAAATAAAACCACCTTGAGCTGACAGATTAATGAGAGTATATGAAACAGAAAGAAAAACAATATTTAATGAGTTGTTATGGGACATTGTGTTGTGCAAAACATTCATGGCCACGTGGTAACCATGATGTGTCACAGCCAACACATTCACTTGTTATGGATGTTTGGCTTCAGCCCACCATAAAGATGGAAGGTGTTCTCATTAGAAGGACCATTGCTAGGAAATGAAAGCTTGCTAATTATTACAACTCACCAATAGAGACAATTTAGTAGTGTAGAGCAGTGTTTATACATTTATTTCTGAACTATTCACTTTCATCTTGTAATTTCTATTATTTCCATAGTATCCTGAAGGAAATCTCTCAATTTTATTGGTTCTTTCAGAGCGGGGAAGCATGTCTGACTTTGTACTAACAAATACACAACAACACATGCTTCCTTTCTCCTCAGAAAAGCAATCACAGTTGCCAGGACCACAGTTCTGCCTTTGGCATCACATACAGTCTTCATATTTCTGGGGTTTGCTATTCAGTCCTTGACCTCTCCTTAATCTGGACTTTAAAAAATAAGTTGGCAGCCACAGATTGTTTGATGGCTTTTCTCTCCCACACAAGTTTGGAGAACTTATATTTTCTTTTTTTTTTTTTTTTTTTTTGTCCCCCAGTGGAAGGCAGGGGAGTTACTAGGAGAAAAGGAAAAGGCTTTGCCTGTTTTGTTTTTGCTATAGTTATTAAAAATCTCGGGGCTTTATTGTTACTATATTTGAGAAAAGATAAACAGGAACATAAACCAGTAACCATCTGGAATGAAAAGAACCCTACTGATTCTTAGAGGGAACATTATATCCTTCCTTGCATCCTTAGATACTGTCTAGAACATAACTAGACACACATCACACCTGTGTTATGTGCCACCATAATTCTTATTGGGCAGAGCTTTTTCTCCCTCCCTGCATTTCTCCTTCATGCCCAGGAATGAATCAGCCAGCAGCAAACTCATCTGCACAGACTCATCCATGGGACAGGTCACCACTGAAATGGTTTCTGACCTTCCCCTTGCTCCTGCATTCCCACCACACATCCCAGACCCCATCCCACCACCTGCCCTGTAAGTCTGCACTGCATCAGTGGAAGTTTGCTTCACAAAAAGGATCCAGCATGCCTTGACAGCTGTTTGGAGTCATCTGAGTTTTCCCACACCAGGTTTTCCATGCAGGCATGTTCTGGACAGCATTAGTGCAATAAAGGGCATTCCAGGGAGAGCAGAACCAGCTCCTGCAACAGGAATCAGGATGAATTTTAAGTATCAGTGTGAAGGCAGATTGTCTCCTCATCAGTCATAGTGCTATAAATATTAATGTAATGTTGATTTAACAGGAATTTCTCCTGGTCTTGATCTTCAGTAGCAGCTCTTAGCATTGACTACAGAAGTGCTCAAGAGTTTCTGAAGTTCATATTACAGAGTATGATCTCCCAGGTTTGAGATTTCCTGATTAGCACTGATCTGTAACATTTGAGTGGTCTCAGAGAGCTCTGCACTCACTGTGAGAATGAGACTTTTGGGACCTGCATGGTCCCCTGAGCTCTGACACTATCACGACACTGTGGACAGGATTACAGACAGCAGCTTGAGCAACACTCAAGGGACAACAAACTATTTAATCTGCCTCTTTTCTTTCCTGTGTTGCCCCTCCTTTTATATTTTTCCCTTTTTTTCTTGCAATATGCAGGTGGTTTTTAAATTCCTTTGTGGTCGAGGGGAAAAAACAGATCTCTCGTCTGTGAAGAATTTTATGTCATAAATTCGATGCTAGGAAAACATCATGTAAGGCAATGAGGAGCTGTTATGAACCCCAATATTGGTCCAATATAACCTTGATACCTCCTGCCCTGTAGCCATCACACTGGCACTTGCAGCAGCCAGAAAGGAGTGTGAGGCTTCCCTGAGTTCAGAGCTGCACTCTCTGTCCCCCTGTCCCCTACCAGCAGGTGTGTGTCCTTCCACCCTCTCTCTCCAGAATTACCTGGAATTAATGAGAACTGGAAATATTCTGGGTTTGACAAAGGGAATCTGCGAACCAAGCCAACAACCTGTCTCCTGGCACTGTAGGGTGATATATCCAGAATCAATTTTGCATCATAGAGTCCAAACCACTGAAACAAACATTAAAAAGGCAGGAGTCAAGAAACTGGATTTAAAAAAAGACTACACTCCATACAGACCAGGAAATCCTTAATGCTTCATGTTATACTTTAGAAAATCACTTTAGTCCAAGACTCACTTAGTGATTACAGCCCCACTTCAGGCCCAGATACCCAAGTGAAGCTCTGATGGAAGGTTTAGAAAAGGCCTTTTAGCCACAGACAGGGAGATCAATCTGTTTAGTCTCGAAAGGGAGAGAGTGGGAGGCAACTTGATTACAGCCTCTTCACATGGAGAAGATAACAGGTGCTTAAAAGGGATCCTTCATCTAGGAGAGCAGCTTAACAAAATGCTCCTGCCCACAAGCTGAGTCCAGACCAGTTCCAATTAGAAACAAGACACTTTAAAAAAAGGAATTAAAAAAAAAATAGTCACCTTTTTAAGTGGTTGTAACCACTGGGACAGTGTGCTTGGAAAGCACAGTCTCCAAACCAAGACCGGATATTTTATGGCAGTTGCCCTTCTGTCACCCCTTAAGGAGCTCAAAAGGGAAAGCCAGCTAGAATTTACTAAAATTTCACCTACCAGCTCATTCTGAGCTTATCTAAGCTCCCAAAATAGCTCAATTAAAAAAAAAAAAAAAAAAAAAAAGACCACCCAAAATACCCAGTCCAATGCCCATTTCCCTGTGTTAATACCTTATCCTAACTAGTTCTTGCCTGCTGTCCCTTTTGGTGTATGTTTGAACTGGAAAAGAAGCTGCCTTTTGCGAAAAAAAAAAAAAAAAAAGAAAAAAAACATTTACAGCCTGCTGCAATTCTGTCCTGTTCCCACCACCTCATAGGCAGGAAGGACAAAAGGAAGTTAACTAAATACATGCACATTGGACAGACTTGTATTTCACGCCATTTCTGCACATTCACAGAATCACAGGATTACCAAGCTTGGAAAAGACCTCTAAGATCATAAAGTCCAACCATCAGCCTAACACTGGTATGTTCACCACTAAACCTTGACCCTAAGCACCACATCTACACATTTTTTGGACACTTCCAGGGATGCTGATTCCTTGAACAGCCTGTTCCGATGCCTGACTACCCTTCCAGTGAAGAAATCGTTCCTAATATCCAGTCTCATTCTGCTGTGCAACAACTTTAAGCTGTTTCCTCTTGTCCTGTCGCTTGTTACCTGGGAGTAGAGACTGGTTCCCATCCTGGCTACAACCTCATTTCAGGGAGCTGTAGACAGTGATGAAGTCTCTTCTCAGCCTCCTTTTCTCCAGGCTGAGCCCACCCCCAGTTCTCTCAGCTGCTCCTCACAGGACTTGTGCCCCAGAACCTTCACCACTCATTTATTCTGTTCAGTGGTGAGCACTGCTGGCATTCCTCATACCAGCATCCAGCATTACTCAGCATAGAGGGAGGTGCTGCCACCACTCACAGGTCTGTAAAAGCTATGTGTGACCCAGAAGGGGTTCAGCAGGAGCCAACAGAGCTGCATGGCTGTTTCTCCTGGCACATTCCTCCTGCATGCTGAAAAGAAAATTATACCATGGGTTCCCAGAGAAATTAAATGTCTCAAAGAATCACAGAATTATTGCAGCTGTGAGGAATGTAAAGACCACCTAGTTCCAACCCCCCTGCTATCAACAGGGACACCTTCCACCAGACCAGACTGCTCCAAGCCCCATCCAAACTGGCCTGGAACACTCCCAGGGTTGGGGCAGCCACAGCTGCTCTGGGCAACCTGGGCAGGCAACTGGGCAAACAACTCCAAAAATATGAATGGCACGAAGATATTTAATACAACTGGTTCCGTTTCTGCAAGGGTTTCAAAGGGAGCACTTTGGTGGCTGACCAGTGTCATATTCCATTAGTGATTCTGAACTACAAGGCTGTTTGATTTATTTATCAAAGCTTTTATTTTCAAAGGAGTTTAAAGGGAACCCAGTCATCTGGGAGGAGAGGGAGACAGACACAAAAAGGTGCAGAACGAAGAGCTCACATCTAGAAAGACTTTGCAAAATTTGAAGTTCTATGAAAGACTTCTTTAAGATATCCCTAAAAGCTTTCATTGAAGCAGTTACACACTTCCCTGCCCAACTCCCAGCGAGAAGCACAAGCACCAAGGTGTAGAGGGATTTGTGTGCACATGCAACACCTGCAAGCAATGCAGAAGACTTTATCCATGGAGCACTTTCCTGTGATTTTAACCTGGTGGCCCTTCCTTGCTTGCTCCGTTGTCTTTTCAGAGGAGAGCACATACGTACGTGGAGGAAAAAACCAACTTTAAATATCACCCCACAGTATGGAAAACACAAAGCACAATTTTCCACCCCAGGTAGCTTCTACTGGCAAACAAACACACTTCCTCGGGAGTTTGGGGAGAAGAGCCAGAGGTTACAGCAGTCGCCCTGGGTGAGGAATGTGTCCCTGCTGTCACTCAGTCCCTGCACTGGAGCCCCATTCTCGGCTGCAGGGAACTTCTCCGACAGAGCTGCAGCTGCTAAAATAAGCATGGGATGAAACCTTCTTTGGTATTCTGAACGATTTGCTGCCCTCTGTAGTCCAAGCAGAGCTTTATTCCATCCACGGCAATGCAATCCCCATTTCTGCTCTGAGCTGAATTCCTCCAGCAGCCCTTGGAAGTGAGAGCCCACGGTGGCAGAAAAAGGTGGTAGGTGCAACTGGACAAGCAACAAAGTCACTGTTCCGAGAGTGAATCTTCACCGGGGCAGTTGTCCCAAGGGTTTCCCATCCCCAAGGAAGCCGTGCCTGAGAGTCAAGCACCAAACTCCTCAGCACCACCCCGCAGTTAAAATGCGACAGGCATGGCTTAAGGCAATGCCTGCCTTGCTGTTCCTAGAGGCTCTGCTGCATCTCCAAGTTACGGGAATTCAAAGCTAGAATAGAAATCTGCAAAGTCCATGTGAAGCTGGAAAAAAACACCCCACAACTGTCTGAGCAGAGAGCCCAGGAGAGGCAGAGCTCTTCAGAACACTGTAACACATCTGCAGATAAGACATTTATTTCACTTGTCAAGCTCCTGCTGCCCAACTGCACCTTTAATCCTGAGAGTTGAGCAGGAAAAGGGAGCTCAGCCCATTGCCAAGCTCTGCAGAAAGCCAATTTCAAGGGGACTGAGAAGGGCTTGGGTTTGGAGACCAGAGGGGCTGAGCCTCAGGGCGTCACTGTCCAGATCAGGCACAACACAGAAAGAGATGGCTGGAAGTAAATTCAGGAGATCAAGGACCTCTTCATCTCCAATGGCCCTAGTATTTAATTTATGAAAGAGGGAACACAGCTCAAAACAAAATAAAGCTCCTATTTTCACAGCCCTGCCATCCTGAAAAAAGTTTTCCCGCCTTCCCTCCCAACCCATTGCCTTTATTAGAGCTAACCACAAAGCTTCCAACAGGGAAAAAAATGCTTTCACTGCAAACCGATGAAGTTTACAGCCAGATTTCTCCCAAAAGAAAACAGTTTCTGCTTTTCAGCCTTCCCCAATTACGCTGGCACAACACATCTCTCGAAGTGACAGGTGCTCTGGGTTTAGTGTAACCTAAATAGAGTCTGCAGGTAGATGCAGCCCTCCAGTGGTGAAGAGAAACACATGCAGATATGCATTTTTTTTGTGTGTGGATAGAGACAGAGTTATCATAATGAGCAAAGAGTTCTTCTCTCTCTTAGTGGCCTTTGGGGTGCCAATGCACAGAAAACTGTAAATCCAGACCCAGCTCCAGCTCAAGACATCACTGCCAATTCACTGGAATCACAGCCAGTCTCCGGTGGCCTCTGCAATGAAACAGAGCCAATATTGATGGTCAGACAACAGATCTGGGACACCTTGGTCATCCAGGGGTCAGGGAAGGTCATCATTCCCTTACTGCAGGGTCTAATTCTTACCTGCACAGTGTAGGGATCATTTGCTGCTTCTTCAGGTCCTTCAAGAAGTGAAGGGGAGGAGGAGCAAGAGCCCAGAAAAGTCGACTTCATCCACACCTTTTGGCTCTGGCCACTGCTGTTTTATTTGATGTGAGAACCTGGGCAGAGCCTGGCTCACACTCCCATCCATCTTCTAACCACCAGAGCAAGAAGGGAATTGTCTCTTGTAAGCAAGAGCATTTTGTCCTGCTCACACCAGACCTCTGCAGAGCTCAGCAAACAGCACACACCACACAGCTTCTTAAGAGAACAGAGGAGAGAGTTTACACCAAACTAGCAAGATTTGGACACTCTCCGGGGCCAAAAACTAGGGAAAAGCTCAGGATGATGTTGCCGAGAGGAACAGAGGCAGCCTTGTTTGGGGTGGCCCGTCCGTGGGCAGCAGCCACCACTGCGGCCACACCTGAGCTCCCTCCGCTGCTCTGCCTGCCTGCTTTTCCACCCAGCTCCACGACAGAAATTTTCCAGCAATCCTTCAATGTAGCAGTGCCATCTTCAGGCACAAAACCTGCCCTGCACGGCTGGGGGAGTACTGACCTGCCTGGGGAACAAGAGAAAAAGGTGTCTTACAGAGCAGGCTCACTCCCCAGGGTACCAGCATTTGACTTACTACTGCCCTGTGCCATCTGCAGCTTGCCCTCGCTTTCCAGGTGATCCCAGCCTTAAATCTGCAAATGCAAGATCCATGTGGGCTTTTTCAGCTTCATGACAAGTCTCCCTCCCAACACTGATTTTTTATCCTGGGTGGAACCAGGGCAGACACCTCTGAACCAGTCCATCAGCTCCTGTCTTCACTCAGATGAACTGTGACCAAACACAACCTCAAAACACAAGACCCATCTCCCAGAACACAAACTACCAGGTAAAACAATCCCAGGAGAGGAGTAACTCCTTGGTAGCAAGTGCAAGAATTTTGGGAATCGAGAACTTCCAGTCCAGGCTTTTTGTCCTAATCCAGGTGCTCCCAAGCCAGCCTCTGCATTCTGCAAACCCCCTGTCTAAGCAGCAGCCAGACAAAATCTCTGGCTCTCCTCCAGGGCAGGTGTGTCTTCACCACAGCTATCTGCATATGGACCTGTGCCCCTAAAGGGCACCAAGATGCCCATTAGCCTTAGACCCAAAATTTTGCAGAAAAATGGCTATTTGCACTAATTCTGTAAGCAAGTGACCCATCTCATTTGGATCACCAGGAAAAGCACTCTGATTCCATTATCAAAATGTGGGATATCATATAGTGGGATATCACACTCTACACCTGGCCATGAAGGACCTGCATTAATACTTGCTAACACAGTGCAGGACCTTATGGCACTGTCACAGTGGGTGCATTCACAGAGTCCCACCCTGCAATTCCATCTACCTACAAAACCCCAATATTTCCCTGGATAACATCACCTCGAGATGCCACCCCTGCCTGCACAAGAGAGCTCTGGAAGAGACCCTGTCTGCCTGGGGCATGGTACATCCAGCCTTTTGGAATGCTTTCTGTATATGGGATTGATCCCAGTGGGGACAGGTTGAAAAACTCCAGTGGCTCCCCCCAGCAACCCAGCAAGGGCTGTGGGCTTGAAGATGCCCAGACTGTGCTGGGCTGCCCTACCCTGGCACTACCAGCCCACATTCATGGAGCAGCTGGCACAGAACCCAGGGAACCATGTAATGGGATGGTCTCAGCACCTGAAATGTCTGCATGGCCCTGAGCCTCAAACACAGGAGAGCAATTACAGCTTCCCCACTATGAGCAGGGGATTCTGGCACCTTACAGGGAGAAAGACCTTTTCCTTTCCAGCCATCCTTCCTCTCCCCTGACAGCAGATGTTACACACAAACCTCCTTAGAGCAAATTGGCATTGATTTCCACTGAGCAGTTTATGTCACAAAAAAAGACTCCTTCAGCCAGTAAGAGCTACAATTTGGCACCACTCAGCCCAATAGGGGGCAATTTCCCATCAGTGGCACATCAGCCAAGGCAGAGCAGACCTCCCCACTGGACTGGGAGTACTGGGAGGCTGCAGGGCTCTGCACAGCACTGCAGCCAGGAGCTCAAAGCATCATCTGGTTTGGCCATCAGCACTGCTTATCTCGGGGCCTGAATTAATTAAACCCTGAAATGCACCGAGGGTGGGATGTAATGATGAGTTACAGCTCTCAGCTGGTTTCTCTCGGTCCTGTGCCAGCTGCTCCATGGGTCTGGGCTGGCACTGACAGGGTAGGGCAGACCAGCAGCTACTTCAATTCAAAGTGGCTGTAAAGAGCTAAAAAGAAAATACTGCTGAGTGCAGAGCAAACCCGCAATGATCTGGCCATGGTATTTTCATCACCTCCTTAAGCAGCAGAGGAATTGGCATAGAGGGTGTCACCTTAATTCTGCAGCTCAATTGGGTTTGTGGCAGGCTG
The DNA here is from genome assembly GCA_013397075.1 of Rhabdornis inornatus. Classification (NCBI taxonomy): domain Eukaryota; kingdom Metazoa; phylum Chordata; class Aves; order Passeriformes; family Rhabdornithidae; genus Rhabdornis; species Rhabdornis inornatus. The sequence goes on from VWZS01003516.1 coordinate 1,982,654, forward strand.
ATCCACATAATTTTGAAAAGGTCCATAATGGGAAATATTTGCCTGTGTTGGATAACTCAGTGCCTCTCTTCTGGGAGGTGGGAAGCTGCTCCAATGCCTTTTGTTTCCACACTAAGGCAGTTCTTCCCCCAGCTGGGCCAAGGAAGTCTCAGCATATCTTACCAGTGTGGTGAATCCTCAGAGGTGGTGGCTCTTACCAAGGATCCAGGAGGAATTTTGGGCATTTGAATATATTTCTCTATGCCAGGGTTATGTCACCTCAGAGACCCTTGGTCATTCACAAAAAATATGGGGGGAAAAAACAGGTTAAAACTGCAGACAATGCAGCAAGCCCATTCCTCTAAGTCATGCACATCCCCAGGCCAAGGTCTAGGTATTGCTCTTTGGTTAAAGAATAGAGTGGTTCAGAGGCAGGTAAAGGACTGTGTCTGATGAGGAACACCCCAGGATTTGAGTGGTGGCTGCTAATTCTGGCAACACCACACTCACATGAGGCATGTAGGGGGCTCAGGATCAGTGATTTCAGAGCTGTGCTCAGGTTAAAACATCCAGCTGCTGTCTCCTGATGCAACACCTTCAGAGGAGGTGACTGATGTGCTGCTGTGCCTATATCACCTGGTTGGGGTGTTCAGTCTTTACAAAACTTGGACCTGCAGCCCAGGTGGTACCCAAGTCCTGGCTGGAGATGGGAACTGAAGCACCTGGCCATGGAAGATGTTTCCTTGTGACTGCCTCAAGAGGCTCCTGCCACAGGGGAAAGCCCATCCTTTTGGAAGTGTTTCTCCTTTTCAGCATCTCTTAAATATGTTCAGTGTTTCACTTCAGCTTCTTCAAGAAAATAACCCTAAAGATAATTCCTGAGGATAAGGAAGATGGTGATCTTTCCATCATAATCAGGATTTTTAGTTTAAAAATCCCATTTTTCTGAATGGCTCCAGAAGCTAACTATTTTAACTTTGACACTTTGGCAGCATCTGGAACATGCCCTGCAGAATATCATTAGGAAAATGGTTCCTTGCAGATTTTGAAATAAAATACATAAACAAGGAAAAGAAGAAGTCCATAGGCAAGTTAGGATGCAAATGATGGGATCAGGGCAGGACAAGTGAATGACACAGGAATTACCCTAGGTTCGCCCTCTGATCCAGGTCCCTCAAAGAATCTGTGGTTATAAGTTTTTTAGGGGATTGATGGAGTTAGACACTTTTCTTTAGAAACACTTCACGTTAACTTGTAAACCAAACAACATACAATCAACAAGAGTCCATCTGGTTCAATAGAAATAGATCTTTATTAATAACATGCACATCATACGTATATTTAAAATACATATACATTTTTTCTACTATTCACTTTAGAAAACAATTTCATAAAAACCTTCAATCAGGTCCCAGGTAATTTTAAACATTAAAAAGCTTTTTTTTTTTTTTTTTTTTACAGAACCGGTAGGTATTATTCCAATTACTTGGTGTATAATCACCATATATTTAACACAATGCAGGCTCATGCATTTCAATAGAAATAGGTGTTCCCTTCTCTGCTTTGTCAATCATGTCAAATATATGATGATATACTTGACAACACCTGCCACAGTTGTTATATGCAGCTGTGATTCCCTCCTGGAGTTCTACAGGTGGTGTTTAAAATCTGGAGACAACTTTTTTACAACTTTCTGAGTTCCTGCGAGGGGCTCCTGGTGCTGCAGGTGGCCCAGAGCCCAGCTATGGCAGAAACCAAAAAAACAGAATTTCATGAATGTCGGAGAAGAAAGCAATCTGAAAAAAGAAAAGAGGGAATTGGCAAATCCCCTCTGTGCTCATGGCAAACTGAGGTCAGGGTTGGGTTCCCCAAGGTCCTGCCAAGTACCAGCTCAGATCTGTAGAGAGTGCACAGAGATACCAGCGACAGACGGTTTGCGGATGTACAGAACATTTACAAAGGCTCGTACGAGGATGGGACTTTAAGGCACAATAGTCCATATACTCAACACATTCATTGGAAAACAGAAGTCCAATTTACAGTGCAATAGAGATGTATTCAAGAGCTCAGGCTGCAGCTCAGTGGTCACCATCACTCCTAGTGTGGCGATTGAGGCGGATCTCGATTGAGCCCCAGCCCTGCACAAGCTCATGCACATGCTGAGCATCAAACACATGAGGAGCCTCTTAGGCCCCAGTGACAGGGTCTGTGCGAGCAAATTGGGTGATAACCCAAGCATTTACAGGATCAGGGCCCTAATGTCACAGAATCATGGAATCATGGAATGGTTTGAGTTGGAAGAGACCTTAAAGACCATCTGGTTCTGACCCTCCTGCCATGGGTGGGGACACCTTCACTAGAGCAGGTTGCTCAAACTCACTGTTGGGGTTCTGCACCCCATCCACACCCACACTGTGGCCCCCACAAAGCCACCCCCCTTCACCCTTCAGCAGCATGTCCAGCCAGAAAAGCAGCACGAAGAAAACTCAACTCATAGAAACACTAATTGCGGCCAAATGTGCTGCTATTCCCAGGTGAAAATGAATTGTCCTAAGCCAGTCATTTTCAAAATGATCAGCTCTCCTCACCAAGTCTGTCCTTGTTACCCAGCTCATCTATATTCTCTCTGGTGAATATTCTATCTCCAAGGCAACTGAGTCAAAGGAAAGCAAGGACTTTCTTTACATCCAGTGCAAACATAGCACATATGTAGGAGTTCCTAATGCAGTCATAATAGAACATATATATATATAAATCTATCTCACTGAAAGTTGGCCACCTACAGACAGATTCTCACATCAGAAGCCAGAAGAGCTGAACTGTATCTACAAGCCCACAAAAGGAAAATCACTGTATGTATGTAGCTGTATTGAAATGCTGGTACACAGTAACTTGGCAACTAAATGTTAAAAACAATATAAGTATATAATTCAAAAGTGTCAAATATTTCAAAAGTCACTTGCAATGTTACCCCACATTTGTACTTCTTAATCACCCCATGCTTAAACTACTTTTAAGCACTCAAGTTGAATTTTTCAGACCCACTTTTCAGCAGCACCAATCACTGGGCAAAGCAGAAGGCAGTAAAAACTGAAGCAGACTTAAAGCATATAGAATAGTGAACCTTTGATACAATTCCATAACAAAAAGTCAACCATAAAAAACCCAATTTGTTCTCTATAAAGAAATAATCCATTTTAACAGCTCTTGGAGCAAGTTAAAAGTAAAACAGAGACAATGAGTTTTGTTCAAAAAAACAGCACGTGGGAAAAACATGAGTCAATTATCGTCCTCTTTCCTAGCCCAAGGAGTTTTGTGACCTGATGCAGATTTTTGTCTGTTATATCTGTTCAGTTATCACAAAGCCTTCACAGAGAAGCTTTCAATAGGCAAGAAATTATCTGCCTCTTTCAGCAGGCAAAGAACCTCTTCAAAGGTGAATCTGACACGGTCAATGATTTTTTGTTCAGGAGAGGTTAAAGACTTTGATCCTATTGAGCTTTTTGAATTTCATTGAAATGTTTCTAATTTTAAGTTAAAGTTTTGTTTATTCAAGCCAGAACCATCCTATGAATATAAAAAGTCAGCCAGCGAGAGAAAAGAAGCATTTAAGCATTTCCTGTACATGCTAGATCGTTGTGAAATCAGGTGAAAACTGACATGAAGAGAAAAAAAGTGCATAAATCAGACCACTTCAGAGTGGAAAATTACATGGTTTGAAAAATTTGAAGACAGGAACAATTTTCCTCTACCATTCCCCCAGCCCTGGGGTGGCACGAGGCGTTCCCGGTGCTGCAGAGGGCAGAGAGCTCCTGGGGGATAATGGCACCTCTCAAACAGCAACTGGGCTTCTACTGGTGGTACTGGGACTGTCCCACACACCCTATCAACAGCCTGGGCTCTCCCAGCCCCCTGCTGAAGTGGGCATGGCCCCTTTCCACTGGAGATTTCTCAAACTGGAGATTTCTCAAACCGCATTGGAACCATTTCTCAGATCATGCAACTGGATCAGCTGAATGATTTTGGGCTGGTGCAAGCCCAGGGGAAGCAGGAATTAAACCACACACAGCCAGGAAGTTCTGAGGCTGAACTGCACTGGCTGAGGAGTGAAAGACACCCTTTTCTAAGAGATAAGTAAATATGACTTGTCTCAAAGCAAAAACAGAAACCTGAACATTCATCATGACTAACAGCACCTCCCAAAGAGCACTGCCCTGTTTTTTCAGCCTTCCCACAGTATCTGAGATGTTTATATTCTCCAGTTTGCAGGTTATCCTTGTTTTGAATTAAACTGCTGACATCTATTTTTTTTTTAAATTAAAAAAAAATCTGGATTTTACTGCTTCCTTCTGTCTCCTAAACTTCTACTCACTTCTAACTACTGATACCAGAGTTAACTTTGTTCTTCACACCTTTTTGCCTTTGCATTTCTGCCTTTTCTCCAGCACTAACACGTGCCTGGGTTGCTGTGACGATATGTGCAACACACACAACCAAGATGCTCTGAGCAGGGTGACAGGAGGAATCTGACACAAAAAGCACATTCCTGGCAAGCCACGGTATTTGTTCACCTATATAATGCTTCAGAAATAGCATCAGCCACATCTGCAAGAGCAAAGCCTTTCAAAGTAAATTTAAAAAATTAGGTTCTTAGATATATAGATATATATATATATATGTATCTATATCTGCCTCCAGCTGAGTGTGCGCTATTATTTACTTTGCTTTAAAGCTTTAAAGTGATGATAGCCAGCGAGGCAAAGCCATTTTCTTCGCAAGCCAGCAGACCTGTAGGACTTTGACAGGCTTTGAACCATCTCGAGTATTTGTTCAGCAGTTCTGGGCTGCAGGTCCCCCGCGGGGGAGCTGCGAGTGTATCGCTAACAGCTCATTTACAGGCTCGTTAATCACATTCCCCCGGATTATAGTGCAATCTTTGCTTCTGACCCCATTGCTGGAGCATCATCTTTTCCCTAATGTTACTCTTTGGTATTTTCATGACGTAGCTTTGGCAGCTATGAAACTTTCCGCTTGTAGTCATTCCGTTTGCTGAACATCCCACATGCCATAGCTTGTGAAATATATATATTTACATATTTTAAAGTTAATTCCCAGATTGAAATTAGACATTTCACTTAACCTGAAACATAATTACTAATGCTGAGCAGTTTCATCAGGAGAGCCTCTGAGGTCTTACCAGCATCTGTCAGATACATTCATTCTCTATCTATGAGAGTTATCATTGTTTTTCTGCCTTTTATAGTCCACATAAAAAGAAATTGCTGTCTATTCCCTAGCACCAGTGTGAACCTCGGGCCAAACAGCAAATTAGCATGCAGAGAAGTATCAGGGAAACAGCTAGGGGAAGAGGCAAATGAAGTTAAGGGAACACTGATGATGGGCTGAAGAAAAAATCTTTCCTGTGAGTCATTCTGGTTCATATTAAAATAGCAAAGTAGATACCAGCTAAGAGATAATATAAGTAAAAGGTGAATGCAATTATTTTTTTTTAAAAAACCAACCCACAAACCCTTGCAAATCTCAGTTTAGAGTGTCTGTAAGTAGCAAGCAAGTTCAGTCTCTGAAAATCCTAAGCTAAAGACTGATTCCTTTGGCACTGACTCCTTCGTGGTCAAAGCAATTCTCAAAGAAACTTTCTGTCTATACTTTTACAGCAGATAACTTGTGTTTTACTCCTCACTGTTAGACTACTCCACTGCTTCGGGGGCTCCCCTTGCACCGGGGATGGCGTCATTTAACTGCGAAAGTGATTTGGAGCATCCGTATCTACACACAGGTAACTTTAAGTGCAGCTTTTGTTTCTACAAACCGCCTCGCAGGCAGTCTCTGCAGGTTTAGGACCTCTCTGTGTGCACAGCAAGGTGCTTCACACCGGGGTTTAACAGGGGGGCTGCAGAGCATCATCCAAAGCACCTTCCACTCAGCTCCCGGCGCCTCTGCCTCCGATCGCAAACACATCTGCAATTTGTGCCTCACCTCAACACCTCCACAAGCAGTTCAAGCATTCAGAAACAAACATCAGTGGGTCTAACAGCTACTTTAATTCATTTTATAAATAAGCAACTGAGAATTTTGCTCCAGGTGGCTGCCCGTGTAGCCCATCCCGTAAACGGCGTTCTCTGCAGAGTAAGGCACGATGCGATACGAGTGCAGCTCTTCATAATAGAGCGACTGGGAACAGCACTCCTGCACCATAAACTTCAGCCGTTTTCGTGCGTCAGAGTAGGCAGTCCTATAGCACGGAGCCTCCTTAAAGTATTCATAGCTCTCCCTCTCTGTCTCTAGGTGAATCTTCCTCAACAGATTGTTAATTAATACAGACCTACGCAGATAGGCTTCGGGGTCGTCCAGGAAGCGGAGTTTCTGGAGAGATAGTTTTAGGATACAAGTCCGGTCCTCTGGTAGTATCAGGTGCTGGGGAGTAAATGGATGGGTCTTTAGCACCAAGGAATGGAACCAGGGGGAGGGTGGGGTCTGGAGCGAGAGAGGTACTCACTTTTGGACAATACTCATGGTAATCTTGATGTAAATGTTCTTCTTCTGCATATTTTCTCTTAAAGTAAGCTACTTTCGACGTCGTTAATGTCTTTGGTAGGCCCCGATCAGATCAGCTCTGCACAAAAGAGGAAAAAGAAAGTCAGTAGTGCTTGCTGCCGGGGTGGCTGCCACATCACAGTCTAGGGTGTGCAGGGCAAGGAGGGATCCTCAGCCTGCTGCCCTCAACCCACTGGAAACACAGTAGAGAGGCTGACAAATGTGAAGCTGTGTCTGAAACAGCCACCCTGAGGCTTGCCAGCATAGCAAGCCCTTCTCCCCTCTCTGGAGTGACCCCCACAGCACTGGGCACAGGCAGGATCTCCTGGTCCTGCAGCTGAGTGGGGTGTCAGGGCCAGCCACAGCCCCACAGAGCAGGCAGGAGATGCCCTAGGTGGGAATGTCACCATGCTCTGCAGGAGACACACCAGGATGGGGCCACCTGTGTGCAGGACAGGGGACCCTGTGCCCTCTGTGTGGGACGAGGATTGGGTTTTGAGTTCCACACATCATGAACGGAGCTCCACGGCTTCCCTGGAAAACCAATGCAGAGTGTATTCACTAGATGGTAGTGTTGTCTCAGAAGAGCAGGAGAGCCCCGGTTCAGTGGGAGTGTGATGGAGCTGGCTTGTTCTCCGGGTGGCTTCAGTTTTTCGGGGCACAGAGGATGGAGGCTCAACATTTGGTATAAGAAAAGGAAATGTTGTGTTTTGTCCTGTGACAAGAGCCCAGGGGAGATCTGTTCCTCCAGAGCTGAGCCCTGCAGAGGACCAGGGCACTCTGGGCACCTGCAGCCAGGCCTGGCTTCCTGCTCTGAGCTTGCTCATCTCCCTGGAAAGGTGACATGGTGCTAACTCAGTATCTAGATGAGATCCATAATTCCAGCGGTACTCAACCTGGTGAGCACGGGGTCCCTGTGAGAGCCAGGACTGGGCTTGGCTTGGCTATTCACCAGAAAACACGAGGAGCCATGTGCATTTCTGGGAGGCACAACCTCCTCCCAAACCCTCCTTTTTACAAGAAATTTCTGTTATTTGCTTTTGAATGTGCTTTTAAAAATAAATAAATAGAGCTTTATTATACTGATGTCTAAAGGCAATCCAGGAAAAGAGAGTATCCAGAGACACTTCATAGAATAACTCAAAGTTAGGTCCTATGGGACCTGTATTTTCTTCCCCAGATTGGGATCTCCTTATGGGAGCATTTGAAACTTAGATTTTCTGAAGAAATAAAGGATTTGGTTCTGGACAGCTTCCCTGACACAACAGAAAAGCCAAAATGCATTGCACAGCCAGAACACAGACCTCATGTTTCTGGAAGGATCCTTCCATGGGGCTTGAGGGGCTCCTTGAGTCTTAGGTGCTGAGATACCCACACAACCATTCCAGGGACTGACAGCATCTCCTTCGCTGGCAGGAAGGAGCAATGTGTTCTCCCTTCCTTCTTCTACATCAAAAACCCACAAGAAGGGGCTGAGGAAGAAATCCCCTCAATGAGAGGATTCTTGCATTTTCTCACTGAATTTCAAGTCTGTGAGGATGGAGGTTTCCCATGAAGGATTCTGCAGATCTATGCAGAAAACTGACTGGTGGATTAACACCCCATTTGGAGTCAAGACCCCTCAGCCCTGCTCTGGGACCCGTCAGGACATGGATTGAACTTCAGAGCAGCATTTCTCCAGGAGAGGGACTATTGCTCTTACAGTGGGACAACACTGCCAAGGTTGTCAGGGACTGCTACAGGGTTCTAGTTGCCCTGGACCATCACACACACCAGGGATGCTCCCAGCACCCACCTCAGCTCTCAAGGGCAAGTGCAGGGCTGTGATCTTCACCACCCCACTGGCACTGAGTAGCTGCAAACACAGGTTTCAATTCATATGCAGCAACCTTCTCTGCTTGCAGGTTTTATTCTAGTATTTGAGTAACACCAGAGCCTGGACAGCCTGGATATTTAATTACTCTGATACCATGTTCTCCTAGGTGGAAACCCCACTGTGCTGTGTTATCTGAGCACAACAACAAATACATTTATCTCCCATTGCCGTGGGATGGGAGAACATTACAGTTTTCCTCACACTGCTCTTAGGAAGACAAAGGTACAGACAGATGAAGTGACATTCCCATAGCTACCCAGGCTGTCAGGGCTGGGAAAGGAGCCAAACCCAGGGCACAGGTAGAGCCTTTCCCTCAAACCAAACCTGTAAGTGCTAAAACACGCTCCCTAGTGTTTTTCAGGGAAAAGGCTGGAAGCACAGTCCTAGCACTGCCTGTGTGCAGTGAAAGCAGAAAATCATCCCGAGTGCAGGGGCAGCACAGACAAGCACAGCATGCAGAGCATCTCAGCTCAGTCCTGCAGCTTTGCCAGCTCCGTGCAAAACTCTCCTTTGCTGCTCCAGGCCATGGGAATTCCACTCCCTGCCCCAGAGATGGAGGGTGACTGTGAAATTCAGCATCCTCTGAGCACAGGTGGTGCTGGAGACATCAGGGAGCCGGGACAAGGGAAGGAGCACTGGCAGCCTGTGGCTGGGAGGGAAGGGGGGCTGTGGTTTTGCACATGCCATGGCTGGGGGCTGGTGCTGGCTGGCAGGAGCATACGGGAAAATTGTGTCTTGCTGAGGGACACACATGACCATCCTGGCAGTGGGTTCACTGAGCACCCAGCTGGCATCCCCTTTCTGGGGTTGTGTTCAGCACCAGCCTGGGACATACCCTTGGTTGGCTGAATTCAAATTCCTGAAGACCTTAGACCAGCTAAAGCAGCAAAGTTGTCACAACCCCCTCACTCCAACACCCACAACTTAGTTTTGGAGCAAGGAAGGGAAACAGCCATCGAGCAAACACTAAGAGCATCTCTAGGCTGTAAGTTTGGCTTGAAATATGTTCCCAGCTTTAAATGAAAGACTACACTCGAGGAGCGAAGTAGCCCCAAGCTGCTCAACACCACACCATCTGTCAGCACATCCCAGCAGCTCCAAATCTGCCGAGCTTGGAGCACCCACTTCCCCAGGTCAGCAGCTCCCATGGGCTGTCACAGGTGGCTCAGCTGCCCGGGAGAGAAGAGGTGCTGCCGGCACACCTGCAGGGTGAGACAGCGATCTGAAAGCACACAGGTCCATCCCAGGGCTCAGGAGAAGCCCAGGGTCTGCTCTTGTGATCAGTGGAGCTGCCGTCCCACCACCACTCATATCATCACCATCATCTTTTGTGGCTGCTGTAGTGCCGACACATCTGTCTGCAGGTTCAGGGCAGCGAAGCACGAGCTGTGACCCTGCACTGTGCCCTCAGCACCAGCACCGATGCTGAAACCCTCTAGGGACCCCTCTCCATGCAGGAGGCTCGCAAGGACCAAGCCTTTCTCTAACACTTATTGGAAGTCAGCACTCACGGCTCTGTGCGTGCCTGGGAGCTGCTTGGCCGGGGTTACAGCCATCCAAGGCTGTAGTAATGCCGCAGTGAATCAGACCCTGAGTGTTTTGTTTAAATATAAACATATTGAATCAGTGCTTTTTGTGTAGAAGGCTATTCTCGCGAGCCAAGTGTTTTGACAGCTCCAGCAAGGTGGTATGAGTCACTGCCTCTGCCTCACTCAAGCTCAGAGACAGATACATCTTAATCACATTACGTTTTCTCCAGCGCTACACCACCAGGCAAGGCACGGGGCCAAAATCTCCCCACGGGGACCAACCAGCACAGCGCTGAGTCCCGAGCCTGAGGTTTGTCCTTCCAGCCTGGATGAGCGCCGGGAAAGCGCACCGAGCATCCCGGCAGCGCTCAGCCGCCAGCCCCGTGCCGCTCCCCAGGGCTCGGTGTTATTCGCAGCGGCGGGCGGTGCCGCTGCCCGGTGTTTACAGCCCCGAGCCTGCCTGCTCGGAATGCACAGCGCATCGGGGCACGGCGGCTGGAGCTGCCATTAGCGCTAATGGAAGTTTGGGATATAAATCCCACGCGCGGCAGTGAGGGAATAAACGCCTCTGTCTCAGGGTTGGAGCTCTCAGGCTCAGCTCCGCAAGGGCTTTAATTGTACTTTCAAACAGAGTGAAATATGTCCGTTCCTGTTTATTTCTCCAGGAATAATTATGGTGCTCTGTGGCGTGGTACTCGCAGAGTTATTAGGCATGTTTGGACTGAGGGCTGTCTTATCTAAATTGGATTGGAAATAGATTTATATCATGGCAACTTCCCATTTGAACTGCAAATTGCAGCAAAGTCACTTCACCTGCGCTCCTGCATCGCCCCAGTGACAGCAGCCCCTCTTCAGCATGAATTAATGCCGGGCGATTTCCACGGGGCTGCAGCCTAGCCGAGACAGGAGCTGAGACGGTGTTTAAAAGAATGATTGAACGTGCAGGAAAAAACCACCTGAGCTTGTGCTTTTGCATCTCAGATAACACAGATCTGCAAGCCCCGGCTCTGTACAGCAGCCCCGTCCCAGAACTTGTACGTGAGCCCTTGGGAGCATCCCCACACCTGCCTGCTCCTTTCCTCGGGAAGAAAATCCCTGCCTGCCTGCTCAGTGCTGCAGTGAAAGGGCTCGTCCGAGTCGATAGTGTTTGGTTGTTGATGCAGACATCTGCAGGGGGTGAGCACGGAGCCGGCTGGCCGAGCCAGCCCCGCCAAGCTGCGCACCGAGGTGGTGACTCAAATGTGCCGCTGCCTGCAGGGCTCCTATCGCAGCCTAAAGGAGAGTGATCAATACGCGAGCTGCAGCTGCCTGAGACGGAGACCTTCGCTGAGCATCCCTTGCGTGCTCAAATACAAAACCTGAGGCTTCCGAGCACACAGAAACTGCTTTTATTATCAGCGGGAGACGTGACTTTGACATGGCAGGGTATCACGGTGTCCTTGCCGTCAAACTGCGGTGATGAACTCCCCCGTCCCTAACCTTCAGAGCACTCGCAATTAGGGGGTGCTCAGCTGAAACGTGCTCCTGGTTTCACATGCTCCGCTGCCGCTTTTCCCCTCTCCTAGGGCAGCATAAGCAGCTGGTCCCACCGTGGGATTCCCAGCTGATAACGCAAAGCTACCAGACCACAGGCAGATGAACATGTGGATCGAAAACACATGCCAGCCCCAGGATTTCACGCGGCTGCCAATCGATGGCAGCCCTTCTAGCACACCGAGCCTTATCAGGCAGAGCAAGCCCCTTTTCATTGACCCACGGGGAGGCGGGGACCCCCAGCCGCACTCTTGTCTGCTGGCTTTGCACTTTAAAACCACCTTTTAGTTTGCTGATTGCTCTGCAGAGCTCCGTAATTGCAGATTGTCCCTGGGCACACATGTGTACAAGGCACAAGCATCTGAATAGCTCTCGTGAGGGCATGAAGGCATGAGACTTAATGGCTGAGAGACTGTTCCTGTCTCACTCCTTACAGTCCCACTGCTTTCCTCGATAGAATAAAATAATAATTCCAGGTTCACCCTCTTTTCGTCATTAATCCCAGGAAATTCCCACACTCAGCCCAACCAGCCGAAGTTTGCAAACTTGTTTCTTACCTGAGGATGCGGAGTCAGTCTGCAAAGGGTCTTTCTGGGGTAATCTCAGCAGTTCTGGTAATATTTCCCCCTCGCACGGACTCAGCGAGCATTTCTGGCAGCACGGCACTGCTGAACGGTCACCTGCCGGGGTGGATCAAGGAGAAACACACATGGCTCAGGTGGCAAAACCAGGACAAACACGGCGAGCAGCTGGACCACAAGAGGAGAGAGTGCTATTTCAGCATCCCCATAGTGCTTAGTAACAGGGATAAATAAGAGTTCTGATGTTACACCCAATTCTCTAACTTTGACCTTGCTTCCTGGAGTCCCTTTCACACATCAGAAAAGTAGATAAAACATTAGGAAAAAACATTTCAGTCTCTCAGTGGTGTTGCTGTAATCCACTCAGAGCAAATGCTGCAAAAATACAGCTTGCTCCTCTAAATATCTGGATGTTTCTGGAGCTAGAACATTAATTCTGCCCCAACTACCTCTTAAAAGGGCACATTATTTTCTCCATTAATTCTTGTCAACCTCAGAGGAAAGCTAAGGGGCCACTATTAAAACCACGCCGTTATTTTGAGTAGCAGCATTAATTTTCTATCATGCACACTCACACTGCCTGCAGAGCAGTACAGGTCTGGGGAAAGTCAGATTCCCATTTCTCTTTAACAGGGCGCACATTTCAGAGTTTGCCTGACATACAGTACATTTTCCAGGCTGGTGCCTTGCCTTCCGGGTGAAGTATCTGGCACACTGTAGTAAGAATATCTCCCACTCTCGGGGGAAAAACGATCACAGATGCGTGTGTATACTTAAACTCTGCACTTTTGCATGTGTGTGCCAGAGGCACTCAGACTTATTGAGTACATGAACGAAATTAGACATGTCTAAATCCTGCAACAGAGAAAGGAAAAGAGAGCTTGTGTGTCCGTACTCATGTCTTGCAGCTATAAGACAACTATATTTAGACAGTTGTGTCATCCCAGACGATGACAACATTAACGGGCGATGGAAAGAGGAGCTATGGTTACTTTTCAGAGTTCAGCCCTGTCTGTAAAAAGAGGACTCTGGTCGAAATGACCTTTCGTAGAGTCCGGCAGAGCAGCAGCACCTCTGCCCGTGGCACTGCGGGACGCGCGGAGCCTCCCTCAGCTCTTCCTTCTCCCACACTGCAGCAAAGCCACGAGAGCTCCCAAACAAACACAAAACTTACTCCACGCCAACAGCCACCTGCTAAACCCTCTGGACCAGATCCCACCAGCAAAGCCCCACGCCAGCTCGCTGTCCCCGCCGGCTCAGTGGCACTCACCCAGCGAGCCCCGGCTCCAGAGGCAGGGCTGCTCCGTCCTTCCCTCGCTGCTCCTGGAGGAGGTGGCGGCGGTGCTGCTGGCGGTGGCGGCGGTGGTGGCGGCGGTGGTGGCAGCTCCTGCGGGTCCCTGCAGCCACTGAGGAGCGCATCACCTCCCGGCCGCAGCCCGCGGAGGTGGGTGCCCAGATGTTCCCCGCGCGGATTGGTCCAGCGGGAGCAGATGTTGCCCGGTTGCTAGGAGCGTTGCTAGGAGCGCTGCTAGGAGACGGTGACGCTCTCTCCATCACTGGCGCGACTCGAGGCCGCTGGGAGGGAGGGAGGGAAGGACAGAGAAGGAGGGAGGAGGAAAAGGGGAGGAGGGAGGAGCAGGTCTCGCCACCGCGATGCTCCGCGCCGGGCCGGGCCGGGGTGAGCCGGAGGATGGAGCAGGTGCCGCGGCTCAGAGCGGGACAGGCGGTGAGGAGCTGCCTGGGGCTCGCGGCAGAGGATGGGGACGTGAAACGCCAGAACCGGGAGGGGGGAGCAGTCCGGGGAGGGGGCGGGCAAGGGGGACCATAAAACCTGTCGTCAGGGCGAGCTGAAGGATGCGCGGAGCGGGCCGGCAGCCGCGGAGGTGGCCAGTGCTCGTTGTGGCACTGAGAGAGGGCGAGAGTTCTGCTGGCTTCAGGGCAAGGCTGGGAGAAACACAACCCAGTGCCTGGAAGGGCTGGAAGGAGAGGAGTCAATTCGGTCCTGCTGGCAGAGAGCCGAGCTCTTCTGCTCTCTCACTGGGTCATGTTCCTCTTCCCTCCTGATTTATGACTCTTCCTTTTCCCTCCATGCCCACCATCAGATCCTGGCCCACTTTTCCCCCTGAGCTTTTGGGATGTTCCACTACTGTGCCCTGGGTCCCACCCTGGCACTTACACCCATGATCCCATGGCCAGAAATTGGGTTGCTGTAGGAAAAAAAGCTGCACAGCAAAACAACCCAGATCTCCTCCCAAATAAAAGAGCAGGTCACTGCGGGGTAGGACAATTCCTGCATCTCAGCCAGACAGTGGGATTTTACTGCTGAGCACCCTCCTTAAAACAATAGGTAGGATACCAAGCTCAGCCTACCCTCACAACCAAGGGTCCACCCAGAAAGGCCCAGAAAAAGATTAGAAGGAGTCAGTAAAATCTTAAAATCTTACCTGTATAATACAGCGTGCAGGAAGAGGGGAAATCCCTTTCCCTGAAAGCTTAACTGTATATGTAAATACTGGCAGGTAGGAAGGTTTAAAAAAAGTATTAAAAAAAAAAAACAAAACAACGAACCACGAGCTATGCGTAGGGACCTTCTCTGGAAGAAGTGTGTCACTCCCAGAGTGAAAAAGAGTTGCACAAGGTGAGCATTTCTGGACAGCCAGGTTGGTGCCAATGGCTGCACTGGAGTTACTGGTACAACACTGTCTTAGATCAGCCCCAGCATCAAGCCTGGGCTTTGAGCAGGGCTTTTCTCCAAGAAGAAACATCTCTAGACAATAAATTTTCCTCTGTACCTGCCAGCTGTGGCCATTTCCTCACAACTACCATGGATGACACAGACAGACTCACGTTCATGCCACACCTGCCCAAGCAGTCGCTCAGTCCAGCCCATAGAATGTCAGGATGGTTTGGGTTGGAAGGGACCTTAAAGATCATCTTGTTCCACCCCCTGCCATGGACAGGGACACTTTCCACCATGTTGCTCAAAGCCCCATCCAGCCTTACCTTGAATACTTCCAAAACAACTACTGCCATCTCCCATCCTGCTACTAAAGGTGACTCAAAGGCTCAGACAGTGCCAAAAACAAGGCAAGGTGCAATGGGAACATATTAATTTTGACAGCATTTGAAGCTCCTGGGCAATTCTCTCTTCCTCTGTGATCTGAAAGATGTCCAATGCATATTCTATCTGGTCATGTCACTGCTAGAAGGACATAGGGAGCTCCCCTCTCTCTGGTTGCTCCATGAAGGTTCTGCAGAGGATTTTGCACCAGACTTTGTCCTCCTTCTTCTTAGACACTGGGAATGGAGGCACACTGCATTTGGCATTAACCTGGATCAATATCTCACCCAAATTTTAACAAACTGGGTCTTGGCAAGCCTGGGACTCAGCTAGCATATGTCAATACAGCAGGCTCAGATCAGTTATTCCCTTGACTTGGATCACCTGGCTGCATTTGGTACTCAGTGTGCACAAACAAGTGCACACATGGCTCCCCTGGTCCTCGCAGATTGAGGAAAGATCACTCACGGCCACATATTTACTTCAAATTATCTCTGAAGCTCTGCTTCCTTTATTGAGAAGTCAAATGAAGCTCCAACTAATTTCAAATTTGAATTTTCTAGGACAATAGGAAGGCATTAGAATTTAATTGATTTTGATTACCTGCCTTATTATTATGCTGCCAGTAGCAGTAGTTCAGGTTGGTGTAATTTTAAATTTACTGTGAGATGAATCTGACATTTCTCTACTGCTGAATTGAGGACTTGAGCGATTCTTCAGCTCTTCACAAAGATGTTGTAATTAATTCAGTAATATCACTTCTGTGAGCAGAGATAGAAAAGGAAGACACAGAAGCACCTACTCCATGCCTAAGAGCTGAATGAACGACAGCATCACTCACTCCAATCTTTGTGAAATTTACTGCATTTTTTTTTAACATTCAACACAATTTCTACTGCAAAGACACATCTTCCCCTCTCCTGTCAACACAGAAGCAGGACTTACTAGCAGGCAACAATTTACAGCCAAAAGGTCAGCTGTGTTTCCTCAGCTGGATCCAAGAGGTGTTTCCGTCCCCTGATCACCCCTGAGGAAATTCTCCCACAATCCAAGTGTAGCTGCTTTTCTTTTCCCACTTTCCAAGGGGGCAGAGTGCAGGGAAGCAGATGCCCTGCCAGTGTAAACCAGCACTGCTCTGCTGGCTCAAAGGGACCTCCGTCAGGAAGAAGAGAAGATGCTCCATCTCACCCCACCCCATCTCCTTCCTCCTGCCATGGAAGCACGAGAAATCACCTCCCCTCCTTGTCTGGAGAGGAGTTTTCCCCTCTGCCAGGGATGCCTGGTCAGGAATCACTGCCCAGCTGACTCACACAGTGTTTTAGTGCAGCGGAAATTAAACAGACCCACGAGCTGGGACCAAAGTCTCTATTGACAGGGATATTATTTGAGAAGATAAGATTTTAAATGTGTGCTGCACAAGATAAAACCTGCACAGGCAGATAATAGAAGAGCAGCTTTTTTCTTTTATTTTAGTCTTTCAAAAGCAGGATTGCCTGACATATTCAGTGCTATAACAAATACATGTTTTTAAATGGTTTAGAGCAATTGGAAATATTAAACCCCAGAACATTAGCATTTACTTTAACTGTCTCACAGAATTAGAAAAAAACCTGTCCCTTCATTTCAAAGCAGTTATGTCTACTCAAGTCAAGTGCTAAAGAAAAATGAATTAAATTAATGTGTTCTTTTGAATTCAAGCACCAAACATTCAAGAGATGTGTGTATAAAAGCACCAGCCCTCCCAGGCCACATATACCTACACAGGTGCTGCATTTCTAATCACAGCATGCAGAAGGTATTTTCAAAAGATAAAATGCACCCAAAATGTTCTGCATTTGTACCTGAGAAGTTTCAGATGAGAGGAGCTGCATCCTGGGCTAGTTTTATCCTTGGCCTGGGCCACTCAGCTGCCTCCAGCAGACACAGACCCTCAAAAGCTTTCCCAGCCATTGGCTTGTCACAGCAAATGAAGATGAGTAGCACCAGTTTCTGGACCCTGTTCATACCTCCCAGTGGTTGGCCAGCCTCAGAGGGACCAGATGCCTTGGGAGGCTAATCCTGCCTCCATCTAAAATGCAGACCAACTATTTCTCTTTCTGTTCTTTCTGTACTAGAATGCTATTTTTCTTCTCTATCTTCCAATTCATTGTACAAGAAAATCTGTTGTTATTTTAAATTTTTCTTATTTTTTCTTTTACCTTTTTGCATGTGAGGAAAGTTTTTTAAAACCTTCTGAGGCAAGCTGGGGAAAAGCAGAAAAAATGAAGTTCATTTTCCTACATATCTGTGCTCTTTACCCCCTACACTCTCCCCACATCCCCAACCAAAATCCACCATGTCCCCTTGGACACCCCCAGCTCAACCAGAAGCAGCACATGCTGGAGCTGTCACAATGGAGCAGCTCACCAATCCTTGGCCATCAAACCCACTCCTTTCTGCTTCTCTGGAAATGATCCTCTGCCAGCTGACAAAATTTGTAGAAGCATAACTGTCTTTGAGACAGTTACCCTGCTCTCAAATGTGATTGAAATTGGCCAACCTGTTAAAAAGTGATGGTGGTGGAAGAGAGACTGGCGAGGAGACAGATGGCAGACAGCTCAGCTTTAGCCTCCACTGAGCTGATTGAGAAGTGGGAATGCTTTCACCCTCTCGTGAAAAATGATATCACTCTTTCACTGAAATTCAAAACTTAGTTTCCTGACATTAAAAATGTGACTTTTCCAAGTGGTCAAAATTAGGATAAAAAATAAATAAATAAATAAATAAAGATGTCTTGACAAAACAGCACTTGGTGCTTTGCCAAGGGATGAAGTCATTCTAAAGAATTAAAGTGCAGCTGGAGGAAGGACAGGATAATCAGAACGATAAAACACAGCACAGCCGGAGCCCGGCGGGGCTCGCACAGTGGGGTCCCAGCAGGAGCAGCAAGTGGAGTGCTAAGCCCTTGCATTTGCATGGTGGTGTTGTACACCAAGCACACAGAAAACCTGAATTTTTACTACCAAATTTATGGGCAGCCTCATTTAGGCTGGGCTGACCAAGTGCTGGCACCAAGACTTCTCCCCAGCCACCTCTCCCCGCGCTCAGTGCCAGCAGCTTCTCCTGGTGTGTGCTGAGCTCACAAGGGGTCACAGGCTGTCTGCCTGCAGGAATGAAACAAACCCTGTGCTGGTTAGCCCTGAACCAGCCTGGGAAAAGCCACCTGAGGCTGAGGAGACTCCCACGAGGACAGGGTGAGGCTGTAGGAACAGCAATGCAAGCGTGGTTCTCCCAGCAGTGCCCCAGTCCCCCAGAGCCATCACCAGCACCCCTCGGCACTGGGGCTGCTGGGGAGCAGGAGGCTGAGCTGGTGGGACAATTGAGGTTGGCTGGTTGGGCAGGCAGAATTTTGAGTGTTTTTCAGACAATGCATGGGGTGAGGAAGTGTTAGGATAACCAAGCCAGGAAAATGCTGTCCCGGTACCCACTCAGACCCTGGCAGCAGTGCCCACCTGAGCTCCCAAACCCTGAGTGAATTGCAGAGAGTGCCTGGCTCTGCAGATCCCCCTCTGTGCCTGGAGGAGCTGCTGGGGGACTGCTGCAACCCAGAGCAAAGCCCAGCCCACCCTGCACCCCTGCCAGCCCCCTCAGCTGAGCCTGGTCACCCATGAACATCAGTCCTTAGCAAAACATGTATTTCATCCCCAGTTTACACCAGGGAGGGTGAGTTTTTCCAAACTCCCTAATTTCTCTCTGAGCCTCCCAGCATATCCCATTTCTCCACTGTGTTTAAGATTAAGGGCCCTGGGCTGGGTTTTCTGTGTCCTCAGACATGTCTTATCTCAACTGCCTTTGCTGAGGTTTCCAAGCACTGAAGCTACCAACTGTTGCCAGAAAAAGAAACTCTATTTCAGGGCTGGTCCTGGAAAGCCAACCCTGTGGGTGCCAGCAGGGCTGCAGAAATCGTGGTTTCTCATGTCTCCCTCAAATATGGCACTGCTATTCTGAGAGGAACAAACTAACCCCAGTTCAAAGTCACCAATCTGGGAATTTTTGTAGCTTCCATCGTTCTCCACCTTAATGTGGGCAGGGATTAAAACTGCAACCTACCAGAAGCAAACCACTCACAAATACATCATGACCAAAGGCAGATGCAAACAAAAGTAGCCACCAGACACAGACACACCCATTGTAGGCCCAATTTCACCTGTCCAGCTCATCATTTGAGCTCTTACCTTTGTTTCCACCAAGTGGCCACCCCAGCTTTGATGTGGGCATCCCTCTGTGCCCCATACACACAGGAATTCAGCAAGGCTGGTACCTGCCCACAGCAGGGACACTGGTGACACTGACTCCCTGTGCCCTGCTGCAGGTGCCAACATATCACAGGTGTGCAGGAGAAATGCTGAGTGCAGGGCACACCACAGAGGGAACTGGGGGAGCTTCTCCCCAAATTCCTGCCAGGGCTGGATGAGAGAGCAGGGAAGAGCAGATGTCAAAGGCATAGCCAGAACTTTTCCCTCCCCACACAGAGTTGGCTGAGTGGTTGTATGCGGAGAGAAGCAGAGACATCATGGTGATGCCCTAGGATTTAGCTTTTATATTTTTCAGATCCTGTGCTGCTTTAGTGTATAACTCCAAAACTCCATGGTCTCTCAGCTATTTTTCTCCCATTTTCTTCAGACAAAACAACTCCTCTCTAGGCCTGAAACTCAAGGACACCTTATTGCCTCAGGCCCTGAGAGATGCAAACAGTGAATTGTGGGGGCAAACTTGGAGTAAATTACTTCATTATCTGAAACTGTAATTGGAGGATTAACCTCTAATATGTAAATGGACCAAACTTGTAACTGAAAATCTTGTGACTGTTGTCCATGTTAGATGTTACCCCTCAGAGGCTTTTGGCTGCCCAAGGTGTACCTAGTGAAGGCCCTCAATAAATACCCGCTTTTGTACTCTTAATTTTGTCTAGCCTCTGTTTCAGGTAGCCACTCCAAGGCATCAGTGGGACATGGGAATGTCTTCAGCCCCCAAAACATCCCAGCCTGCTGCCACAGTGCCCCTGTGTCTGTGTGGATGGACAGGGGGACCAAGGGCAGGGCAGATACTCCCTATTCCTCCCAGCCCTGCATAATGCACCAGAAACCTGCATCCCTGTTCTGAACAAAACATGTCCCCCTCTCCTGGATGCATATTCACTCTGTTCTGTCACAGTGAGAACAAAAAGGAAAATATGTTGGGTTTGCATGTCTACATGAGCCATCTGCTTCTTTTTATTGATAAAACCTGTAGCAGCAGCATTCACCATAACAAAATAAGACTGTTTCTAAGGTGTGGACAGCTGTGTGTGTGCAGGGGTAGTTTCAGCCCAGAATTCTGCAGAAGCTGGGTTTAATGCCGACTTTTTTTTCCCGTCAGATATCATCTAGACATTAGTATTCCTAACGCAGCATATAATTAGCAAGAGGCAATATATTGTATGATCATGCACGTTAGCACTTAAGTAGAATAAAAAATGTTTCATTGTCAACTACATGAACAGCTAAGTATAAGCCCATACTAGTTTTTCAGTTGAATATCCAAACATATTTTCCTTGTATTTTTCATCTTTTTATCACAGTTTTGCACTCCAGATATCTCTTTCAACCACATACCCAGCAAGTGAAACAATGCTCACACCACCCCAGTGGCCTCTCACCAGTCAATACCAATCATTCAGTAACTAGATTCAAGGTACAATTTTCAGTGCAAATCTTTGAACTTTACGAAAGTAAAAAGGACATATGAATTTGTTTCTTATAACCTTCACAGTAGGAAAAGTTCTCCCTTTATGGATTTATTTACCATAAAAATAATTTGACAATCAAAGCAAGCTCCAGAAGCCTTGCTTTTGCACCAACAGAAGTTAGGCATTTTTATTAATTTGTCTGTATTGTTATTTTTGAAAGTAAACAATTTATAGATAAATTTTATGCTTTCCCAGAGAAGCTGTGGATGTTCACCCCTGGAAGTGTTCAAGGCCAGGTTGGATGGGGCTCTGAGGAACTTGGTCTTGTGGGAGGTTGCACATGGCAGGGGTTGGAATGAAACAGTCTTTAAGTCTTCCAACCCAAGATTCTGTGATCTCAGGCTGGGAAAGGGGAGCTGAAATCTCCATTGCTCCTGGTGCTCCCTCAGCCACGGGGCTGAATCACTCTGAACACCAACCAGCTCTCTGTGCTGAGCAGAAGAGAAAGGAGAAATATTAAATATTCCACTATCGCCAGGAGGGAGGTGCATTTGGAGGCTCACAACAAACCCCAGGAGCGATGTCTGTCCACCCACAAAGCTCCTGAACAGCTCCCACCTCATGGAGCACAAGGAGGAAACAGGACAAGGACACATCTCAGTGTCCACAGTGTCCAGCTGTGCCCCCAGCAGAGAGAGAAAAAAGCCCTGCCAGAGATGGTATATTGCTCCAATATAGAAAGAAGTCAATACACACTAAAAATAACTTATTACATACCGTATATTTAAATCAACAGTCAAATACACATTGAGATGTGCTTCATGCAAATGCCCCGCAGCACTCTGCCATAAAAAACATTTTTATATATACACACACATATAAATGTCACGCAGTATTTAAATGCTAAGTCTACCAAATGATTACTTCATTTACTCTTCTTGACAAACAAAACTCTCTGCTGGGAAAAAGTCAATGAAGTTACAGCTGAGAATACAGCCCAGCAAGACAAAAACCATGGCAATGCCAGCAGAGGAATACAGCAGAGATGTGGTACCAGCTTAACTGGAAAACTTGTGCTTGAGGTGCCACGTAGTGACAAGGGATCGGAGGACAGGTTTTATCCTGAGCACCATGAACATAAAATATTGCTACCAGGCACTGACCTGGCTTGGACCAGACCTCTGTAGATATTAATGAGAGGATGGGAGATGCAGTGATGGAGACAGCATGAAGGAAAAACACCTGGAAAGTGTTAACAAGACACAACAGGGGCGAGGACAGCTGGCAAAATGATAGTATTTTTTTCCTAGTTGCTAATGAAGAGAGAAATTTGCAATGTTACCCTAAGAGAAATGAAGGGAGAGGGTAGTATTGGGCATGATGAAGTGCCTTCCCTGGAGGTCACAGCTAATTAAAGGTTGTGGGGCTCAGGAAGAATCCTGCTTTTTTGTGAACCTTGAATCCTTGTTCCTCACCCGTGGCTAATATCAGCTTTTTGTCTCTTGTTTCTCAGTAAAATCAGCCCACACTGGGAATGACATTACAGGGGACAAACATCTCCAGAGTATTTGGTGTTTATTTGATGTCCCCCACTTCAGCCAGAGGAAATAAAAAAGAGAGGAGGAAACATCCTTAGCTCCTCACACCTGCAGCTGCCAAAGCAGCTGTGATTTCTGTTAAAGCAAAAAAAAAAAAAAAAACAACAACAAAAACAACAAAAAAAACCGACTTGCTTTCCAATTTCCTTGAGAGATGAGCAAGTAACAGGTCTGAATGGAGTTTCACAGCTCTCGTCTGGCTTTTGTGTTTCTTCCTCAACTCTTTCCAACCCCAGCTGTTTAATATTCACTGGGGGCAGCCCAGTGACCGTACAGGTTTTTGGTGTGTGAGATCACAGACTATCACAGCCTACCTGCAGTCTTCCTTCTGTTCCACCAGTGATACCTCAGAGGATTCGGGGGTTTATGCTCCTGTGATAGGCAATATCCAAATCCTATGCAGGTTGACAAATTAAGAACAAAAAAAGTCCCATCACTGGAATTTTGTCTTCCTTCTGCAAGAATTAGGTTTTCCCTGCTCTGGGTATAAAGACCAGTCTAGTGAAAGAGTTTTGCTAAGGTTGTTCAGCTTTGCAGAGAGATCTCAAAATTCACCCACCCGGATGAAACTCAGGAGCAGAGGAGAGGGAAAAAAATCTCACCTTCAGCCTTCTGTTTTGGGGGAGCAGCACAGGGAGAGCTCAGCCCAGAGCTCTCCTCTAACCCCTTCATTTGTATAGAGGGTGTCTGTGGAGAGGAGAGGGATTGCAATGCCAAAAGAGATGAATGGCATCTACCAAGTTTTTTATTCAGGCTGCAGTATTGACCTATATCTGCTTTATAAAGGTGAAAAAACATGGATAGCTGTGTGGGTTGAGCAGGAGCATCTTCCTGCTGCCAGCTGGCAAACAGCTTGGGGATTACAGCATGAGGATTAATAGCCTTTGTCATTTGTAAGTGCAGATGCTAACCTTACTCATATGACAGACTGATCTTCTTTGGATTCTGTGCCTGTTTGCTGTTCCAGAAAGATGACCTTGGGCTGCTGTGAGAGACAAAATATTTACACATTCATTTCTTAGGGCCTGCAGCGTAGGCTGCAGGAAGACACAAGCTCACTCTACACTGAATAGAAAAGCTGTATGCCTTCAGCAGATCTGGAGCTCAGGAGTCATGCAGAGAAACTGGGTTTCAGCTCAGGCTTGGTGCCACTGCAGCCTGGCTGTGATGCTTTCTGGAGTAGGGAGTGAGCAAATTCCCAGCTCTACAGCAGCACGAGCACACCAAGAGCCTTCTCTGCCACCACCTTCCCACCACTGCTCGGGGTTTTCATTTCTTGCATGACAGCTTGTTAAATCCTCTCCAGATCCCAAATAAACACCCAGACCAGCTCTGTGGAATTATCTTGGATGCCTTTCCAAGCTTTAGGATCTGTCAGCTTCTGGCTGCTTGTATCACAGAAGCAGATGAGCTCAGAGCCAGCACCGCTTCCTGGGATATGAGAATGTATTTGTTGGGGTATCACATGCTGGAGGGAAAAACCTGCCTCATTCAGAGTGTGAGCTTCTCTACAAACCCTGGCTGCTTTGTTTCTTCCCCTCAAACCATAGCTGCAAACATCACACTTAGCATATTTTAAATGGAAAGAGGATGTTCCTGCATACTAATTCCTGCAGGCTCTGTTGTCCTTTTGCAGAGCACAATGCCCATGGGAAAAAGAAGAAAGCAAATACAGAACAGGTTGTTTCTTCTGCCATTAACTTGGTCCACATTGAGGTGAATCAGTGTCACTACTCTGTAAATATTTGTCACAGCCCAACCAACAAACTTCAAACGCCACAAGTGGGCAAGAGAGCAGAGAGGCAAGGTCTTGATCAGGAGCATCATGACTTTGAGATGACCCCTCTGGGAGGGGATAATATGATGGATAGGGCCATATTCTTTGCTCAGCCTTTCAGTCCACTTTTCGTGCTGAAGGGCAGAAGGCAGCTGAGAGGCAGGGAGATGAAGTGCTGTGATCACACAGATTAAAAATGATGATAAATATGGGAGTGGAAAGCAAGCTCTGCAGGCACGCCAGCTCCAAGGTCACTGCCAGCTCCAGCTAAGGGGAAAATGTACTGCCACCAGAGGAAATGCCTGCTCCTCTGCCAAGCTCCCACCTTCAGCTTTATGCTGGGAAAATGATCAATAGCAGCTGGCAGCCTTTGGATCTGTGCATCCAGGAACTTCTAACGACATCCATGACTGAAGATCAGTCAGCTATGTAAAGCACCAAATAACTCCTCGGGATCTGCTAAAAATACACCCAAGCATTGTCCAGTACCCCGGGAGCTGCACAGCCCACATTGCCCCTGAAGGGAAAGGCAGACAAGGAAGAGCAACAGGAACGAGCAGGCCACAGCAGGGTCCAGCTAATTAAAGACGCTGGCAAAAAGGAAACCCAGACAAATCAAAGGATGTAGAAGATCATCCAGATAAAGCCTTTGCAAATGGGCACTTCAGTGAGCAATTGCTGTGGCTCAGTGGGCTAAAAGGGGAGCTCATTCCTGTGGGCATCACTTGAACATCACCATTATTATGGGGAGTACAGACACGGTGACATCACCCTGTTCTGTTGTCGATAAACATTAAAAAAGAAAAAATAAAATAGCAGCAGAGAGCTCGGCAGGACAGGGGCATGCTGGCTGGGGAGAGAACAAGGAAACTGCAACCAGCTGAAAGATGCTGTTCATGATACAGAGATCTATCCAGGGCACTTGCCCATAATACTCTGGGCCAATGCAGTTAGTCCCTTTCCACATGTTCAGGCCTTCTTTTTTTTTTCTTTTTTTTTTTTTAAAGAAAATTCAAATAAACTATAAGGGGATTAGAAACAGTGGTGTCAAAAGGGAATGAGTTATCTTAGAAAACATGAGTGCATTAGGAAATATCCATAATCTAGACCTGTAAGTTCCCAAGCATCCCAGAACCAGATTATCCATTCCTATCCTGCTCCCTGAAAAGCTCATGGCCTCACAGCTCTTCTCCCCACCTGGAACCCCACAGAGGCAGAGAGCTGCAGCATCCACATGGAGAAGCCAGTGGAGCACAGGGGCCATCAGCCATCTGCGAGTCAGGTGAGAGTCAGGATTCCTGAGGAATGGAAAACTCCCTGGAAATTCAGTCTTGTCAGCCTCTTCCAAAGGGAACAAGGCGTTAAAGGAATGACTAAAAGGGCAGTGGTGTTTACATAAGAAGGACCATGAGCACAAGCCCAGCCTGTATCAATATTAGCAATGACTAATTCAATCTGTCAATGGGAAGAATTACAGGAGCTTTGGAATATGCCAGAGCTGCTGCAAAGCCTCCATTTCACAGACAGTCAATAATGGAAGGAAAAGTAAACCACAGAAGCAATAAAAATCCCAAAATATAGCTAGCAAGCACCTCCAGCACCTTGTTCATCCCAAAATTCCTAAATTTCTCCTAAACTGTTTTAGTAGGAACATAAAGAACCCCACAAATACATTTCTCAAGGCATGGATGTGCCAAGAGTTTTGGCAGTATCTCCAAAAAACCAATGGCACAGCCCTTGCCCCCTCCTTCCAAAATTTTCTGATAAAATATAAGGGCAAAATGTGGCAGCAAGGACACAGCAACCTTTTTCCCTTGAACAGCAAAGTTTTAGCATATGCTTAAGTATTAACTTACTCTAGGTAAACTGTTTTCACTTGCTTTTCTCTGACTCCAAAAACTCTACAATGAAATTATATATTAAAATTCAATTCCCTTAATGCAATATCTTCAGAAAAGATCTTAATGTGAAAACAGCATGGAAGTCCAAACCCAGTGTGGTTCATTGTTTTTTAAAATTATATTTTTCATTAGGTTTTTTTTAATCATGCTGTTATAAATCTGGGCTATCTCCAGTTCACTGTTGAAATGTATTATGAACTTATGCTTTTTCCTTAGCTAATCATGAAGCATAAGGCAAGACTTTGCAGGTTCAAGAAGTTCTGAAGAGAATCTCAATAAGTTTATTACACACACACATTCCAGGTAATAAAATTAATTATAAACACTTGCATATACATTTTGTGCAGTTCAGGACAAAAAAAAGATGGAGAGATTGGAAAACAACTGGATCAGCAAATGCACCTTTTGAATTGGGCTGTTTCCTCTACTTTTTTATTTTTCCCCAGGAGAAAAGTGTATGATAAATAAAATCTTGTTCTGCTGATTACCACTCAGATGTTCACTTTTTCTTGCATTGGTAATGCAGCAGCTTTAGCAGTGCAGTCAAGAACATATTTGTTGGATGAGCTGCATTTGGGTTACACCCTGTTTTGTGTTACAAAGCCCCAGTAGTGCAAAGCAGACGTGCCAGCTTATCTAGACAGAGGAGGAGAGCCCTCCTGCATAGGATACCCACCAGTCTCCCTGGAACAATGATGCCCTGACAGGTGATAAGAAGATACAAGAGTGTGGTCTGTAGAATAACTTGTATCACCTGTACCAGAAGTGCTTCCCTGTGCAGATTATTCTGTCTGCCTCCTGAGGACAGACAGAGCCGCTGTGTGACACCCAGTGATAACCTGTGAGTGTCACAGCACTGCCCTCAGGGCCTGTCTAGCCTGGGTGTGATGAAAACCAGCACCAAGGACCAATTTTGGTCAAACAGCCAGTGCCAAAATTTGCATTAGTTAGATTTGCACAGCACCGTTGAAGAGAAGGAAGTGGCTGTGGTGCAGGAGGAGGCAGAATTTGGTGCCAGGTCTCCATAAATGGCAAAAACAAACCATGAAGTGATTAAGTACAGACAAACCTCTTCAGCAAAATATTTCCTGTGTCTTGCTGTCATCAGCAGGAATGGAGAAGAGACAGTCCTCTCCTAGAGAGTGTGGAGAATGGGAGATTGGGCAGCCGATAGAATTTGGAGATCTCAGCACCTCACTGTCTAATTCCACTGAGGATGAACATCCTCCTTTGTGTCACACACAGCTCTGCAACAACAACCACTTAGGCAAGCAGCAGACTGAGACACATCCTCCATCCATCACCTCCATGACTTCAGCTTACAGAGACAGGAAAAGAGATTAAAATGGAAAAGGACAGTGTAGTCTGGAAAGTAACCACGTGGCAGTGTCATCACCTCATCCAGCAAGGCTGCTCCTTGCATTGCTTTCAGTCGGAGGCAGGAAGCACAATTCTTTTCTCCAGTGCTAGTTCAGCAGAGCCAGTAACCTCTCTTGATCCTATTGCTGGCCTGCAAGAGAGCTCCTTCCCAAGGTTAGGTGACATGGTCTGGCATCTTCTACTGCTCAGCATGCCAAAACCAGTCCCCTTCCATATCCCAAGAAGTTATTACAAGATAGCCCAGGAGATTTGAAGAAGAGCCCTCAGAAAATTGAGTAGAGCTTTGCTGAATCACAGAAAAACCATGGGTCTGAAGCCCTCTCCTGTAATGCTCACAGAAGTGCTTTTCTGAATGAACTTCACTTCCAAAAATCACATTAACACATGGGCAAAATGATGCAGACAGGAGTGATTCAGGCACAAAGGTGGCTGTGCAGTTTCTTCTGGTCTTTTTTTGGTATTTGTGATGACAGAAGCCATAACTTCAAGTAAACATCTAAACATGCATTGTATAATGCAATATAGAACAGATGCTTGTTACCTCTTGTGCAAATCTATGTCAATGCAGGCTAACAGGTGCACAGGGTGCCTGATTAAAAATAACAGTAGTTATTATATCAATTGTTAGTACAGGAGAACAGTAGTAATGTCTAGGCACTTAAAAGTTGACAGAGAATTCAAGAGTGCTTTCTCATGCTGCCTGAAAAATATATCATCCAGTCTACAGTGGTATCAAATGCTTATTTCTAGGACTTAAAAACACGATAATAAAAGGGAGAGGATGTGATCTGCATGCAGGTTAGCTTTTCTGTGAGCTATCTGCGTGGCAAGAATATTTGCAAACTTCATTAATATAAATAAGGGAAGAGAGGGAAGTGAGAGTTCACCCCAGAAAAAAAACAGCATCACATCAGAATCAGTCCGTGGCCATTAAGCCTATGGCCAAGGAAAGGGTTTTGCAGGTACTCCCACTGCTTCTCACGAGGGTTATGCAGATGTAGAAAAGGCAGGGCAAGCTGGAAAGGCAAGAACTAAACTTGCTTCCCAGGCCTTTCCACCTTTGACACCCATGGCTGCTGACGCTGAGCGGGCAGGTTAAGCTGTGTGCCCCGCCAGAGCTGTTTTCTGCTGGCAGAGAACAAGGGGAGACAGCCCTTTGTCCCAGGACCTGCACTAGGATTCCAGCAGGGTGTGCCACCTGCAGACCTGTGTCCCCTGTGAGTCCTTCATCTCCTGCCAGTGGCTCTGCTCCTCCTCCCCGCTGCTGCTCTGGCCCATGGAGATCCAGCCCACCATCTCCTTGCGCTTCATGCTGCGCCTGTTGTAGATGGAGATCAGCAGGGTGACGTCAGACAGCTGGAAGAGGGCGACCTGGAAGATGAAAGTTTCCTTGTAGACAGGGTTGGGCTGTCCCCGGCGGATGGAGGTCTTGCAGCGAGACATCTCCTGGCCCACGGAGTTGCGCAGGCAGAGCTTCCCGTAGGTATCTAAGACAAAAAAGAGGGAATGGCATGTTTGGTGCAGGTGACAGGCTAAAATGAAAGTCCCAGGCAGACAAAAAACAGCCCAAAAGCTGTCCAAGTAGCGCAGTTTAGTCTGCAGTGAATAACAGATGAGGGCTGGATGGCGCTCCTTGGTAATCCATGGGATGAGAAAAAGATGAAAGCATCTCTTGGATTTTCTCATATTCAGCTGGGGAGAAAAGAAAACTGATGCATGTGCCAGCCCCATTCTCATGGAAAGAACAGGATGTCAAGTATCCTGTCCTAGCAAACCTAAGACTAACCAAAATTACAAGTATCTCTACAGATTCTTCAAACAGTGTCTCCACCTTCCCTTCCTCTCCCTCACGATCAAGCTTCATTGGGGCTGTCTTACCCAGGCTCCCCTTGGCTGCCCTTGCCTCTCTATCACTCTCTATGATCTATTGTTTGAGACACCAAAAAAAATAAGGGTCTTGAAGAGGAGGGGAAAAAATCTTGCATAAACAGTGAAAATATCTTATCTCCCATGATAGTTTCATATTTTTTCCAAATTCTCTTTTTTTTTTTTTTTTGGTGGACTCAAAGTCAATTTTATTTACAATTTAAGTCCATACAAGGAGTCCATACAAGGAAGAGATGGTCCAATTTAGTGCTCCTGTAAATCTACTCTTTGAATTCCTGCTGCCTCCTGTATTAATCAGTTCTCTGTTACGTGGCTGCTAATACTGTGGTGTCAGAGCTCCCAGTGCTCCACAGACCCAGCTCAGTGTAAGTTTTCACCTTGCTCTGCACATGACAGTGACAGATTGCTTGGCTAGACAAGTCCTCTGCTAACCCCTCCGTAATCTGTGCCTGGGTTCCTGCAAGTGAGTATTATTTCAGAGTGTGCTGAAGATAGGAAATAAATAACAAGCCTCCATCTCTTGTCTGCAGCATTTCTATCCTCTTCTGTTCCCGTTTGATGTGCTATTTTACGCACTTATCTACTGAGCAACACAAGGTGTGAAATTGCACTTCAGGTGTGAAAACACTTCCATGTCTCCAAAGCAGGGCTCCCCGCTCCTCTCAAACTGTTCCACTGAAAAAGCTGTCAGGAGGCTGACAGTCAAGGAGCAAATTGTGAGCCTGCACAGCTGTACAGATATCAAGTTACTGCGGGGAAAGTTCAGCCCAGTCATTAGCTGGGGGTGCCAGCCTGGCTCCCAGCGTAACTCTGGGGATGAAGAGGATCTTGCCAGAAAAAACAACTTGTCACACAGAAAGGCAAAGCTTTGATTCAATTTCCTGATTGTATCTGGGAAGGAAAAAAAAACACTTTATTGAAAGGTGAACTAATTTCCACCTTAATATTCAGTGTTGAGGTACTGAAATCTGTAACAACTTCAGACCCATCAGGGACACAGAGCCCAAGAGAGGACCCCGTGTTCCAGCTTGACTCATGTGAAACCAGACACAACTCCTACAGTATTTGTAGGGATGTCACTGTGCTTGGCACTGACAAACCACAATGTGCACTGAAGCATTCCTCATGTGTAAGTCCTGGCTGCTGGTCTAGACTGCAGGGAACTCCCCGAAAATAAAGATAAGTAGGGGGTTTATGGATTTTTTCTTTCTTTCTTTCTTTTTTTTTCCTTTTTTTTTTTTTCTGAGAAGGGCATTTCAAAATTTTGGGAGAACTCCCCCAGGCTGATTTTTAAATATGAACAAGCAGGTAATTAGTACAATTCTCTGTTTGAAGTTCAAAATTTTTCTTTATCTTCACAACCAACCCAACATTACCTCCCCCCTATGCTACTTTAGGGAAAAGTCCCCCATACATGCCTGCATCTCTTTTTCTAAGAAGACAGGGAAAGCACTGAGGTCTAGATTTTAACCTTTGTATACCTTGCTGTCATCCTTCTTTCTGACTTTCACCAGTACTGGCAGCTCAGGTGGGATTCATCACACCTAACTGCAGGCACATTCATCTGGACAGTGCCCAAAGGAATCAAGCAATTCATAATCAGAAAAGCAGATGCCATAATTCAGCAGTGATCTAGCAGACAGTGATACCATTACAAATGATTTAGGTGCTAACACTAAAGCAAGAGCCACAGCTAAAGCACCTCATAGGATACTGTTTCAGCACGTCCCAGTTAATTTTGCAGGCAGTGAATGGATGAGTGTCTTATAGTCATGAACTCTGGGGTGTAACATCCCTGTCTGAGGCCTCAACTTTTGCAAGTGAGGGATAACACAGCTGGCTTTGAGGAAAAATGAGCAGCACACCACAAATGAGTTAAAGTCAGAAAAGTTGGCTTTTTCTTTAGTATACCTCATATTTATACATAATTGTGCACCAAGAACCCTCTCTGTTCAGTACCAGGGTGGGTGGGGATTCTGCATGTATCACCTGGATCAGGCTGGAAGGAGACCGTGCTCAAGGCAGAGCTAATACCAGGAGCCCTATTCACCCCCAAGAAAACACAGGCACAAAACCAGAGCAATTGACAACTAAATCAGGCTGCTCATTCTCCTCAAGTTTATTCCACTGGGTGCATTTTACCAGCCAAAAGATTCAAGCTTGCCTGAACAGAAATAAAAGAGTAGGTGTGGATCATATATTTAGCATCTGAAATTTGCTTTGCAGAGTTGGTACATACGAGGCTGAGCTGTTATTCTGCTTCACTAACTAAATTTTAAGATTGTAGTTTTCCCTTCCTGCATTGTGCTCTTTGCAGCATCTTTTTAGGCATCTCATCAGAAAACACAGCTTTTCTTGTGATCCAGTCCGGTCCTCTGGGGTGGAAAGCTCTCCCCTGCTGTTGACTTTGCCAAAGAAAATCCAACCCCAGTTACACAGTGAAATTAGTGGACCTACAGCACGGATGAACTTGATGATTTACTGAGGAATGTATGTGTAAGAGCATCTATTCATTATGAAGGCAAACATTTTCCATCTAATTACATGCTCAGGTTCAGTAATGGCCTCATTACCGTGGTGTCTCAGCACTCTGTGCTCTTCAGAGTGTTTACTTTTGTGCCACCTCCATCAAACACAAAAGGAAAAGAGATTAGAGCTGACATTCTTTAAAATGCCTAAGTGCTCACCTTCTGCTTAGGCACCCATCTCACTGACATGAGGAAGAGTGAGACCTCTTAATATCTGGGAGTGTCTGAGACTGCAGCTTGCCCACAGTTACACAGAAGTCTGTGAAGATTCAAGAACAAAGTCTAATTTTGCCGAGACCAATTTTAGCACAGCATCTACCAGGCTTTCCTCTCCATACAGGTTTTTGAACAGAAGTTCTCTGCAGAGCATTTCTAACTCATCTTGCCTCTCTTGTATGAGTGAACTGGACGATGTTCATGTGTACATAAAATATCAACATCTCTGCATCTAATACCAGAGTGAAAAGCACTGAATCAAGGAATGCTGTGAGAAGCCAGACACATTTTGGGCTAGTGCTGCATCTTCTTACTCCAGAGGATTGGGCAAAGCTCTCCTTGTGCAGACTGCTCTGTCTCCATCAACCATCAAACACCTCTCGAGAGTTCATCTGCAAAGGCAATCAGTTTTTCCAGGATTTTTCTAATGACCCATTTCTGTCATGATTCTTCTGAGGGAACTAACTGATAATGACAACTCAGGGGAATAATCAACTGTAATTTATGTGTTCCTGTTTTTGGAGCAGGGACCAGAGCGTGCGTTCTGCTTTCACTTGCACTAAGCACCACCATTATTAGCAAAGCTGACCCGTGAGCCAGAGCACTGCAAATGCAAAAGCATCCAACCCCCTGCCTGAATTTATATTTAGAAAGGAAGTAAACAACCAAAGACTCCTGACCCCTCACGTCTGTGGACTGCAGGGTACCGCACAGCGCCGCGCGGACTTTCCCGCCCGCGCTCCAGGCAGGCTAGCTCATTTCCAAAAGCAGGATAACCATGTCAGCATGCTGCAATCCACACTAATAACAGCCACAGCAGAAGAAAGCCTTGGGCCTGGAGCTTAATTTCCCCCAGCTGGCAAGCCCACGCTCCCAGCCTACATAATAAACAGCAGCGCTGAGTAGCAAAGCAGCCCCAGAGCTCGGCTCTCTGCTGCTCTGTGCAGGCAGCTCAACGTGGGGGCTCAGTTTGAGGCCCAGAAGACCATTAGTCCTGGCTTTGCCTCCCCTTTCAACCAGCAGTAGGGCAGAACACTGAACATCCACACTCTGAACTGGGCTCGCTGCAGCTGGATCAGGAAAATAGCTGGGTGGAGAATTAGACCCAAGCTTTTGATTCCAACCCCAATCCCATGGAAGTCTGGATTAAGGCAGTTTATGGCCTCTTGTATAAATTGTACAAAGCTGGGAGCTGCCTACTACATTGCTGAGAAGCCAACTTTCCTTTCCCTGTCCCACCAAGCCTCTTCTTCTCAGGTTCCCTCTCCTGGGGCTGGCAGCTCTCTCACAAGGGAGAGGCTGGCATCTGGCAACCTTCACAACATGTGAATCATCAGAGAACAGACTAGCAGCGCCTTCAATTTGAAATGCAGCAGAAAAGAATGCTGGCTGCTCCCTGAAAGCACTGTTTGGCCTGAGGAGAGGGAATTGCTGGCATCAGTGACATGCAAGAGGGGCAGGAGATGAAGGCTCCCTGGAAGCACCTGCATAGGTCTCTCAGGAAGGAAAACTCCTCCTGGAGCACCTTGGAGCGCAGCTCTTCAGTGATCCTCCTCTGCTGCCTCAACACCCCATGTCCACTCCATTTCACAGCACCAGCCCTCTCCTGGGACACGTCAGGCTGCAGAGCCAGTTCAACATCTGCCTGCCCTCCCCAGCCCTGAGGAGGTGCAGCTTCAGAGCACAGACACCTCTCCAGATGCACAGCGTGACTCTCCTCTAATAGGGGCAATTCTACTCTTTTCCACATTAGTGTATTGCTGCTGCCTCAGAGAGGGGGTTGGAGCTTTACCAGAGGAAGCAGGGATGCACAGTGAGCAGATCAGGAAGCAAGGATCCACACCTTCCCAGCAGCAGGAGCAGCAGGATGTAAGGATGCTTAAGCCTGGCTTTTGTCACCTCCAGCAGCATTGCCCACGGGCATGGCTTGATTACACAGCCTGTGATCAGATCTCCTGCTCGGTAGTGCCACTGCAGATTCAGTGCACTAAACATTCAGCTCCAGCTGAAATTTTGGAATTAGGATTGTTCCACTCTGGTAGAAATGGCTTTTTTTCTTCTGCTTGTTTTGGGAGGGGAAGAATTTTCTTGTTCACAGCTATGGGGCTGGGAGAGCATCACCATCCATGCACTTCAAATGCAGTCCTTTGATTCAGAAAGAACTCCATTTCTGTACCCAGCAACTGTATCATGGACTATGCTTTTCACAGACCTTTTAGAAACCTAAAGCTATGGAAAACATTACTGGATAACCACTCACTATCCCTGCATGTCTAATTATTATGGAATATCCCCTGCAAAAATCTCAGTCACTCATTGAATGTCCATTTTTCACTTGTTTTGACTGTGATACTTGTTCTCCTAAGCCTACTCATTCCCAGGTCCCACATGTGGTGGGAAGAGCTGTACCCAGCCAGCCCATCTATCCAACAATACCCAGCACCACACACAGCAGTAAGTCCATGAAAATACTGCATATGCTGGTTCTCTCACAAATACTCTTGAATCTCCAGCGAGTTGTGACTCAGGAGCTTCCTCAGCCAGAGGCTTTTTATTTAACAATTGTCTGTGGAAATTTCTCTGTGAACTTCCCCTGTGCTGCACAGAACTGAAGCAGGCTTCCAGCATCCATGACATTCTGTAGTGAGGAATTTGACAGCGTAGGTGAAGAGCTGTCTCCTCTTCAGAACCTCCCTGCTCCCTCCTCACTTCCTTTTGCCATCCTTTGGTTTCGTATCAGGAGAAGACAGCGAATGACTATTGTCAATTCACTTTCTCAATGACACTTAGAGACCTCTGTGAGTCCTCCCCCATCTCCCTTTGTTGCAGTACCCTTTGTGTAGGAGGCACAGTCTATTCAGCTACAGCTCACTGGAAGCTGTTCCCATTCCCCTGACTGTCTCCAACACTCCTCACCACATCTTTTCAGTTCTGCCATATTCTGTTTGAACAGAGGAAGACAGAACTGTACACGGTGTTCATGACACCAGTGAATGTGTATTTACAATCAAATACCAATTTTCTGTTTTGTCCACCCTAAATCTGGGGGTTTTTTTCACTCCTATTGGTGACCCTTGAATTGACATTTTCCTGCAGCTCTTTACCATAAGCATAATATTTCACTCCCAAGTGGTTCTGAGTTCATCCAGATCACATTTGAATTCCACCTGTGTCCCCATGCAATACGTTACACTCATCCACACTTCTACTTCACTGCCCAGCTGCTCATTACTGAGACATCCTCCTGGGGCTCCTTGCATCTGGCCTCATCTTTTCCACCCAGAACAAAGCTTCCTTAGCTGTTCTTATCATAAGCTTACTTCAGCTACATTCATGGATGGGCAACAAGAAGGTGCAGAAGGAGAGGTGGTTTTCTATAATCTTGTGCTGCTTGTGGCAAGCACTCAGCAGCAAGAAGCTTCCCAGCACATTTACTGCTCTGTTATCCAGTGTCTGGAGGACTGAATCCATCCCAGCTTGACCTGGCACAGATCCCTCCTCTATTACTGATGACATGAGAACATGAATCACAAAGCCTTAGGAGCTCAAGCCAGTTCCCTGTTCAGAGCAAGATATGCAGGTTAAAAGTTAATTTCTTTTATTCAGCTTCCTGGCCTGCTTTGAAGTAATTAAAGGAATTAACCTGTATCTTTGTTCTCCAGGAATGTAACAGGGATTATAACTTTTCTTTCCTCAAAAATAAGCTGATAAAATAAAATCCACTAATGGCTTTCAAGCACTCTGATCCCAGAGCAAATAGGATCCTAATTTAAAGATCCTAATTTTCCTGTGGGAGCATTTTCTGTACTTGTTGGCATTGTTACCTGTGGCTCAGATAGATGTTTGTTTTCAGATGAGTCTTTACTTCAAGATTTTCTCCTGTTCCCCATAGAAAACCCAATAGCTTGTTCTCTTCTCTCCTGTCTTTTCCAGCACCAGTGCTATTGTATTTGTTTAATGGGGTTAATATGCTGCTGGTATAATAATGATCATGCACGGATGCAATTATTATGTGTGATTAATTCTGCAGCTGCCAAAAAGCTTGGAGGACTTTTCTTAGGCAAGGGAATAACTTCACAATAGCTCTTCTCACATTGCATTACACACAGACACAAACCCCAAAAGAAATGCAGAGGGGAACAGAAGGAAGGCTGGATTAGAGGAGACAGAGCTGCACCCAGCAGAGCAGCTGATGAAGGTTTAGCATCACATGGGCAGACACATTTCTGTGCTTTGTGCTTATGCACTGACTAGCTCAAATGATTCCTGGTCCATCACTGTGATCCCAAGGTATTACTTCAATGCACATAGTATGTAACTGGTTATAAATTTTTAAAGACATTTCTGCCACTGGTGTAGGCTTCTCTTGTTACTTTTTTCTTTTAATAATAAACACCCTTTAAACGAACACACTGCATTTTGTTCTAAGAAAATACAAGACCACAGACTTGTATTTTCTTAGAACAAAATATGAACTATAAAATGCTAGCACAGGTTAATGATTTTTACAAGAAGAAAGGACAATGAGGTGCACAGCACAGCACAAACCATTAGCACTAAAATCCCAACAGTGTCCACATCTGACAAAACTGTAGATGCTTTTCTGCACGAGGCTTTTTGGCACACCCAGATAATTTACGGTCCGGTGCTTGAGCCATACTCTTGAGTGCTCTTAAATGCTCTGAGTGATAATGGATCTATTTGTGTGACCAGGGATTGTAAGCTTAGGCTATAACCCAGCACGTTCCCCAGAACAATACCTGGACACTTATCCTTGCCCAAACTACTCTTAAATCCCACATATGTGACCTGAAGAGGAGACACTGCCTGCACGATTTAAGTTTCCCAGCTGTTTTCTAACCCATTTATTACCCACTTAAGCACCCATGAATTTGACATTTACCTGACTCAGTTTAAAGGTTTAAGTGAAGGAGAAAATGTGCCCAGGAAACACTGAGAGGTGCACCATCTCCCTTTTCTTCTCTAGAAAGCCACCTGTTTCAGCCTCTTCAGTCTTTAACACATAAAATCACCGATGCTCCAGTCCAGTTCCTTCTTCTGCACACAGTGAAATCCCTGTGCAAGGATGCCAAGAAGGCAGCATACATTATGTGGGTCTACAGGTGGCAGAGAAGAGGGTCAAGGTGGGCAGAAAGCACAGCTGGAGACTTTGCTGTTATGCAAAACTCCTCTGGCATTCCTAAAAGCTGACAGGATCACATATGGGTCCTGTACAGGGTCTGTGTATCCAAGGCTGGGAATGGGGAGGGATTCTGCTGCTTGGCTTCTCTCAGTCTTACTATAAATGGCTGCCCTGAATAGCAGTTTAGGCTCGGTATTTAAGTGTTCCACAGTGCTATTATATCCAAAATTTCCATCATACTTTAAAGAAATCACTCCCTCTGAGCCTGGAACAACAGAACCTGAAATAGCACCTATTTAAGAAAACACAAGGGTTCTTTGCTCACCCTCCAGAAAGGGGCTCAGCAGTTTTAGCTTTCACCTTGTGAAGGACTTATTGAGCATCTCATTCAGCCAGCAGCATGTTTCAGACTGCTCTGCAGTGCCTGAGGGGTTATCAGTGAAATGCTACTCCAGCACCGAGACAAGGGCTGGTTTCCTTCCTTCTTTTTAATTTCTTTCAGTTTCTGCTTCACGGGGCTTTCTTTTTCTCACTGCACTACTGGGGGCTTTACAGGCACAGAAGAACAATTCAGAAGGCAGAAGCAACCATGTGATTTGGAATGAAAGAAGCAGATTTTGATAGGTTCAGAGTTTGCCTATAATAATTTACGGATTTCTGTGTTTCACCTAAAAGTTGATCTAGCACTGAGAGACATTGGTCTGACACTGGTCTGTACCATCTGGGTATAGAAAGGATGAAATTTCAATTATGGGGAAAAGAAGTGGGCATTACAGATACCTGAAAATTAATTTGGATCTATATTGAGACTACTTTAATTTGATTTCTGAGAGTGAAACTTTAGGATGTATCTACTCTGTAGCATATATAAACAGGAGAGCTTTCCTGCTGGAGCATGGTTGCCTTAGTCTACCTCTGTTTTAAATTACTAAAAAAGATCCCAACTTAAAACCTTTTATTAAAACATGTACATGCAAACAAGAACATGCCTTTAAGTAACCCATGTGGAGAGCTATGTTGTCACAGCTAACAAAAGACAGTGAGGGCTGCACAGGCTGGGGTCAGGTGTCTTACTGTTGCACAGACTTGTCCTTAATTCTCTAGAGACTGACTGATGACACAGATTATTTTTGTAATCTACTTAAGGATACTTTAGTGGAAAACCTGAGTTTTCACATCCATGTACTGAAATATTTCATAAATATTTTACTAGCTCTGAACCAAAGAGCAGAGCATCTTGCAAAAGCAATTTCAGTGTTTTGCAGCTCGAGATACTCTGTCAGATCCAGAGAAGGCAAGGAACTGTCAAAGGTTCGCCTGCTTTGACAAGCAGGCACACATCACAGAAAGCAAACACACCAACAAACAAAAAGGTTGTTTCACATTGCCATTAGCTGCTGGTTTCAGACAGGAGGCAAAAGGACAGCAGGAGATGAATGAAGCTGTTCAACCCCTGAATGAGGCAACCCAGCAGCAAACAGGTGGCTGTGACTCCATCTCTATCACAGACATTACCAGCACCATCCTCCTCAAGGATTTACTGCAGCTCAGGCACCAACTAAACCTACTTTAAGGCAATTTCCTTTTTTTTTCCTTTTGGACTGGAGTAAGGGAACTCGGCTGTTGCAACAACTTTCAAATCTCCTTTCTGCAGAAGATTTCCTTGTGCAGCAGTGGAGAATTCACAGCAGGAGGGTCCCCAAAGGGCCCAGAGCAGCAGGTGACCAGCACTCAGCAGCACAGCAAGGGGACTAAACCAAGTGTAGCCCTGGGAAACACTTAACGGCACCAGGCAGGGCCTCTCTGGGTCACATGGCAATATTTAAACAGTTGGAAAGTGCTTCTCACTTTTTTTTTTTATGGATCTGCTGAGAATTACTCTGTGCTTTGGGTACAGCAGAACTTTTGCCATAATGAGATATTGTAAAGGTATGAGCAATAAAGCAGACATCAGGTATTACTGTCCCATCAGCTGAGCCTTCATATGATTCCCTCCAATTTCTCTGTAATATTTATCAGCACATGGATCTAAAATAACACTTAATTTTCAATCAGGTGCTCTGCAAGGAAACCCAGCTCAGAAACGCTGTAGTTGAGTACCTTGAGGAAGAAAATAAAAAAGCAACTTTTGGCTCACTGGTGCTATTTAATAGCAGTGCAAGTACTTACCAGGTGGCCTATTAAGTGCAAGGTTTCGGAAATGACTGCCTTTGATCATCTCCACTGCCAGCCTCCCTGTGGTGGCATTGTATGACAGTCCCACGAGCAGCTCTGGCACCCCTCCATGCGACAGGGACTGTGTTGAGGAAGTGCTATCACTGTGAGAGATTGCTGACAGACTCAGCTGAGAATCTGCACTCTGCAGGGAAAGAGCACTGAGAGAATCATCAGGACATTCACCACCTCTCCCCCCACCTTAATTTATATCTTGTGGCCTTGTGTAGTAAGATCTCTGTTAAGAAATTACAATAACTGAGAATTAATTTTGCTGGGGCACCAGAAGAATCAGAGCGTCACTTTTACAAAAACACATCTCTGAACTTTCTCTTTAAAGATGAGAAACTCTGAGTAAAGTGTTATCACGAGTGTAAATCAAAGCTTCTGAGATAAGCAAACATCCTACCACACTAACACTCTGTACATCTCTTTGATAAGGGCTTTGGATGGAATACACTTTTCAGTTTGGCAGTTTTTGGCCATGTACTGTGCATTTTCTTACTTTCTCTCCTTGCTACCATGACACTTTCACTATTCACCACTTCACCTGGAGTAGGATATTTTATTCATTTCACGTGCACAACCTCTCTCTGAGATTTTTGTAGACAATGAGTCATGACAGAGCTCATCTACACAAATTGATTGGCATAGCCAGAGCTGGATACAACTGTGATGTGCATGGAAAATTAAGAAGCAGCACAGCCAGTTCCTCTTCACATGACCCACCTCTCCACTTCCATCTGTTATGTAGAGGAACATTACTAAGCACTTCTGGCAAGATGGAAACTGCACAGTGGAGATCCACAAACAGGTTTTTAGGGCCAAATGAGGCAGCTTCTGCACTGGCAGTACCAACACAGTGGTGCACAAGAACCACTGCCCTTATTGAAATTAAGAGTAATTATGCCTCGGTGGTTCCCAGACCAACCTTCTGTATGTGAATAGCACAGCATGTGGTGACTCGTGCAGATGTAGTAGATCCACATGATTTTGTGTAAGCTTGCTATCTGAGCTGTTAATAAAACACAGCTTTGCACAGGGAAGAAATGCCCTGTGCTTCCCTTTACTGATAACTTTTGAAGTGACAGCAGGTCAGATTTGCCAGTCACTGGCAGCCCCGAATGAAAGACTTCAGCAACACCATATTCACCAAAAAAACCAACAATTTAATGGACTCCATCTGTCCTTCATCAAACTTACACTCAGGTTACTCCTTGGCTCCAAGAGCAGTGTCACCTTCACTTCCCCCTCCTGGCTGATGCTGCTCAGGTAGAACAGCTGCTCCCCCATCATCTTCTCCCCAGCCACCCTGTGCACAGCGTAGAGGCGGAAGCGGACGGCGTGGCTGCTCAGCTCCTGTGGCTCCAGCTTGCTGAAGGTGATTTTGTCCTGGAAGATGGGGATGGGTCCTCTCTGCACACTCGTCTTACCCCTCTGTTTCTTGCCCGGCATCAGGACCGCGTGCACTTGCCAGGTGTTCGCACCACTGCGGTCCTTGTCCGGGATGTCCCTGGCCTCCAGGACTGTGGCTGTCAGCTTTTGACTTGAGGATTTATAGGTGAAGAGGACATCCAGGTCACCACATTTGCAGATGGGCTCATGGGCACCATGATGAGCTGGCACACTGTTCACTTCATTGTGCTCCTGCAAAGAGAAGGAAGAAGTAAAACCTCCACTGGAGTTCAAACGCCTCTGTGATTCCAACTCCATTGAAAAAGAACTTTTTCTCCTCACTTGTGCCTGCAAGTATAGGCAGTTGCTGTGTGAAACATGGATCCCACTGTTTCTGGAAAGGCCAATGATAGTTAATTGCCTGATTTTGTATAATAGTCCCCATACGCTCTAGTAAGCAACGGCACTTGTTGAAACATTTCCAACAAAAAGTTTCATCAATATTTAAGCATTTTGCAGGAGATGGTTAATTTGGCAAGCATTCTACATGGAGAAAAAGTAAACAAAGGGATTTTTACATTTCCTTCATGTCAATATTGAGGCACTAGCAAAACAATTTGACCTACTTAACCTGTTACTTTGAACATACACTGGAATTGTTTTTCAAGGTGGATTTTTTTACATTATTAAAATCAAACAATTCAGCTGAATCTGCTAACGTTTTTGATATTTTATTCTTCTAGAAATTAAAAAAAATTAGGGTCTGTGTTCAATTTGAAGAGGAAATCACCATGTCAGAATTTCTTGTGGAATGGAAATTCCATTTCTAGATACTAACCCATAATTTAGTACTTTTCCTACAGCTAAAGCAATGATAATGGGGAAAAGCAGTCTGATTAAATACATATTGATTCTTTATACCCTTCTAAAATCTCCCAAGAGGAGCATCTGTTCCTTCTGTTCAGTTTGGGTACTAATACATTCAGAATAAAAATGCAAAATAAACAATCACAACATGTGCAGACCAATTCACACACAATCTTTTACCTACTTTTAAAACAAAAATCATCTTGATAATACAAGATAAAACCATGGATGCTCACCTTACCTTTTGCTGAGTGGGTGTGTGGGTTTCTGTTCAACAGTGCTTTTTTATCTTAGAGCTAGAATGTGCTTGGTATGATAAAGTGGTTGCTATAGTGATCTATGATTTGTATTTAAACATGAGTATACACTGTACTAGGGAAAGATTTTCACTTAATAGCCAGAAGGTGAATTAAGGCCTGTCACCAGCATCTGAGTCACCCTCCTCCTCAAACATTTATCTTCTTTTCACATTTCAAGTAACACTTCTTTCCAACACAGGAATCTTTTTGTTCAGAGAACAGACGATGGGCCACGGGACGTCTGGTGTTGAGTCCCTTCAGAAGTGTCTGGGGTGGCATGTCTCAAACAGGGCCATGGATAAACATCAGAATTTTTGTTTCCTTCCTGTCAATCTACTTTTGAAGTGCTCAGATTCATCTGCCATGACACGCAAAGCTCCAGATTTTCACATTTTCAGAGGTGTTTAAGACTTGTGCACATGAACGCAAAGGTCTAAGTGTGCAGATT
Organism: Rhabdornis inornatus; assembly: GCA_013397075.1. Classification (NCBI taxonomy): domain Eukaryota; kingdom Metazoa; phylum Chordata; class Aves; order Passeriformes; family Rhabdornithidae; genus Rhabdornis; species Rhabdornis inornatus. Next base: position 2,025,128 of record VWZS01003516.1, read on the forward strand.
AGAGACCTGCTGTTGTATGTCTGACAGAAGTGATGTCACAGGGAGAGCAACACACAAAATTTCTGGCTTGGCTACAGAAAAACCTTTCTGTATGAACAGCAGGCTGCTAAAAACAAAATGCAAGGCAGGCCAGGTTACCTGGAGAGAGCATGGTGTTATGAAAATGTTAAGTGCTCCTGTGTAGCAGACAAGTTATTTCTGTCTGGTTGATGAAATAGTATTAAATACCGGATGGGATTGTGCTTGACTCATATTCTCCTCCACATTTTCACCCCTCCACACTTTGATCTGTGTGTTTGCTCTTGAGGAGATGGAATCAAGGCACATTTAAGGACTGCTGTTAAGGTGTGGAGACAACCAGGCCTGAGGCATAACTTGGCTTTCATCTATATGTCTGAGCTGGAAAATGTGAACTCCAGTGCATCAGCACAAACCTACAGGAATGAAAATCCAAGAGACAGTTTCCTGCCCCAGCAGGGCTGAGGATATCACCTTCTGGCAGTGTGTAAGGCAGACTGAAGGTCAGATATCAGCATTTTGGCTGTACAGTTAGAAAAGATTTGGATTTCAGGAAATCTCAAATTGGGCTACTAGACCTGTGGCCAGATCCTCTGCAGAGAAGACTGCATGAACTGGAGGCGAAGAGGGAAAGAGAAATGCCAAACTCTTTGGCAGTAAGCTTTCCATGGGAAACCAAGCTTTGGAGACCTCACAGACTGGCCCTTTCTGAGAGCACTGTGCTGTCCAGGACTCACCCCAGTGCAGGTTTGCTGCACACCTCAAATCCTCCTTCTGTGGAAGTCATTGACAGAATTCCCCTCTGCTTTTGGAACCCAGCTGGGCCGTAAGTGATTTGTGAATATGTTGGTTATACAGACACTTGAACTGGAATCCAAGGAAAGATTGGGTTTTAGATGCTTCATCTGAATTTCTTTCTTTCCCTCTTCCCAGCACAGTTGTTGAGAGGCCAAGCCAAGTATCCTGATTGATACTGTAAGTCTAAGCCGGTCATTCAGGACAGCCAACATCCACTTCACTAAGTAAAATCAGTCCATTTCTGCCAGAGAAACCTGAAAGAGCAGCTAATTATGGACAAGGCTTGAAATGGTACTTGTGGTTCCACTGCAGGGGCATAAAATTACCATTTCTGTCTCTAAAGAGAGGCCCTTTGAGTGGAGCATAATAACACTTGGACATTTCTGGCATGTCAGAACATTTAGTTCCTGCAATAAAAAGTCTTTCATTAATCCACACAATACCTTTGAATGAGAAGCTGCTTGTAAGAGATAAACTGTGTCTTGGGCATTTCTGCTCCAGTATGCTGGAATCCTTCTTTGCATTTTTAAAATGTAGACACCAGGAGCAAAACAAGCCATGCAAACCAAAGAAACACAAGAGGACACCGGAGACACTGCAGCACACGTGAACCATGGCAAAGCACATCCAACATGGAAAAGGAGAAATGAGCCTCAGATGGGCAGACAAACTGTGTGTGTCAGAAACACAGCAAAGAGAGGGCAGGGCTGCTGCCACACACAGCTCCCAAGTAGTATTTTGTGGGATTGAGTTGTGCAGAAAACCAAAATGCTGCTCCAAACACCCCTTGGGGCTGGAGCATCTGCACCAAGGAGCTGCCTCCCAGCTTTAAGTGGCTGCAGGCAGCCTGCTCCCAGGATAGGGACCTTCCCTCAAAGCCTTGTTGCTCAGAGGCTGTTGGAGGCATGAGTCTTCACAGCTCTCCTTTAACTCAGGCAGAAGATATGAACCTCTGTGCTGTTCTTTTAATATGTTTGATGCAAGCTGATATTTTTCCAGAAATTTAATCCTGTGGTAAGATAATGAAAATCAATTTATCATGCAGAGAGATTAGGAGAGAAAAGAGGGATGCAAAGTCATCAGGTGTTTATAATGCCTTAAAATCTGAAATATTTCCTTAAAGATTTAAAATAAAATTGCAGAACTAAGGGAAAGCAGACTCAGGTTCTCTCCTTCCCTAAAAGTTTGCCTGGTATCAATGGGGACAAGATTATGGTTACTCAGCCAGGTCACAGGCCATCCCCACCAGCTGCCTTTAACTTTCCAGATTATTCCTATTGTCTAAGCCATTGAAACTACCTGGAAAAAGACACAGCTCTGACCCAGTGACCACATACCATGTCCTGGGACACAAACTCTGCAGAGCCAGTGACCAAGCCCTGGGCCACCACACAGAGCTCCTTGCTAAATGTCAGTGAATGCTTCTGGGTAGCTAAAGTCCCAATTTCAGTTCAGAGACTGCAGTCAGAAATCAAGCAATGAAAGCATTTCTGTGGATTAGTGTTAGCAGCAAGAGGTAAAACACCAGAAAAAAGGGGAAACACAAAGGCAGAGGTGTATGCTCATGCACACAAGCACACAGGAGTACCATCCATTATCCTGTACTGATCAATTTTTCACTTTATATCTCCTCTAACCTTTTTTGGCCCCCAATATCCTTCAAAAGCTTTCACCGTGTGTAATAAGTGACAGTCCACCATACCTCAGGGCTCCAAGCTGATGAGCTGTCTGTAGCATCATTTACTTCCAATCCCTGGTTGGCAAATGCTGTCTCCATTTCCAGATGTCCTTCCCTGTGTGACTGGCTGTCACCATCCCCAGTTCTGGGCCCCATCCTGGGCCCTTTGTGCTGCCCAGTGCCCTTACTCCTGGTTGTTGTTCTTGAATCAATAGATCCATGGTCATCTTCATGACAGGAGATGTTGTCTTGGTAACTCACTTGGCTTAGTCCATCCAGATCTAACAATTTTCAGCAAGAAAATAATTTCAGAGGGATTAGAACAAATTACTCCCCCTTCCAGAATGTGCCTTTCTCTCCTGTCTTTTTTTTTTTTAACTTTTCCCTAATCCCCAGTGCTTACAACAGACAGTTTCTCTTTCCTGCAGCACTGAACCTATAAAATAACCAGTCCTGTTAAAATCAGCATTTGTTGGAGGGGACATGGCTGTTTCTCACCCCATCCTGAACTGAGAAACCTTTCCTTAAAGAAGTTATCCACAAAATGCAAGTGTCAGTGGATTGTCTGGGATATTCAAGTGCAGCCCCAAAGCAATCTCTTCTGTGAAAACACAAATCAAACTACAGAAAAGCACAGCAGAGGCCTGATGAACAGCTATCACAATTTCCTCCTGCACAGGAGGAGGAGATAACAAGAGTTAGCATTGTCCTCAAGAGCATGGGGCTGGTGAGGAAAGCAGCTTCAGACATAACACAAGACCAGCAATACCCTCTCACCCATCGCTGAGAGCTTAGATGGGCATGAGCAGCTCCAAAAACCAACTAGGAATCTCTAAATCCTGTGCTGGGGCTGGATTGCCCTCCCAAAGACAACTGAGGGGAGATGTGTTACCTAATTTCCTAACTGCTTTTATTGGTTTTAATTCATCTTGTCCTACACACACGTACTCCATGGGCTAGATCAAGTTTCATTAATGAGAATAAAATAATCATCTCTGCTTCACACCACAGATTCCTTTTCTATGCCACTGAAATCTCTATCATGAGCACAAGGCACTTTTCTTGAAAGCACCAGTGAGAGCTCTCTGGATGAAGCAGCACAGACAATCACATGTCCAGGGACACAGATGAAAATACCATCATGATTTGGCCTGGGATGTGTTCTGCAAGCACTTTCAGAAGAAAACCAGGGACGTTCCTCCTCCTAATGCATCTCACAATGAGCCTTGCCTCAGGAACATGGAAAGAGAGATTCTGCCTCTGTCTCTTCCAAAGAAGCAAAAAGCAGTCTCAGGGAAAGAATGAGCTGTGCTTCCAGACAGCTGATGACAGCAATGAAAACATAACAATTTCCTTTGCCAACAGAGCTATTTGGGGTTTAAAGGTTCCACAGAAGTAGGTGAGGTTGGGAGGGGCCTTGGAGGTCATCTTGTCCACTCCCCTGCTCAAGAAGGGCCACGTCTTTGATCCTACAGAGGTCACTACTAAAGAACAATTTTTTTTTCAAATCTGATCTCAAATTCAAATCATAAAAGATAATATAAATAACTGTGTTTAATAGAAAACTAGTAGTTTGCTTCTGTTAAATGAATCGATGTTTTTATTCCCTGTCTGATAAATGAGATTGAGAATCTGGTGGCAACTGACAATGGAGGAGGCTGAGGTGCCCAACAACTTTTTCTGTCTCAGTTTTCACTGTCAGCTGCTTGTCCCACAACTCTCAAGACCCTGAATCTCCAGTCAGGGACTGGAGGAATGAAGTCCTACCCATCTTAGGAGAAGATCAGGTTTGAGACCCTCTGAAGGACTTGAACATCCACAAATCCATGGCACCTGATGAGATGCATTCCAGGATCCTGAGGGAGCTGACTCATGCAGGAAAGGCATGGACCTGTTAGAGCAGCTCCAAAGCAGGGCCATGAAAATTGTCTGAGGGCTGGAACACCTTTGGCATGAAGACAGGCTGAGAGACTTGGGGCTGTTCCTCCTGGAGAACAGGGGTCAGGAAGACCTTATTGCTGCTTTTCAATACTTGAAGAAGGATTACAGGAAAGATGGAGAGATATTTTTTGCCAAGGCCTGTAGAGACAGGACAAGGGTAATGTTTTAAACTGAAACAGGCGAATTTAGATTGGATTTAAGGAAGAAATTCTTTACTATTCTTTGCTGGCACAGGCTGATCAGAGAATCTGTGGGTACCCCAGCTTTGGATTGTTTAAAGCCAGGCTGGATGGGGCTCTGAATAACTTGATCAAGGCAGGGGGACTGGACTAGATAAATTTCAAAAGTCTCGACCTGAGTCATTCTATGATCCTCTACACATCCCTCTATCTTAGAACAAAAAGCCCAAATCTTTCTGAGTAGAAGAAATTCTATGTTTGGCCTCAGCAGCAAATATACTGCTTCTGATGCTTATCTGCTGTACACACACACAAAATTCCAAGGGCATTATACTCAGGAGACATTTCCTGCAGGTGAACAGAAGTCCTTGTTCCTGTCCTTGGCTGCTCTTTCAATTTAAGCACTCAGAAATTAGGAGAATAACTTTATACCCTTTCTTCAACTTTCTCCACTTTCCCTCCCAGTAAAATGCTTCAAGCACAGGCACTTCAACCAAGAAGTCTGAGAGCATCTCACAGCTTTGCAATTATGGTCCTCTTCCTCATGGGAGATGGTCCTTCAGGAGCAAAGAGGGATCCAAATTCATATCTCTCAAATTCCAGGTGAGTGCTCTTCTCACTCCCTTCTGAAATGTAAAACCCATCTCTTCTCCTCCTCCTCATCCTCCCATCTGGCAGACTAGAACTGAGAGCCCTCATTGTCTCACCTCTGCCCTGAGCTGAAAGTCTTGAGTGAGGGTAAAAAGTGATTTTATTTTTTTTGCCATTACTCCCCTTCTTCTCTACAAAGTCAGAAAACAGAAAGAACTCAACGTAAGAGTATAAGCAAGAAATAAAATAACAGAAATTCCACACATTTACTGAGACTGAATGCATACAGGCACTCCTTAAGGCATTTAATTAGCAAGCCAATGTCTAATACACATTTAAACAGTGGGTCATCCATCAAAGCACACACCACACAGCAGGCTTTCAGAATAAAATGCTTCTGTAGTAAGAAATTATCCTCATACAATTGTCTTGTGGGTTTGACTCCTGCTGGGATAATATCTAGATCAATAATACAGGAATTTTCAAAAACTACATTAAAGCCATAAAAGTCTACCCGTAAGAGGAGAACTCCAGAAATATATTAATAGAGCAAGCCATCTCCCTGAGACTCAGGCACAAAATGAATGTGTTAGGAAAGCAAATGTAGTATTCAGGGGAAGTAAAGAAAAAGATGATTCACCCAAACCAATCAGTGAAACACTCTGGCTTTTTCTTTAAATTTAAAGCAGTTTGGAAGGAGATAATCATGTATAAATACCAGTATTAGATGATCATTACAGGTAATAGACCAGCTATACAGACTAGAACAACTACACCTCTCCAATTACATCCATTCCAACATTATATTCACAAAATAATGTTGAAAACAAAAGTTCCTCCTGTAAAGGAAAAGGTCAGAGCAGTAAAATGCCTGTAATTTACCTGAGAGATCTTTAAGGAAGAAAATGTCAACCGTCTTTTGAATACCTGATGTGAATAAACAGCACAGCATCAGGGACAGAGTTTGAGACAGCATTATCTGAACTTTAATTAGTCAAGAGTCCCTGCAGAGAATAGCAGACAATTCTAAGATTAGGGGAGATAGTACTGTACAATGAAAAAGTGTGATTTTTCTCAAGAATCCTGTCTCCCAAACTTTCCCTTTCAAGTCACGTTTTCACAATCCAGGAAGGAGGCAAGGAGGACACTGGGTAGCAGAAATCACCAATAAATCAGAAAAGTCTGTGTTCAGGGTTGGAGAACTGGCTGTGAAAATACTGTGAGATGAAAGGATGAGCATGACCTCCTAACAGAACCCTAACAGGAACTGGGATATAGGAGCATCACTCCAAAGATACAAGGAATGCTTGGCACATCAAACAGAGAAAACCAGACTGGAAAATATTGTGCAGTGCCTCCTCACACTGGCAGGCAAAAGTTCTGGCTAATTTACAATATCTTTCTTTTTTTTTTCAATGACACACAATCTCAGTTCTATGAATCATATTGTGCCAAAGAAATGCCTTGAGAGGTCTCATCACTTCCTAAAACTCACTGCTAGAATTAAAAGATGGGGACTGGGAGATTTTGCTAAATTGACACCACATAGCTCATTAACCAGCAAGAAACACGATGAAGAATTTATGTGTGCCTGTTACCTGTGCTGACCAAGGCTATGTGTTTGCTATGTGAACTCTAAGGAAACCACTGTGCTTCTATGGAAAAAAAAAGAATTAAAAAAAAAAAGCATGTCTTTTCTTTGAAAGAAATTAGATGCCTTCTTTAAACTGTACATAAACTCATGACGAAAGTCAAGAACCTGTTTAAATGTAGTCCAGAGGAAGGAAGGATTTCAGTATGGACCTAGGTAGCTCTGGACTTGAAATCCTCCTAGCTACAAGCAGTGATTTTTCAAACTCCTCTTCCTACAAGAAGCAGAGCTATAGCTTAGTGGGCCTGAGGTATATTGGCCCTCACACAGCAGCAATCCCCTTGCCTGGCCCCTGCTACAGCCCCAGTTCCAAACCACTCTGTACCCCTTGCACTGAGACAAACCCATAGGGACACCAAGCAGTGCTCCTGCCCCTGGTTATTTTGAGATTAGCCACCAAAAGAGTGCTAAAAAACTTCCTAGAAGAGCCTCAAAGGAGCAGAATCATTATCTAATTACAATAAATCTAAACAAAAATGGCTTGTAAATTTTAGGGGTTAAAGAGAAAAAGAATCTTAAATTTCAAGTGACATTATGCAATCAGGCCAAGATTGTTTAATTTACCACATGCTGGGTAATAGTCTGAGAAGGCTTCATGTTTCCAGAACTAAAATAGGCTCTTTATTAACAGGGTGATTTGCAGAGAGGCTGTGGGCAGAGCTGGCATCCGAGCCTGTTCAACTCCCCAGAGCATCCTCCAAACACTTCCTCCATGCTGTGTGCACGCCCGGATCTATTCAGGTTACTACAAAGACTTTTTAACAGGTGAAAAGTTGAAGCTAAATGAGTCCAAAGTGCAGACTGTCACGATAGTGAAAACAGAAGCAGAGGGTCAAGGAAACTCTCCTGTAAGAACACAATGTGAGAAGTCTCTGCCATATGCCAAGTCTGAGTGGGAGAGAAGTTATTCAGGGCTCTCCAAGATGCTCAGCTTCTCTCTGCTTCTGAGCTTGCTATAGATTTTGGATTATGTGAGAAATTAAAACTACCAGCAGCATGTGTAAAAGGTCTATGAAGAGTACACAAGAAGAGAAGTCTCAGGCAAAGTCTGAACATGCCATGATCCAGTCTGGACTCAGCACTTCCAAAAGGTCCTTCATCCTTCCCACCCAGAGGATCAGTGTGTGATACACCCTTGGGGCACAGTGATGGCTTTACATCCACAAATCTTTCTGTTTTGTGATCGTGGCACCAGCTAGGTACCTCTGAAAATAAAACTAAGAGCAACTCTGCACCATGCTGTCCCAGAAGAGTTTGATGGAGACACATATCTTCAAATGATCTAATTGGAGGCTGCATTAAATTCAAGCAATTATATTTCAAAATTAAAACACTCTATTGAGCTAAGAACAAAGGGCACTTTTATGGCTCTTCCCTCTAATGAACTTCTCCAGATTTTAGAATGTGTTCAGACCAATTTTCTAAATAGCTATGTTTTTAAATGCATTTCATCTCTGTTTGTATAAAAGAGTCATTACATTAGTCCATGGAAGATCATAAAATTCTTCCCTTCTGTGCCATAAATTTTTAGTTTCTGTCATTGCCTGACATTTGGCGTATGCACTGGCAAATGATACAGCATAATTCATTCAATGTTCACCTTGTGTTTGTGAAGTTGTTAAAAAAGGAGACATTCAGCTTCTGAGATGAAGAGATGACTTATGTGGCACAGATAAAAAATAATTACAACCAAGTCCTGGAGTCTTTACTCTGGAAAAATTTCCAGCAAAAATCCATGAGAATCCCTGTGGGTTAAGGAAACAGAATTCAATAACAATATGCAATTAATGAAAAGTTCTTAATGGACTTCAGCAAGTCTTGGACCCAGACACTTCTCTCTAAGTATTTTAGCTGCAGGTAAAATCAGGAAATCAAGTTGAAGCTACAGATCTCAGACTCCAACTTTTTAAACCTTTTTCCATGCAAGCAGTACCTCTGCATCCAGACACCTCTGTCCTGTGCTCCTTGTGGCTGGAGGGTAAGGGGCTAAATTTGGGTCTACGCTCCACACCTACTTTTTATTCAGGTACTTCTGAAAAAATTTGTGACCATAACACAGAGGTCTCAAACTGCTTAATCACATCATGGTTATTGTTTGAAGATGCTGCCTGTTCATCCTCCTCCCTGGGTGAGAGAGAAACACAGCTCAGGCTGTAGACAGTCTGCTGCTGCTGGCCAAGAAGCCAGAGGACACAGCACACTTCTGACTCTCAGGTGCACCCTCTGGAGAGAAAAAGTGACCAAGAATTTAGGGAGGACTGGGGCATGAACTTGGGAATCTCCTGTCTCTTCAAAACTCTGGAAAGCTTGGTGATGTCATATTGTACCAGCATCATTTACATATTATTAGACCTTGCTCAACTCTGCATGTTAACCTATTTTGAGGGTATTTTTATGCAAGATATTTAACAGAGCAAAACACAAAGTCATGACGCACAGAAGAACAGCTTGTAAAATCATTTGCATGTGCAAAGATAAAGTAGTAAACAAAGGACTTGGAAACTTTTTCATGCTTCCATTCCCCTTCAGCCCCTGCTAAGGCAGGGAGAGAACTTCTTTTGTGCAAAAAATGCAGCTCAGATGTAACCTGCTCAGGGTAGTGCCATGAACACATAAATGAGGCACATGGCTAACAGGCACTGCTGGCTCCATCTGCCAGCAGCAGGCGAGCTCTGGAGCACACTGTAAATTCTAACCTTTAGAAGTGAAGATTTGAGCACATCCCTGTGCTGCCCTGGCTCTTCTGCTGCCATCACATGTGGTGCATGGGGGATGGCTGTACCCCCACCACTGCTGAGCAGCCTCCAGATGGGGGAAGGAGGGCTCAGGACATGCTATACATTCCTGGCCTGGCTTGGTCAGGATGGAAACACAGAGGCATTTTGCTGATGTCCCTGGCAGCAGCAGCAGGGGAGCACAGCAGCAGGATGTTGGGATGGCAGCAGTCGCTGTGCATGCACAGTTTTGTGTGTGAAGAGCCCAGGTTTGTGTGTGAACAGCTCAGGTTTGTGTGTGAATAGCCCAGGTTTGTGTGTGAACAGCCCAGATGTCCAGCGTGGCCAGGCCACTACTTGTTCTGCAGCATTCAGGGCATGATTTGGTTGCCAAGACCCACTTTGATAATCTCCATGGCAAACCCCAGCAGCTGAGCAAATGGGTGGAGAGGGAGGGAAAGCACTTTCCTCCACCTCAAACATCAGCCTCAGGTGAGGAAAGTGGGACCTGCTTTTACATACTCTGCTAGGTCTATTAAAAATCTGCAGTATAAACTTAATGGCAAGTGCTGCCACAGCTCCATAAATCTGTCTGCTGCTGCAGAGCAGGCAGCACTCCTCTCCAGGACAGAGCACCACGTCCAGCTGAAGCCAACTCCTTTTGTGCCACCACACTGGTAGGTTTGACCCTCTGGTCTGGTCACATTTTGACAACAAACCTGCTCTTCCTGCTGGAGAGCTGCTCTCAACTGAAGGAAAAAAGCTGTGTTCCTACTCTGATAAAAGTGAAAAATTTTTAAACATTAGTTTGTAAATGGTCGGTGACCAGCTGTCGTAAAATTTGATTACTTTTATGTAAGCTATTAAAAATAACCTTCTTTGAAATTTTCTTAGATAAAAATTATTTCAAGCTGTAACAACGCCATGGCCTACATGTGATCTAGTTAAATAATCAAAATACATAAAAATAAACATTCCTTTTCAGCCTAATACCTGTATTTCTACCTGCAGCTCATGCAAGCTCTAGAAAATTTATCTAATTGCTTGGCAAACGCTATAAAGTTTAACCAAAAGTCCACATTTCACTCAAACAACTTTCTAAAAACCCTGTGTAAAATAACATCTTTAGTAATTAAACCACACCTTTCACCATTCTCTCAAACAACAATAACATTAAAATCTTGGGTCCACGGGCGTGAGGCTGTAAACTCAGATAAATGTGCCTTAACATAATGTGAAACTTTGATTATTACAAGAAATTTTGCAAAGGCCATGTGGATTCAAGACTCCTGGAACCCCGTACAAAACACAGCAGAGCCCTTTTGCTAAGAGAGGAGGAGAAGGGTGCAGGGATGGAGGAGAGAAGCTTGGCATGGTGTGATTTATTATTGGCTGCTTGACTTTGATTTCAACTTCCCCAATCCCCAAGGCATGGCTGCATCACTTGTTATGACAGTGGCTGCTCTTCCTCACAAACATTTGGAAGCACACAGGCTAATTAAACGCTGGCACTGGGGAATCTGCAGCAAGTGCCTGATGTGTCTGCTGCTGAATCGCTGCCTGAGCAGCCGACAGCTCCCTGTCAGCTTAATATCTCTGTATTAATAACAGTAACTTAACCCAGGGGAGAGGAAAACCATCACCATTCAAACACACAAGTGGCCTGATTAGCAGAGGACAAGGGGGAAGCATTTTCTACATCACCATGGAAACTTAAATAAAGGGCCCATAATTACAATCTAAATTCTGGAAAGATAATGAATACATCTTGAGATCTGCAGATGTTGTGTAGCATATACATATTTTCAGCAACTTCAAGTCAATTACTTCTATGCAGCATCTGTTTTACAAATCAACTTCCCACTGCTCGTAAGGAGGCATGTGGGATTTTTAATTTTTTTTTTTTCCCAGAGGAGACAGTGGGGGAAGAAGAAGGGTGACCTCTTTTTTCTGGCAAGGTATTTCAAACTACCACTATTTATTTAGAAATTTCAAACACCCAGTCAGTTACAAAGTTAGCTTACAGGCATCTAAATACACCATGCTAAAATGCATGAAATAAATAATTCAAGAATTCTCTGCAGTGTTACCAAGTAGAAAGAATAACTTATGATTTGCTCCAAGCTTACCCAAGAAAAAAATTACCGAATAAAATACATCATGTAGGTGTGAAATATAGAGATACTGCATGCATCCTGTCTGCCTGCATGTTAAAAAACAACAACAAACAGCAGTCATTTGTCTGAACAATGGAAACTTTCCAAATGCCAAATTCCTGGTTTTCCTACGCATTTAATGCTGCCTTTGTGCGTCCACTTTCGTCTAAGGGATTTTGATTCTGCTCTACAGAAGTCAGTGAGAGTTTCAATGGGGACATCACCAAGCCCTGAAGGAAGCAGGAGTAGTACACAAAAAAATGCATTTGATCACATAACCAAGACAATATCAGCACATCTATGCATAATGCATACACTCAGAGCATCCCAGGAGAACTCACTGCTGTGCTCTTTGCTTTTACAGAAGCAGTCACACAGGCCTGGCCTTAAAATTTTCATGATCGGGATGACAGAGAAGGACAGCGATCTGCAACAGCTCCTACCTCAGCAAAACCTAGAACTGTGCACAGAAACAAAAGCTTTTCTTTGGAAAACTGGAAAGGTTGGTGGCAAACAAGGGGCTTGTTAAAGCTTCTCAGAAAAAGGAGGAACATTTTGTGCAGGCAACATGCAGCAGCACACATGGAGCTGCTCCTAGCACTTCCTAGGGTACAGCTCTGTAGTAATTTTCAGTCTGGAGCCTTCTTCCTGCTCTTGCTGTCAGCCACTTGAACTGGGAATTCAAACTGACACGCAAAATAATGGACCTGCCTGATTCAGGCTTGGCTAAGGGGGAGGCCACCCTATCCCAGCCATTCCCTTAGATCCCAAATGTGTTAAAAAATGCTGGAGTAAACCCATGCTTCTACACACTGACAGGATACCCCTGGCTAACACCCACTGGTCATTTACTGCTGAGGAGGATTTCTCCTTGCACCATCCCTAAGTGCTTTCACCCCTTCCTTCCAGGTCTAACAACCTGTACTGTATAAAATATATTTGTATACAATAGTATATAGTATTTGGTGTCCTGGGCTAAAGGAGAGGTTTGCCCCTCTCTGCTGAGTGTCAACAGACAGTGCCCTGCTTTTGCCTCTCCATATGTCCTCACTCCATGACCAAACCAACCAGGAAGCTGCCCCAGGTGAGTTTATTTGGGTGTTTGCATGTGATGCAGGTGGGGAGAATCACAGCTTGGAAGCTTTTGTACCAGGGGATATTTACAGCAAAAATAATTCTTAAGAAAAGAGAACAAAACAGCAAAAAGGAGAGTAATAAGAAAAAAAAATGCATTTTTTGGCTCTAACCACCTCTACTGTGAAACAATACAGCAGTCAGAGCAATACACCCCAGTTCTACACACAGCTGTGCAAAGAAATAGAGGACTGCCCACAGAAAACAGCATGAAAACCAGCATATTTTCCTGTTGTTTCTTTCCTGCTCCCAAAATTGGATTTTAAAAATAGGAACTTGGGATTCCACATCAAACTGACTCTCACTGTGCTGCCTGAGGTTCTTCCATAGCTGTAGGAAATGGCAGCCGAGATGCTGAACCACATTCATCCCTGATTTTCCCAATCACCTACTTTACATCTTACATGTGGAGCAAATATGAGTCAGGCTTCATTTATTCTACTGGGTTCTATTAGCACAGGCCCAGGATTTGTGCAGAAATGGAAGAAAAAAAAGAGATTACACGCTGTAGGAGACATGCTAAGCCAGGAAAACCCCTGGTGTGGATGCAGTTACATCCACGAGTCAGCCTGCAGCTCCCTGACAGCTCAGGTTGGGTTGTGTGCAGGAAACATGCAGCTGCAGAGGCAGAAAAGCACCTTCTGTCAGCAGATGTGTGACACTGGGGACACTGCAGGGCACAGGTGGAGCTGAGTGTGCTCTGGAAATGCTCATGGGCTCAGAAACTAGACAAGCTGCTGGATGCCAATGGCTAGTGAACTAGAAAACACTGTCCTTTCCTTCTAACAACAACAACAAAAAAAAACTAAAACAAAAAAACAGAAACAAAAACGAAAACAACAACAACAACAAACTTTCCCTTCACCAGTATTATTTTTATGACAGTTTCCCTGGTAGTTTTCATATCACAATGGGTTGAATTCCTTCAGGTTACCCATCCATCATTTCTTCTATGTTTGTTTGGCTTGGATATGAACATTCTCTAATGTAAAGGAGTCAGATCCTAAACTTCCTCCAGTGTGTTTAAGGAAGTTTCTCTGTATTGGCACTCATTGCTTTCAGCTAGCAGAAATCAAACTGGCCAAGGAAACATCCAGAAAACTCAGGTCACTGACTTTGCTCCCCTTTAAAGCTGTTTCACCACTCCACACGAGACCCAGTGTATGCTCATACCATTCACAGCACCCAACCATCAGTTTCACACCCACAAGCCTTTGTTTGCTGATTAACAGTGTGGAAATGAACTCCCTCAAAAAGATATTTGTTTGGATTTGATACAGAAAACAACTGCACTGCAACAAGGCAGATATTTATTTTCCCACTGATTTTTCTAATTGAAACTTTGTTGGCTGCCAGAGGGTTGATTCACCACAGTCCCCCTTTACTGTAACACCACAGCACTCCTGGGAAAATCACCAGCTTTGGGAGCAGCAGTGGGTGGGATGTGGTACAGCAAGACTCACATGCCTTCAGGACCAAAGCTGTCACCCAAAAGGGACAGCCCTGTCCTCCTGCCCTTCCAACCTTCCCTTTGTTTTGGTTTTTGGCAATCACATGGCCAACTTACCTGGTTCCAAAGTAGCAGGGAAGGAGCTGCTGGCCCTTGTTGGAAGCAAGAGGCTGGGCTGAGTCACCACACTCAGCTCGCTCATGAGGCCAGGCATGGGAAGCAGCTCAGCTCTCTGATAAGGGAAGGATGTTCTATCTCAGCTGCAGTTTTATATCAATTGCAAAACTCAGGCCCAAGGGTTTTGTAGCTACATTATTTATGGCAATAAGACTAACCCCCAAACTGACCTTGAGACATGGAGCTCCAGCAAACCACAGGGCTCTCATTAATCCAAATTCAGGGCTTTCTCTTCAGCACCAGCCTCATTATTTGCTAGAAAATGCTCCTACAACAATTATGCTGTATAGGCTGAACAGGTTTGAATCCCTCTCAGCCTGAGGAGGTAAATTCCTGCAAACACCCAGCTTGTGGGGGCAAGTTCTCATTAATCCCTCCAGGGATGCTTCATCTCATAGGGGTGCTGAGTTCTTGAGTCAGTTGTACCTGCCTGGACATGAGGGAACTTTTAGGCGGTGCAATGATGCCGTGAGAGCATCAGCTATTTTCATGGTCACAGGAAGGGATTTTCTACAGATTTTGCTGTGGACTGATCTAAGATTCAACCCAAGTCATCCTTGTTGGTCTACAAATAGGTACTGATGAAGTGTCCCTAAGTCCATCTGTGAAACTGCGTGAGAATCACACAAACAGCAGTCGAGGTACAGCCCAACCTCACCTTCCTCATCACCTGCAAGATCCCCAAAGCCCAACAGTGACATTCCCTGTCTTTAAAACTACACAGTTTTACCTTCATGACTGTAATCTCCCTATTTGCTTTCATTGCAGAAAATTAATTTTTCCCTTGGTTACTAAAACCACTCGAGGAGTCTACGAGGCCACTCAAAATGATGGCTGCTCCCACCAGGTCATTACAACACCCAAAAATTACCTGGGCACAAGGCAGTCATATCCACACCCCTGTCTGGCAAAGCGTGGAGATCAACACCAGCTCACTTTTTGGCAGAGTGATCCCATCTTGTATAAGCTTACATTATGTATTAATGTAATATATATATTATATACATTATTATACATTAGTAACATTATTATATATGTTATATATAATGTAATACATGTATTACATCAGTGGGTTTTGTGCTGTTAAGCATTGCAAAGAGGCCAGGAGAGAACAGGGATGGATTATCTGTGCTTCCACCAAGCCCCTGCAGGCCAAGCTAGCAACAAGTGCAACACAAAATAAAAGCCATGCGCACACAAAAAATGAAAAAAAAAAAAAAAAAATTTAAAAAAGACAAACAGTACTAACAGTACTACTGTTTATGTCAGCACACAGAAATACTATGTTCCAGCTCTGCACAGAGTGCTGCTAGTATTGGCTGCACTAACCCCCACCACAACACAATGAGATCATTCACACCTGCCTCAGCCTGTAGTAGGAGAGGGAAGGTGAGGAGGCAGGGTTTCTAGGAGAAAGGCAGCATTTCCCAGATGCTGCCAAGATGCTGTTTATTGGTAAATGAAGTCTCTTGAGTGCTAAACAACCTTCCCAGAGGAAGATAGAGTCGCAACTGCCATATGGAGAGTGGGAAGAGGATGTCACTTAGCAAAAGTGGATCAGAAAATACATGCACAAACACACACGCTCACACACAATTTGTTCTGTAACTGCACTGAATGGCAAAATCCATTTCATCCTCTCAAATAAATCCTTCCCTATACAGCTTATGCAACCTTCTAGATGACAAGAGCAGATGACAAGTACTCCTGAGCAGAGCATCCTTCCCCACGTCCCCAGGGAGATGGGCACGAGGAAGCTCTGCCCACCAGACCAGGAGCTTGGTGAAAACCCAAACCCCTGATCTACAGTGGGCTGGCAAAGACACTGTGTCTAAAATCTGACTGACTGAGGATGAACAGCAATGCCTACAGTCCCAAGACAGAGCTGGCAGTGGTACCACCTTTGGGAATTTGTGGTTTGGACCACTGTTTGGCTTCACTTCCCCAGCTGTAAAGATGACATGCCACAATCCACCCTCCTTTTGGGGCTGTTGTGTTCTCTCATTCCCACTCACTTGTGACATCCTGCATGAAGATCCCTTATAATTAGAAAATTTGAAGGCACAGAACTGCAAAGGAGTACTTTAAATACAAGTAGGAACATTGTACCACTTTCTCAAGGACAAAAGTCTGTGCACAAACACTTTGAGTGGTTCTGAATTTCCCAGAGAGAAAGCATTCAATGCAAACTCACGTCTGCACTTCAGAAAGCCACGGGCTTGTATCACATTCTTCAGAGAGCAGATGCATGTCTCCAGTCACGTTTGTGCTTCATCCCACTCAAGCTGCCAGGAGTATTTTCTCTGAAGTGTTTTTGTCCACTGTCTGCCTTTGCTTTCATTCCCTTAGTCCTCATGGTGGTATTGATTCAGTGTAGCCTCTTTAAATGTCCTTCTTGGAGTACAGGCACTGATTTTTATAGGGCTACATTCTGGCTAGAACACTGGCTGGCTCCATACTCAGACAGGTGATAAAATTCATAAACACTTGACTTCTCAATGTGGAGACTGGCCATCTATCTATTTTAGTCTCAAGTTCAAGCAGAAATTTAATTTATCACATAATCAACATCTTCTTCTTATGGGTATTCTTTGCTATATGGGTTTACAGGTCCTAATGAAAACCTCACTTCTTGCCTAGGATTTCCTGTCTGTATGAAAGGTCATTTACTGAGGTCAGGAGTGTTCAGATAGAGCAGAAAGGATAATTTCCTTTACTACAGCAATTACTGGCAAAAATCAATGACCCCTGTTAAGCTGGAGGCCAAGGTAAGTAAATGCAATAGTGTTTTCTAGATTTAAAAATTCCCAGAGTCTCAGAGGTGTGCTTGCCCTCACACACATGCTGAGGAAAACTAGCCAGCCATCCAGACAGGGGTGTCACACTTCTGAGCATTCCAAGGCCACAAAAATGATTTTAGTGCAGCTGAAATGCAGCCTTTAGCTGGCACTGAGGTTGTCAGGTTGTTGAGGAGGAAAAAAGATTCTCTAAAGGCTTCTTTGCAGTGGAAGTGCCGTGCTCACCTATCCATTACACCAGTGCTGTGAGCAGTGTCAGACAGCCTGGGAGACTTCACCACTGCAAAAATAGCTCAGCTCTCAGTCAGAAGGCTCAGCTCTGCTGCTGTGCTTGTCCTCACGCTTTTTCAGGACAGTGTCTGGTGAGACTGAGAACTTAATGGTCACTCTGGCTTTTTGTTTGCAAAGGACAATAGCCCTGAGGGAGAAGTGGGCTAAAGCCCTCTTGCTTTCACTGCTGCCGTTGCTGTTCTTCACTTTTTTCATTATTGCTGGCTTTTCCCCCTTTAGATTCATGCTGGGTAGCAGGACTGGCCACCTCTACCCTTCTATTTTCAGTGCACTACTTTCAGATGTGGTTTCTTGCTCCACTGTTTGTTGGCTTGGATTAAAAAAAAAAAAAATTAATTTTCAAAAGAAAATTAATTTTCTTAAGCCAAATGTGCAAGGATGGATCTGGCAGCCACACTGTTGCCAGCCACCCCCAGTCAGCTGAGCAGCAGCATCTCAGCCATGGGGAGGTGCAAAGGCTGCTCTCTCCCTGGTCTGCACTGAGACATTTCCTCTGTCACAAACGCTGGGGTTAAGCAATGGACAAGAGCCTGAGAGAGCGAGTTCATCTGTTTCTGCAAAATTCACAGCTACATGATTTGCCACTGGTGGCAGCAATCTGCACACACAGAAGACTCTGCCTTGCCATCATTAACTTCTTAAGTCAAACACTTGGCACTACAATATTTCCTGCTGAGCTACCTTCTCACTATTAAACTGTGGATCAAAAACATCCAAAGTAAAAAAACAAAGCAAAACAACTTTTCCTTTCATTTGTTTGGAAACTTGCTACCACTTTTTACTACCATCATTTAATTACAGACCAGCACTGGTCAGCAGCCAAACCTGCACCCTATGATTAACTTGCCTCATGGTGTCTGATGGACATTTGACTTAAAAACGCAAGAATGTCATTGCTCAAAAGATTTATTAGATCCCTAAGTCTAAAATAGGTTTTCAGTAATATGTGTGCTGCTTCAGAGCCTAAGAAAATCTACTCTGGGAGGCAGGACACATTTCCTAAGAGGCAAAAATGGGATCAAAAACATATTTGATAAAAAGGAGAAGGAGTAATGATGGTTTTTAACTACAGTGTTATTTTATTTCATCTCAGAAGCATGCTGTCAGTTTAAGACAAGGGAACATCTATTGGATTTTGTTTTGCATCTCTTTTTAAACAAAAGTATTCTCACCTAGGGCTGCAGGGCTTTTTCCCCCTAAACCAAATAAACTATATATTGGAATGACCTTGTAACAGGTTTTTGTGTCTCTTTAATCACCAGTGGCTGTTAAATGAAGCATATCTATTTTCTCTGTTACATTACTATTGGCAACCAGGTCTTCAGTAAGTGCCCAGAAATATTTCCATGGCAACAAAAAGCATTCAGCATTGCTACTGTTTTGTGCCAATTTAGCTTTAAAATATTCTATTGTGGGGAGAAATATGGTACATTAAGTGAAATAAAGTCGAGATGCAATGTTCTGAAAAGAATACAAGGATAAACAGGAAACACGTATTTTGCAGAAATGGGGAGGGGGGAACTGCCAAATGGAAGGAAAAATGTTCAAAGCTCATTTTGATGCTACTGAACAGCTTTGCTGAATGTCAGCAAGTCCATGTGTCACTTCCATTGTCACTTAGGGTTAGGTAAAAAGCTAACAGAAATAAGGATACCTCAAACATCTTCTCTTGATCATTTTAATCCATGACTGAAATTTTAAGTTGCCAGGGCATTACAGCCTCTCTGCATGTCTAGGTTACCATCAGAAGAGTTCACACTCTTGATGTTAGAGAATGAATCTAAAGGAAAAAGAGGAAATAAAGAGTTGAAAAATGAAATACAAAGAGCATGTGTGTTTTGGAAGTGAAAGTTCACTTAGAAGAGTGAAACGAGTTCTTCCACATCAAAGGGTCTGTGGAAGATATTTTGAAACCACAGTTCAGGACTTTCTCTCCCATTATACAACTTAGTTCTGAGAGAAAAAGGTATCAGTTCCCAGCCTTCTAACCCTCACACAGCCAACTTTTGTGACTATGAAGTCTTGAGACCACTGGATGGCCCTTTGTGCAGCACATTGCAGAGATAAAAAGATTAAAGTCTATCTGAGACCATTTGGAATGACATTCCCTAAGGTGCAAAAAGCTGTGCAATGGTCCCTGAAGTGCTTGGTGTGGAAGCAGAGAGCTCTAGGAAGCAGCACTGTAGCTGCTGGGAGCTCTGTGGCACCAACCTTCTAATCCACAATGGCTCCAGGAAGGTTAGGGAGAAGGAAAGCCAAAAAATACAGAGTCAAACAGCAGCTTGATCAGTACCTGCTCTCATCTGGGAGAGATGTCCAGAGGGAGCCTCCCTTGAGCTGCAGGGATGGGTCACTCTGGCATCTGTCTGTCCCTAAGTCTCTTTCAGCAAGAAACTCCAGCTGGTCCATCCCCCACTCCTGAGAACCCTCTCTCTCAGATGTCCCTGCAGGTGACAAACAGCTCTGACAGGGACAGCAGCTCATTCTTGGGCCCCATTTCCCTGAGAGCTCACCACCTTTCCTCTCATCCACTGTGGGCAAGGGAGTGGTCCAGGGACAGGAGGCTGCCCTAGGAATGATGCATTTGGCACCTGGATTTGCTCTGAATTGCTCCAGCAGCCCCTCCTGAGGCACAGGGTTGCAGGCTCTGCAGGAGACAAGGTCATGCCCCAGGACAGCACTTGTCCAGGAGGATCCACGGCCCCAGCACTCCCTGGATGGACACCTGGTGCCCTGCTCCATGACTTCTGTGCTCACACAATCCAAGCACACACGCAGCAAACCCAGCCCTGCAGCACTGGCTCAGTGCCTATGGGCAAACCCTGGGAGCAGGAGATTGCACAGGCAATGTAAAGGGGTACCAGAATGCAGGGGTTGGGCTCCAGGAGATACAACTCTGAGATCTTTAATCTGAGAACTGGCAATCTTGCATTTGGAATACGAAACAAGCAGTCCCAGTTTGGGAGGCAGAACAGCTAGACCAAAAGCACTTTTTAATTATTTACTCCCTGGCCATAACAGAGTGAGAAATAGCAATAAAGAAAAGAGCTAATTTTACAGTCATTAAAGAGCACCATCAAGGTTTATACCCTCTCAGTCTGATATGCCTGTTAAATACAAAAACAAACAGGCTGATCTTCCACAGCTTGCACAGAAAAGGCTAAATACGTAAGACTTCCCTAGAAGCCAAGAGTGAAGAAAAGCTCCTGGTCACAAAAAACCAGGCATTTCCAAGAGCATCTACCACCTGCTTAAAAAAAAAAAAATTAGATATTTGAAGCCAAATTCTGTAGTTTCTCAGTGAGTCTCAAGTTCTTCATCAGCTCCATATTGTAGAGTCCAGTCTACCCCATGCTCTTCCCTGCCTCATCCCCATTCTTAGGATGTTTGTAAAGAGCAGCTTTATGCCAGCAAGACCCAAGGATGGTGTCAGCAGCCCAGGATGTATCCCCCAGGAAACCTCCAGCCACACTCGTGACATTGCGTGAGCACAAGTCATGTGGCTGAAACTCAGTTCTGGGCACAATTGCCTGAAAACACTCCTGCTGTCATTTAAAGATCAGAAGTCATAGTTAGGCCTATTTAAAACTGAAAATATCAAACTCAGTTCTCATTCCCATAATCTCCTGCCTGCTGTCTCTTCAGTCTTGTTTGAAAAGCCTGTGGGGGCGGTGGGAGGGGTGGAAAGTGATTTGGGAGCCTTTCATCCATAAAATCATGAGATACGGCTGGCTTTTTAGTGCAGCATTTCACAGCACATGGCACAGTAACATCTTGAGATTCCTGGCACAAAGAAACAAGGTTTGAGATTACATATATATATATATATTTAATAGCAATGACGCAAAGGCAGATGGTTCTCAAAGCAAAGACTTAAATCTAAATATTCCCTTTGAAGGGTCCTGCTACCAGAAACTCAACGGGGGGAGAAGCAAAACACTCCTTGCTACAGCAACAGGGCCACATTGCCTTCTAAAACTTAGCATTTCGCCCTGGAGATCTCCACTTCTTTCAATGAGATTAGTCTCACAAACGAGGGAAGAATTGGAAAGGTTAGATTTTTCTTTGGGATTTGGGGAGTTTTATTTTAGCTGTGGGAAACAGAGACAATACAGAACATAATGAGCAGATTAGCAACTAAATCAAATCAAATCATCAGCAGAAAAGCAAGGCCTGGATAATGCAGTGGGGGTGCATGCCAGCTGCTTACCTGCACGGTGTGCTGTGCCATTAGCAGCACTCGAGGAGCCACCCAAGCTGAGGCTGTGCTCATGACCTCCCATCCTCACGGGGGGCTCACCTTCTTCCTCAGCGATGGGAGGAAGCCGATCAAGAGGCTGGAGGTCTTCACCCATCCAGTGGGATCCATTGGCTGTCAAGGACCTGCTGCTTTCAATGCACTGCTCTGGCAAGGTGCTGGGATTTTTAAGCTGTTTTTGCCTCTCTGAGCCCACGTCAGAACCACGAGGGAGGTTTTGTGAAGCAAGATGAGGGCCTCCAATGTAGCTGTCTTCTCTAGGATAGAAATAGTCCTCATCCCAAAGGTCCAGGTCTCGTTCATCATCTGATTGCTCAGAATAATCCTCATAAACTCCTCCATTATTCTCCAAGTCCTGGGTCCTCTCTTCTTCTGGCTTACGACCCACTCCACTCAAATTCAGCAGAGAGGCAGATATGGAGTCTCCTGCTTGTTGGATTGCTTCGTATATTTGAGACATCCAAGAAGACAGTGGCTGGAGGAAATTCTGAGCAGCCTCAGAAGCCATGTTTAACACTATGCCAGTGTCTGGTGATCAGTTGTTCAGCTTTGCCAGCATGTCACTTATAATTCAGGGAGCTACAGAATAAGCACCACAAGAAATTACTGTAAATTGCTTGTCCATCAACACCTGTCGACACACTATCTATGTAAGACATCTAGAACTGAGAGGGGGAAATGGAAAAAGCACTTCTACCCATTGAGAATACCACCAGAAATCCAGAAATGATGGACAAATTGCACATATTCCTGCAGAGATTGAGAAAGCTTTTATTCAATTGCTAAACCTTAGATAAAAATAAGAACACAGAACCTTGGAACACAAGTAACTTTTTGAAGCGCGCTCACTCTGGTTACAGCTATCAACAGACCTGGGGGAAAAAAGGGTACAAAACAACCTGCAATCAAAATTCTCAAATAACCTCCTGGCCCCAATATCCTTAGCATTAGCATGAGCAGGTGAGAAAACTGAAGGTAGGTGAATTTGTGGAGGATTATGTTTTGAATGCTGAAAATGAGAGGCCTAAAGCTTGCAGTAGCAGCCCATGCAGATAAGTATCTCAAATTATTTGCTCCAGAAGAAAAGCTATGAAGAAACTCTCTCTGCCCATAGCCCAGAGCTGTTTTGCCATTCACAGAAAAGAAAAAAAAAAAAAAAAAAAAAAAAAAAAAAAAAAAAAAGCCAAACAGAGGAGGTGCAATATTATAGGTACAAAATTACTGGGAACAGAAGCAAGTTAACAAAAGCACTGGTGTCATCTCAATATGATGCTTTCTCAAAATTCATCTAAACTCTAAATAAAAACATAACTTGCAGAAAGTTAACATGCCTTTTTGCCCGATATACATCTTCCCACATTATCACAAGACAGATATTCTTTTAGGAACTCGGAGAAGGAGAAACCTACGAATAGGATGATGGGTTTAGGAAGAAAGAATTAAATATGTGCAGATTTTAGACTTAAAGACAACTAAAAAGAAGCTTCAAAATTAATATAAATGTCTTGCTTCATTGAGAGGTCTAAAAGTAACCAAAGTATAAAAGGGTAACTACAGTGTAACAGCAGGAAAATAAGCTCAACAGCAATGTTTATTACCTTGTGAAATGATCTCCAGAGAAATGTAGCGGGAATCTCAGTGTCATGGATCTTTAAATGGAGGACAGACTAAGGAGATCCCACTTTGCTTGGTGAACAGCTCTTGTGGACATGAGATCAGTGACTTAAGAGGACTTTAACTTTTAAAACACCTGTGCCAAATGATTTTGTTCAGTGGTGTTGATTTATGCTGCAGACACTTCCAACAGCTTTATTGTCATCTTCAGTGTGTGCTAAGAATTGCAGCCCTAACAAGGGCAGTAAATGAACATGGGTTACTGAAGGCATTTTAAAAGCTGTGGCTGTCACAAACTCCCAGGGCTCAGGGCACACACTGTTCCAGCATCTGTCTGGCAGCCTCCAGCCCTCAGCTCAGCCCTGGGACCCAGGTAAAGCTCTCTGCCATTAAATCTTTGGAAAAGAACAGGCAGTGCCACAGCCTCACCTCCCAGGTGAGCTGTTCCCTTCACTGACTCTCCTCTTTCCAACCCTGCCCTTGGCAAAGCCTCTCTGCTTTGTGCAACTGATTTTCTCATAGACCAAAAGAGATTACAGGCTCCAAACAACCCATTTGCAGCATAATGTGGATTGGCTACTGGTAAATCACAGAGAAGGCACTGGGGAGAGATGGCACTTCTAACAGTGAGATTCTCCCAGGCATGGAAAGAGATAAACTCTGGTGAGTAAGTGGTAGATACTGGGTACATTTTTAACCTGTCCTTTATTTACAGGCAAGAGCAAATGAATCTCTGGTTTATGATGAAAGGAGAACTTCACAGTGCTCTCTCTCTGTCTCAGCAGCAAGATCCATGGCAGCAGTAGCCCTCAGAGGGATGCAGGCATCCAGAAGTGATACCTAACTGATGGAGATAAAACATATGGGTGCTGAAACGAAGTGCTGCTCTGTTATAAAAATCAACAGAACATAGCCTTGTGATATTTGCATAGGGAATAATTAGCTCCTCTTGTTATTAGATTTTGGAGCTAACACCTGATGGGTCCAACAGAGCTATCCCACTTCTGGATGCTGTGGCTGGCTGTACCACGCTCAGGCAAACATCACAGACTGACACAGGGAGGTTGGTACCACAACCAAAAAGATGGAGGGAGTTTTCAAGGCAGGATTTTGCTTCCGTAAGGGAAGTGAAGCAGTGATCTACAGCCACCTGCAGAGCTTGGATGTGGTCACTCAGTCATCTGAAGCAGCAAATAAAACTTGAACGTGAACTTCCATGTACCAAGCAGTTGCCTGTAGACTGGGGGAGAACATGACACATACACATGTATACACATGCACAGCTCTGCCCAAGACCGGGAAATTTGTCTGGATTGAATCCTAGGAACCCCAACAAGTGGTTTGATTTCAGTTCATCCACAATAGACAGACACTGATTTGTATTTCACCAAAAAAATCTTTGCAGTAACACATGCAACTTGCAACATAATCATGCAACTCTACATAGTCTCTAGAGACAAAACCAATGTCTTTTACAGACAAAAACAATGTCTCTTTCCAATGTCTTTTGTCTGTTTCACCTTTGCTTTGCTTTTCCTACCATCCTCTTGGTAAAGACTCCCCAGTCAGTGCTAGGCTGAACAACTGGAGTTCAACTGAATTCTAAATGGTTTATTTTTGTTCTTGCAGCAGATGGATAAAACGTGTAACAAGCTGCAGACAAGTTTAGGCGGGCAACGATTTTACAAATTCACCAGAGGATCAAAGGGGGCTGAGCTGTGTTACAGGCTTGCTGTTTCCCAGGAGCTCTCTCCATTAATTAGGAGACACTGCTCTAACAGCGTGTTTATGATATATTTCACAACATGGCCTTTTCAACATAACGGATTTTTACTTTTGATTTCTCCAACAGTTTTGACTTGCATTAGAAGAAAAAAAAAAAGCCTAAAAGAACTGAGAAAAGCATAAAATGTGTGGGGAATAAAAAAAAATCCATTTCTTTTTAAAAGTATTCATCAAACAAGAGAGAGGAAAAAAGCCGTTTAGCAAATTTACTTCAAGTTCCATCTTCTAAAACCACCCATAAGAATTTTCACACCAAATCACATGCTAAACTCAAAGTAGTTAGGGTTTTTTTTTTCCACTCCTGGAAAATCAGATAGCTAAAAGGATCAATGTTAAGCTTCTCACAGAAACCATCATAACCTTTACTACAATCTATATTCCCTTGTCTTGATAGGATCATTATTCCAGAGTAGCATTCCCATTGAGAGGTGCAATTATTGTATTGCTAAAAAAAGTAGACTATTACCAGAATTTGAAACACAACCACAGTGCAGAGGTTTGTAATATTACCAAAGTGTCTTTCAATCTTCTTGATAGGTAGGTTCCTAAAAAAAGTGCCATCAGTTGAGCATTTCTTAATGTTTCCCTTATTTGAGCTGTTGCAGAGTGTAGGCACAAACTTCCTTTTCTTCAGTCACTTTTCATGTGGCCCTTGGAAAAGTTTTCTACCAAACTCCTCCCTTAGAGGCAGAACACAGGTTGAAATTGGATTATAACCATGAGCAGGAGCTTTATTTTTGTGCACATCGAGGAAGAACAATGTGACTGACCCAGCACGAAGTTCTGCTCCAAGTTTAGAGGAAAAACCTAAAACAAGGTGTGAATCTAAGCTGATGCCCAGAACCTCAAGGATCTGTGCAAAAGGTAAGGCCGTTTTGCTGTTCACAGAGGGTGA
This sequence comes from Rhabdornis inornatus, assembly GCA_013397075.1. Classification (NCBI taxonomy): domain Eukaryota; kingdom Metazoa; phylum Chordata; class Aves; order Passeriformes; family Rhabdornithidae; genus Rhabdornis; species Rhabdornis inornatus. The sequence continues at coordinate 2,051,256 of VWZS01003516.1, forward strand.
AATAAAGAAGGCTTGGAGAGAAGATTTTTTGAGCTACTGAAAACTGTAATGAGCCTGATCCTCCTTTCAGACTAGAACCCAATTAAAATACATGTTTAAACTAGCAGAGGGTAGATTAGAAATGTACTCAGATGAAGGCAGGCAGCAGCAACACTGGGCCAAGAAATCCTCTATCCTGGTTGTGGGAACAATCTGGACTCTGCTCCTCTGGCAGTTGCCAGAATTGTATCTGACAAGATGCTTGCAAAGCCCTTGCACTCTCACCAAACATTACTATGATGGAAATGTATTTCCAGCTGAAATTGTCATAGTGCCAAGCCCAGCCTGAAACTGTTCAGAGGGTTGGAGCCTCTTGCAGAAGTGTTATATGAGGTAAGTTCACAGACAGTGCCCAAGGTTCACATCAGCTGTGAGCATCACTACTGACCAGGCTTCCCTAAGGTAAAAACAAAACACAGATACAGAACATCTGGTACCTTTTTGGCATATTTTGTGCTATAAAACTGCTATTTGTGTGGTTGAATTTAACACACACAAAAAAAGAGGATACAGAGGCACTTTCCAAGTGATTATGTGCTCTGTGATAATAGTTTTCAGCTGGTGAATCAGAAACTCCAGGGCACTGAAGGAAAATCTAATGGTTTATGCCAATAAATTAGGCACATCTCATTGGAAACACTCATGGGTTACAAATCAACACAACAATAAACCCACTGCTGCAGAGCATTGGTCCTGCAAGGCCCAGAATGGTGAAGAGAAAACAAAGATGAGCTCAGGCAGACAGCAATGTACCCGGCTGCACGGGGCTCAGCCCACGCACAGGAAGCCTGCAGACTTATTTCTCACTCCAAAATCATCTCATGTCTTTGCAGGCAGCTCGCTACTGATGCTGTGCCAAATTAGTTGTAAAAATTGATACTCAAATGACAAAAGTGGTTTTGATCAGGATATTTAGCCCCATGTTGTCTCCTACTTTCTTTTCATTCCTTTGTTCATGCTCTCCTTTTGTCAATAACAATGGCAAAAAAATTACTGATCTTCTCTGCTTCAGTGGGATGGGGAGAAGAGGAAAGAGGTAGAAGAAAAAAAGGAATTATGCAAATGTGACATTTATGGTTCAAAATTGTGGAGCTTTTTTCAAAAAACCCAGGTCTCTCCATCATGCAGAGTATGTGATGACAAATTCAAGCAAAAAAAAAAATGTTCTTGGAAGACCAGTATTCAAATATTGTGCTCAGAAGCTCCAACAGCAACAGGGCTGAGGAGCTGATGGTGATTTCCTATACTGACCTCTTCATAACTCTGTTTTTGCCTAGACTGTAAGAACTACTGAAATCAGAGGTGTGTTCATCTCATGTAAGTCCGGAGCATCCAGAAAGCAGAGGATCTATGAATGCACAGACGGATATTATTGCCACCAAAATATTAATATAAAACCAGGGGGAATTTTCAGGAGAGAGAAAATGGCAACACTTCCCTGGCCATAATATTTGGGTTGAATATTCAGGCAAGCCAGATTCTGACTTGGCACTAGTGTTAAATCCAGAGTCACTTCACTGAAGGCAGTCACATCCTTCAAATCAAAATAAAGCCCTTTGCACTTAAAGAGCTACTTGTCACCAGAGGCACAAAAAAGCCCCTAATGTTCCATGCCAAATGGTTGTACAAAAAGCAGCAATGAATAACTTCATTTATACTTCTCCAGCCGAGGGTTACATAAAGTGCATAAAGAAATTCACAAATCACTGGAGTATTAGGAGAGTGGTGTTAGTAGTGGCAACTGTGCTCTTTCAGGCTGAAAGAGTGAGAAACATCTGTAATTACTGGATTAGGGGAATGAATGAAGAAACCTGCAGTCAGAAATTACAGAAAGTTCTGTAATTGAGCTGCTGCCATTTGTCAGTTTGCACGAAGGCAGAATAGCCAAAAGGAACTGACAAGTTCAAAAGGCTGGAGAAACACCAGTTTGCACCACCAGTCCACCCCACCCACCTGTGCTGTCACACTGTTCCCCAGGGCACACCCCATAGACTCCCCTGCAATTGTGCTACCCAGTCTGCAGCAAGTGAACAAACCAGGGTCAATCAGAGCAATTACTTGCATGGAAATCAGCAGTGGGAGAGCATGTCTAGCTGTTTCACAAAATGAAGTAATTTTAGAAACATTCAGAGGAGTCACCCAGTTCCCGTTACTCCTTCCCCCACGCACACACTCCATCCTCACAGAGCCTGTGGGAATTGCTCTGTGTGGACCACCAAGAGCAGTGCAGACAGTGCTTTTTGGGAGACAAAAACGCTGTGGAAGATTCCTGGTGATCCATCTTTGTGTGCACACATGGCTGAGTCTGTGGCTCCCGTCTCCTCTCCTTTCTAAGTCAAGCACCAGTCCAGCCAGAAATGCTGGGAGGCTGAGGGGTCACTGGGAAAACCAGACCTAGACTCAAAGGATTTAAAGGAATTTGGAGCCACAGGTCTGAGCAGGCAGTTGTCCCTCCTGACTTAGGACTGCTCCCTCAGCTACTCTAACCCTTCATTTAACTCAGCTTGTTGCAAACCAGGCTCTCCAACACCTAGGGCAGGCATCAGTAGCAGCAATCACACTGTCCTATGGCCAGTCACTCTTCCTACTGCCTCTATTGAAGCAGTTGAGAGAAAAAGCAATTTAGAAGAGCAGATTCTTCTGGGCACTGAGAAACTTTCCTTTCACAAGGTTCTCCCCTTCTTGCCACTGGTTGGTCAAGGAATCTGAGCTGCAAACCTCAGCTGGGTGACAGAAACAACCTCAGGCTCGCTCTCAATCTTCCCTTGCCAAGGACAGTGGAATTACTGGGTACTCAGCATCAGAGTTAAAAGGACCAACCACTACTCTACTTCTTTGGAGAAGTACACCCCTGGGTTTTCCACAGCTTTGGAGGAGGCCAGACTGGTGCTGTCACACTCCCCCACATTTCTTATTTCTAAACATGAATCTCTGCCTCTGCTGCATGTGACAGTCCCACTCACTGCATGTGATGGGTCCCCAAGGCTCAGGGCAGCACCGGCAATGAAAGGCAGCACCCAGGCAGCACTGCTAACATTCCAGCCCTTGGTGAGTGCTTGAGGTGTTGATGCTTTCTTTAAAGCCTTGGCTATGGGAGATGAGTGGTTTATGTAAGAACTGCATCTCCATTTATTTATTTTAAGTGTGCAGCTAACCCCAGAGGCTGGAACAGTGGCTGTGCAGAACAGCTTGAGAACATGAACTGAAAGTGCTCTTGAGGCTGATAAAACAGAAGGAAAAATGGATTTAAAAAAATCTTCCTTCAAGCCTCATCATACTTACGCTGTTTACACACATCAAGAGTACATCTTTAACAAGTGTTCAAGGCAAGGCACAACTGGAATATTTCCATATAAAGCACAGTGTACTAAGCTACAATTTCTTTCCCAGTTTCAAGTTGCATCATTATGAAAAGATTACAGTGTAGAACAAAGAGGACCCTTCACTCCCTTGAGCCACAGCCCTGAAGCATATAGCTGGTTACAGCTCTTTACACAAAAGTTTGCCCAGCATTGTCACACATACCTGTGAAATTCACTTCACCCATGAAATTTTGAAGTAGAGCTCCCCAACACTACAAACACTGTGCATAGGAACATCACCACCTCCTCTTGGTCCCAAAATTCACACTACAGACGGGGACACCAAACCATCACAGCATCAAAAGGACTCACATGAGACTCACTGACTTCTCTCAAGCCTCTGCTCAAGGGAAGGTTCTCCTTCCTTGTGTGGAGGATTCAAGGGGCAATTTCTCATACACACTCTCCCAGCATCTGAAAGACCACCAGTGCTGTGAAGCACCACTCCAGCTGACTCTAAAGGTATGGCAGCTAATCTTCCCCTCACTAAGGAGTTCTGCACATGACCTATATAAAGGCTCTACATCACTCCAGAAAGACCAGGACTGCTTCATGCCACCACCTCTTCCTTCTGCACATGTTTGGGCATAGCCAGGCAGGCTTGATATGCTCTGTGCCACCTTCCTACCAGGTGTGTGGTTACCAGCTTCTCTACCTTTGTAGCCTGGTCTGAGATCTCCCCTGCAGTGCCAAGTGCATCCTAAATACAGGTGGCTGTGTCCAGATGAGCTCCAGCCCTCCCAGTGAAGGGACTCCTGCAGCTGGGTGAGAAGAAACCAGTGCAGCACATCTCTGCTCAAGAGATGGACTCGTAATTAAGATCTACAAACCAGTCAAGAACAGGATCCATGGAAGCCTAAAGTACCAAAAATCTGCCAACCATTTTGTCCCAGTAATTAAGAGTCTTTGCCCTGAAGTCTCCTGAAAGATTTTCAATAAAATCTTCATTTTCACTGTGATCTTTTCTTAATCTTTGTCCCTCCTTAGAGACACAAACTGTGCAATTAAAATTAAATCGGGAACAAACCAGCCAGATGTATCCTAGAGCCATGATGATGGGAACACCTATTTCATTCTGACAGTTGCCTTGTTCTGAGGTCAGGCTCTATACAGGAAAGCAAAAACAACAACAAAAAAGAGGCTCTGACATTTTACAGTAGATTTTCTAAATGTCACCCTGCACACCTGCAAAGTAGACAGATTTGCTCATGTTTCTCTACCAACTCTCTTCTTCATTGGTAGATAACTCAGAACTCAGCTGGATCCAAGGGCAAGAGGAGCAGCTCATGCACTGAACCATACACCCCTTCCCAGGCCACAGCCTTCATTCACCTCTGCTACTGCATGTGGTGGTTCATGCTATAGCAGATGTCACAGTCATGCAAAATGCCTGCTCTCCTGTTTAGATAGATATGTTCTAAGCACTCTTAATTCCAGATGTGGAAAATCTTTCCCCAGTCTGAGAACTTAGAACCGGGAAGATCAACCATTAGTGGGTTGCATGTTAGAGAGCACCAGAGTCCTTGGAATCAGGATCTCCTTGCCACATGCACAGCTCAGAAGGAAAAAGCTGAAAAGAGGAAAAGTGAATGCTAACCAATGAACTACATGTTGCAATCACTCCCCATCCTGCTCCTTCCTACCCAGCAAAGCCAGATTCTGAATTTAAAGCAAACTCTTGCTTGTCAACACTCCTCTTGGGAGAGCTCCCTCACCGTGCTGGAACAGCCTTCCCTGGCTTCCCTGCCCAAGCTCAGCCTCCAGGTTTCTACATTCGCCATATGACACACTGAGTTAGCCCAGGGTTTAATATATTCCCTCATGCTGCTGTCCTTTAAAAGCATTGGCATTTCCTACACACAGATTCCATATTGACTTTACAAGTACCAAGACACCACGGTGAAATTTAAACTAAATATAGAGGTGATATTTTTAAATAACTCTCAGCTCCAACTCGCCAAGCTGATTTTATTTGAACGGAAAAAGCAGACTCCAGCTTTAAACTTCCATTGTAATTAATGATTACAACACATTCCTCTGCCGTATCAGATTTAGCACCTCATTAATGTATGTGGTATTTTTCTTGCATGGCACAGCTGTAGTTAAAGTTGACTTAGTGTTTCCATTATAAGCCCATGTTTTCAAAGGTTTATCACTCAGACACATGAGATTTAGTCTGAAATGAAAATTGCAGAGAGTGTCAGCTGGGAAGCAATTTCTTGTCCTTCAAAATCTGGAAGCAACAAATACCGGGGAAAAAAAAAAAAAAACCACCAAAAAACGCAAGCCACTCTGTTTATTAATAATTCACATTTTAAAAAGCATTGCAAATACATGTTTACATGATAGCCTGTGACAGCTCCATAGAATGTCAACACCCACACGCTCCTGGGAGATGTGTCATCTTTAAAACCGAAATAAAAGCCACATTTTTACACCACTTGATGGGAGGCGAAGAGAAGGGGAAAAAGACTTAAAAATAATATCGATGAAGGAAACTTATTTAAAAAAACCCTATAGTCTTTGTTTAGAAACACTGAAGTTAGGACTTTCAGTCGAGAGGAGAGTGGGTGGGAATCATTTCAAGTACCATTTGTACTTGTACCTTTTTGGTGCCTGTCCCTGGCTCACTAGTGAATTTAGCAGGAATTAGTCCCACTGAGTTCCTACCACAGGTGGCATCCAAGCCTTCAACTGTCCATGAGTCCTGGAGTCTCAGAATACGACCAGATCATGTTCTTTGCAACAGCCACAATGAGGCACAAGGCAAAATGAACAAAATAACCTTGTATGAGCTCTGTGTTTTGGGATTGTGTTCTTCTGCCATTAGATTTAAGACTGAACCATTGAGAAGCAGACCTTTCAATTGGGAGGCTTCTGAAGCCTCTTCTTGGCTGACTGTCTCAGTGATTATACACTTATGACATGCACATTTACAAACAAATACAGGAAGAAATTACCAAATTCGCAGTTGCCGACATTACCAGAACGGATGCATTTTTGATGGCTGAGAAAAATTAAAATGTTCTTTTTCTAACATAGTAAAATTCCCAGCTGTTTTTACTCCAGGACTTACAGGTTTACCCAAGACATGATGCTTCCAGAACACAACAAACACGTGGAGTGTATAATAGCTACTACAAGGAAACCAGGACAGGCATATCCTTGGTGAGCAGAAAGGCACAGTTGTTACTCTGAAACACTCACATTTTGCTCCTCACTGGATAAACAAAACACTCCCACAACAGACAGAGCAGGGAGTGTGCTGCTTTCCCCAGTGCTGACTTTCATTTTTCAAGACGTTACTCCAGACAACAAAGATAATGGGGACTTGGTAGAAATTCCATATCCATATGATCAAATTTGGGAAGTTATTACCCAAAACCCTGCTGTTTTCCACACAAACAACCTGAGAAGCAGCCAAGTGGGTCTGTGTCTGTCCTCCCAGCAATCAAAACCTCCAGAAGACTCTGTACATCAAAGGCAGGGCAATACTGTGACACTCACCAAGGCCTTCATGAGCTCTGGATTTTTCTTTGCAGTGTTTTTTTCACCCTTGTTGTTCCAGGCATGGGAGCCCACCTCTCTCTTCACAGCAGAGCTTCTTGTTGGTGGACTGAGGGAGGACTGCAGGGGGGATGATGAAGGCTCCAACTGCAGACAAAAAACCAGAGACGTCAGGAGTAGCTAAGAACAGAAAACCAAAGCCAAAATCATTGGCACAATCAGGAAAAACTGCCTAGGGAATGATGTGGTTTAAGCACAGCTGTATCCATGGCTCTGCTTCCCAATCCTCTCTGCATAAGAGATAGAACTGAAATCCACCAGAATTTGGGCTTGGATACAACATCCGTTTAACACATTGATCTGGTCTAAGGATGTACATCACACAGACTTGGCTCCAATTAAGGTCTTCATTTCTGTCACAGCATGAATTCCAACACAGGAAAGACACCAACTGATTTTAGTAAACTTTTGTAGGAATGCAGAATTCCACCAACTCCAAGAGAGACACTCTCCATCTGTACTACAGCAAGGATCCAGCCAAGAAAGGGTAGTTGGCCATTAAGGTGCCCAACACCTCCTTGGCAATTTATGTATTTTCTTTAAAACAATCAGATTACACATAATGGTACTCACTAACTTCATTACAATTACTAAGAACCAGGTTAATGTATAGCCTATGATTCTCATTCAACTGCTACTTTACCCTTAAGTAAGAAGTATATTACTGTACTCCATGATTATCATTATTTTCTGGAGGAAAAAATATCGGCCTCCAGCTCAGATAATTCAGTTTAGCTAATCTAGTGTCAGGTTTGGCCACAGGTAATGAGCACAGTGGCTGTGCACTAGCTGATGTCCCAGCCCTGTACATCAACACCCCTATGTCAAACTGTAAAGAAACAGTCTGATTTCAATTTATCATGCTCTGCCTGTACCACTGGGTCTGCAACAAACCACAGGCGCCAGCAAAAAGCTTTTAAAGCCATTTCACCTCTCTCACACATATCAAAATGCCAAAACAAGGGACAAACGCTACATACATCACTTGATGTGGGTGGCAAGGGCGCATGTGTCAAAAACTTTCAGTGTCATCTGCAAAAAAAATTGGCTTGTTATTCTGGTAATTACTTCACCAGGAAGGGGTGAAGTTCAGCTGCTCAATTCAAGTCAAAGACCCCATAAAAATGAAACATCAGCAGCATCAGTGGCACACCAGGGATGCCTGTGATTACAAAGCTGCAGCTCACAGATGAGAGGAGCAGGATGGAAGGATGTAAACAGAGCCAGCCCTGCCTCTGGAACATCCAACAGGGAATTTATAAGACTTGACTCAGCAAAAGACTTGGGCTAGAAGAGCTACACTGTCCCCATTTACAGCCTTGATAGTGCAACCTATGACTGCTACCAAGGGGGTTTATAGAACTTAAATACAAGCCAACATGTCTCAACAGGAAACAAAAATCACCAATGTATAGCAGCAGCCCACGTGCAAAACAAATGAGTGGTTGGGACTGAACCCAGAGGAATATGTGTTACACAAACTCTGGAGGTGGCTCTGACCTTCCTCATCCCAGCTTGAGGAAGGAACAGAAATATGCACTGAATCACAGCAGCTTAAATGACAGCAAGGTGAAGTCTACCCTTTCATTGCTCTATTCTGCATGGGCACAGAAAATTCACAGAATCACAGAATGGTTTGGGTTGGAAGGCACTTTAAAGACCATCTAGATCCAATCTTCCTGATATAGACAGGGACACCTTCCCCTAGGATGCTCAGAGCCCACCCCAACCTGTCCTTGAGCCTGCCAGCACTGCAACTTTCTGCCATAACTTCCCTAGATAATTTGGCTGGCACATCTCAGACCCATTTTCCCCTCACACCTCAACCCAAGGAGCAGGGCTGGGGATGTGAGGGTGGCTGAGTGAGACATCGACTCTGGCTATTTTCAGCTGCTGAAGTCACCATTAAATGGCTGCTGGAGCCAAGGATAAATCAAAGGAGATGAATATAAATCAAAGTAGCCATAGCCCCAGAATATACGTGAAAGCCTGGCTGCATCCCATCTCTGACTTGCCCTGTTCTTGAGCACAGAATAAGCAGGAGGAAGGATAATGCTCTACTTTATACATAAAACATATGGGATCACTACATCTCAGCACACAAGAGATTGTGTGCAACAAGGACACCACTGTTACCATTTATTTTATTTCATAAAAATCTCAGTGAGCCCAAGGAGACACCAGGGTTTCCCCTTCTCAGACAGGGCACAAACAAGCCACCAGTACTTTTAATTATAAATTATTCAGCACTTGATATAATAGCACTCTGAAACACTACACAACCCCTAGCTGGAGAAAATTCTCAGTGTCCCTTTTCCCCAACAGACCTTCAAGTATCTTGCAAATCCCAGAGGAAAAAGCAGGTCTTTGACTAGACTGGCATCTTGAAGTAAAGCTTGGAGACAAATGATCACCTGCTATATATTTGTTCTAAAGCAACTCAGACTGGCACAACAGTGTTATTGCCAATCTAATTCTTGTTTGCTGGTCAGATACAGAGGAACAAGAGAGAAGTAGCTCAGTGACATAGGACTTGGAACAACTCTTCTGACTTCCCCTACTCCTTGGGGCAAAAATATAAAAGGCATCACTTATCAGAGTTCACCAAAGGTCCAGCATTGACTTCCAGGAGGAACTTTTCAAAGCCAAGTACTAAAAACTGTCCACACAGAGGCAGAGTTTTTGGGAGCACAGGCAAGAAGGGACTGCACAGGCTCTTCCTGCATGGAAAAGAGCATCAGCCAGCTACCAACAGGACCTCAGATCCCTCACCTCCCTCCACTGCAGGCACCAAGCAACTCTCCTATCTCTCCTAAATATGACAAGGAGGTGGCTGGGACTTCTGCAGCACAAGTCCACCCAGCTCATGCATCCTGTCCCATGGCTTTAAGCACAAGTTTCCTCTTTTATCAACCACAATATTTGTGCCAGATACCAGAAGTTTGTGCCACAATGTCTGTGAGGGAGGGCTGAGTTTGCACTTGAGCACTGCACCTGGCTCCAGCTGGAAGCTCAAATCCCTCTGGAGAGGGGCATGGTGGCAATTTGCTTCTTCATCATGAAGAGGAAGACATACTGCACCTGTACACAGTCCTGATCACACCTCCCAGCTCCCCTCCCAACTCTCAGCTGAAGGACATTCTCTGCAGATTTGAAACTCCAAAGTAAGGCTGTGCCTGGGAAATGGTTGTAAAACTGATTTGGAGCAGGGCTCTGTTCTGGCTTGTGGTGGCTGTCGTGCCTGAGAGGTGCTGAGGAGCAAAAGCAGCAGCAATGCACACACATCCCTTGTGCTGCAGCATTGCTGGAATGTGTCACACAAGTGAAATGTCCATCCTCACACCAATGGATGACACACTGTGCCTGGAGAGAGAAAATGTGCCATAGTCAGGCACCCAACTCTTGGTCCAAACCCTGGGAGGTGCTGTCCCATGCTTTGGGACATAAACATTCAGGCAGGATCCTCCCCCATTTACCCATTTTTAAGCCAAGAAATTAATGCCATAAGCACCTTTGTGCTGTGCCACAGTGGGTCCACTCATTCTGCTGCTCTGGTTGAGAGCACAAGGCAAGAAATGGGGTTTGTGCTCCTGACAGGTTGAGGCCACACAACTGCACACACTCCTTGCCCACTGCTCAAGAACAAACCAGAGGTGCAGTGTGAAGAGGTGGAAAAGAGATCAGAAACAGAGGTGAGGTCGACAGAAGAAATCTGAGAGCACAAGGCACTAAAATGCTATTCCTGCTCCAGCCTCTCCTCAAAGCCACATTCACACTACAAGATGACTTCAGGGAGAGTCTGTCCAGAAGAGCAAGAGAAAAGTGTTGGCCACAGTGTTGCATGCATTGAATCCAGCTGGGTTTTGGGCTTGTAGCTGGTTTCACAGCAATCCTGCTACCAGACCTGATGGACCAGGGCAATGAACACAAGAAGCTCCACAGTAGATTCACTTGGAGAATTTGCAACTAGCAAGATCTTAATCCATTCTGCTGTGCAAGGGTTAAATTCTGCATAAAATACTATTCCAGGCAATACTTCTTTAATTTCATTTGATACCAAACTTCCTGAAAAAGGAATGTTTATTGGTACTTTTTAATTATGAAAAAAAAAAGAAACCATAAATTGTCTGTTTTGCTGTCTGTGCTAATTACATTTCATTATATATTTGGAGTAAGCTATGATTTTCCTGCTGGTTCCCATGACATTTTTCATTATCAGCCACTAATTGTCTAGCATGCACACTGCATTGTGAACCAAGTAGGCTGGTGCGTGGGCACAAGTTCCAGTGAAAGCTGCAAGGCTGTACAAGTGTACATTATTATTATTACTATTATGATGTATTAGAGAGTTTCCACCTACTTGCATATCTCCATATCCTCATCCCTATCAGCAATGTCACAAAGCCCAGGAGTCCATCCTTGTGCTTGGCAAGGCTCAGCAAACACTGAAGGGAAGTTATGTGGGATGGAATGATGGCAGCAGCCCCACTGCAAGGACAAGTTCCCTGCTGGGTGCAATGGAAACACCAAGCAGCTTTCTCAGTCACTTCCTCTACTCGGTGCCCAAAGCACGTGGGTATCAGAATTTTGTCACTTTGCCCACTCACAAGCTGAGGCCAAGGTTATCAAGGAAAGCAGTGCCATATGTGGGTTCCTAAAGGAACAGGATAACTAATGGGATCTTTCTGAGACAGCAGGGCAGAAGAAAAAGGTACAGGGTTTTCAGAAGCCATGGTTAACACTGTATGCATTATGGAAAAATCTCCAACAAATCCTCATCTATGCAAACTCAGAAAGTGCCACAAGTGGTGAAGCAACTCCTTGCATGCAGCATTTCAGAAACTCAGACTGAGGGAAGCTGTAGGTGCCAATTCTTCACACAGCAAACTGCAAGAACCTGACCACTGCTCCTCCTTATCAGCCTTGGACAGGTGGCAATTCTATTCATGTGCACCACACACACAATACACAAACACTTCAGAAATAAATGTGTGTTTTCACAAGATTGCAGCTCTCTCCTGATATTTATTTCAAAGGAGACAAAGCCAGACCCTTTCCAACAGCCCTGTGAGGGAACAGTTGTATAATTCCCCCTCTTCTCCTCAAGGTGATCCACAAATACATTATCAGAAAAGCAATCAGACCACATTTGGTGCTGTAGCAGGAGTGAAATTCCCACCCAAGACAGGAGGACATGCCCTGCATAGAGGCTGCATTTCACACACTTTATTTTTATGTGCTGATTTATAGATAGCAAGAATGAGGAGATTCTCCAGTCCTTTTTATATAAGGAATATGAAGAACTGAAAGGCACTTATGACCTGACTATACCTCTATCTAGTTTGACTGACAATTTTGCCTGATCAAAGGGTGGAGGGATGGGCCCTCTTGTAGCTGCTGCTGATGTATTTGAAGGTCATCTTCAAAGACTTAAGCTGCCCTTATGGCCTCTGACATAGGCAATTTCAAAGGCCTCAGAGACAGTAAATCAACTTAATTTCCTCTCTTCTACCACCCACAGAGCCACCCAAACACCTTGAATCATTTATCAATTTATGATCGATGAATACATCAATGCATTTATCCTCCCAGCAGGTCTCTGAAGCAGGGAAGCACTAACACAACTGCCCCACAGAATGGGAACCATGGCATGGGCACAACCCCAAAGAGTGGAAAGCTGGACCCAAAAGAACAATCAAGAAATGTTACATCCATCTACACAGGCATTTCAGTGCTTAGAATTACCTCATGTTTCACCCAAAGCTGAAGCTTCATCTACAGGTGACACCATGGTGACAATCACAGGACTTCAGGCATCTCTCCTCAGTCACATTGGTTCACACAAAAGCCACAGAATTGGCGTTTTTCCCCCAAAACTGGGGAGCTGCATCCTCTGATTCTCTAAGGGATGTGATCCACTAGATCTGCTCAAAACCTTCAGGCCACACTGAATTGAAGGCACATCAGGCACAACAGGACACACAGAGGCAGTGGTATTTAGCAAGTGCTCTCCCCTTAGAAATTGAAAGCCTGAGATAAATTCTCCCTTAAATCCACATTTTCCTTTTCCCAGTACCATGTCTAAGGTGCAGGACTAGAGCAGGGCAACCTCAACCCTTTGGGCTCAGCTTGGCTCACTGTGCAGCCTGTGCTGGGGCCAGAAGTAGTAGCAGATTTGATTTTTCTCAGCCTGCTCATAAAAGCCAGACTCAGACTTGAATTCTCAGGATGCAGTCTGGATTTCTCTTAGAACCTGCTATAGATAAATGACCAAGACACAGACACTGGAGGGCAAACCTCAAAGAACCCAGCAGCCAGCCTGTGAGAGCCACAGGCCCAATTTCAAAAATGTTTTCCTTGAAGCCAGATTTTCCACCTTACAAAGGCTGCTCTGTGTTTTGCTATGTGTGACCCTGTGGCAGGACTCTTTTCCCAGCAGCAAAAAACCCATCCTGGCCTTTTAGCAGTGCTCTTGATGGCATTTGTAACTGAGCACACACAGCTCTGTGAAATATTCTGCCTTCAACAAAAGGTACTTTTCAACTAGGAAAGGTGAAGTATTAGTTTTGCTGGGTGTGTTTCAAACGAGTGTGGAGCATTAGTTCAAGTACACAGCCTCTGCAAACAATGACAGCTGGAGTTCTGCATCCAGAAGAGTCCTGGCTTTCTCCTCATTCCTCCATCTGTAAGCAAACTTAGATGGAACAAGGGAGCAGAAGTGTGTCCTGATGGACAGGGAGAATTCACACAGTCTGGTGGAGATCACTCACAAGGGTGATCCAGGAGTTCAGCATCAGTTTTAGTAATAACCATAAAAATGGCTCCAGTTCAGTACAGTGTTCAAAATCCACTGAAGTTAACAGGGCCAGGGAGACTGAGAATTTGAGCAGCACAGAACCTGAATTGTCATTCATGAGCTGAAAGCTGGTCCCCTCCATGTCACAGCTGGACAGATGTGATGGGGACAGCACAAGGAACCTCACATCTATCCAGGCCTTGGTCCTGCTGGCCCAAGGTCCCTGCCGGGACTGTTCCAGCTGAGGTAATCAAAGTGAAACCTGCAGCCTCACAACTGTTCATCTCAGTTCTTCTCCAGACCACTGAAGAAAAATTAGAACCAGGTAGAAAATTGCTTTCCCAGCCCACAATCTTTGAGGTACCCTCACACTCAAGAGTTTGCTCTGCCATTTCTTCTCCATCTCAATATTCACTCTAATCTCTGAGCTATGCCAAAATTCTCGGTTTTGCACTCTAGAACTATTTTCCATTGTAAAACCAGCTGTCACACAAAGCAGTGAGCTACCTTGCAGGTCAAAGCTTTCACCTAAGACATAGAAAAGCAAGAAAATGCCTGTAGTTATAATGATAAATACAACTTTAATTAGAGCAAATGAAAGAATCTAGTCCCTAAAAGTCAGTCTCCTGCTGCTCATGTTAGAGATGAGAGCTGTACTCAAATGCAAATAAATCAAACAGGACAGAGATCTCAACTTGCCCCTTCCAGATATCCTTTGACTTTCCACCCTCTGGAAAAACGACTTCAGTAGCAAGGGACAGCTGTTTTTTCTCGCAGACTGCTAAAAAGAGAATTCTGTCCTGAAAGGGGACACAACTTGGGTCTAGGAAAGTTTTTTCAAGATGGTACACGTCTTAGAAAAACTTATAATTTAAACAGAATTTAATTGCCCAACAAGAGCGCCTTTTCTCAGAAGGTTCTCAGCCTGCTCTCCCTGTAGTAGGTTTGTCTTTGATGGTGTCCCAGGTTTGTTTTCAGTCACAGTACAACACAGAGATCATAATCTGATACCTTTTGTCATAGCTGACACTAACACTGCCTTACTGGTAGAAAAGGAAGATTAGGGCTGTCAGTCTGCCACCTTTCTTGAACACTGAAATCACACTTTTTTTTTTTCCTTTTCTTAAAGACAACTTCTTTGTTGCCATGGTATCACTAATGCAGTATTTTGAGACAGGGAAAGAAGATAACTGTGCAGCATCACAGTGACACATCTATCAGCTGCCATCCTCTCAAAAAGGATAAATAAATAAGGATGCCAATGCAGACTTTTAAAAGCTCCTCCACCCTGTAAAATTTTTCCCTCTCACATACAAGTAACTGTCTATAAAGTCCATGCCTTGGTTTTATTGTAGAGAAGGTCAGACTTTCCCTCACAGCAAGCAGTGTCTAGAGTTATTTTTCAATTCCTTCTCTTCTCCCTATGCTACATGACACCAGCTGAGGTCCACACTCAAAAGAGAACAAACAGCACCTGCATGTTCAGAAAATGCCAGCCTGGCTCTCCACGTTAAACCATGCAGTTTCTCTTTGCTTGTACAGTGATTTCTCCCAGAACTAACAGGGTTTCCAGTGCTGAGAACAACTCACATTATCTCTACAGTGAGAGAAACAAGAAGGGGCACTCTGATGGTGTCTCCTATGTAACCACCTTCAGCTCGCTGTGATCCTGTTATCCTTGTAGCTTTGGAGTCTTTCATATCACTGCCAGAATTATTTTAAAACAGAAACCTTTACTAACTTAGCAAATTAAGGCCTGACACTCAGCACAATGGCATTTCCCTCTTTGGCTGGTGAGAACATTGAATCAGGTCCCTTCCAAAATTTCAGAGATGGCTGTGCCCACCACTGGAACAATTCTGATGTGTCAGTAAATCCAAGGAACAGCCACAGTGAGAGATGCTCCCATCCTCATGCACTCCCTGATTTGGGATCCAGACCAATTAACAGGCAATGAGAGACACAGTGACTTTCCACACACGCCACAGTGGTGACATGATGAGATTTTCATCTCCTGGGTGATACAAAAGGAAGAATAATGGAATGAAATGGAAACTTTTATGAGCCGAATTTACCAAGGCTTCTGGAAGAGAGAAGAGAGCAACAAGCAAAGCAGCGACAAAAGGACCTCTGATATGAGTCAAGGATTCAACAGTGAGCACAGAGTCCTCCAGAGAATAAAAATAAGTATTTTACATTTGGGAGAGGAAATGGGAGGAGAGGGGCGAGAAAGGAGGATCTCAGTTGCTGTTTCACTTATTTGGGGGGATGGAAAAGAATAAGTTGTCTGCACTCAGAACTGAAGTGCTCTCACCTCTTCAAAGAGGAATCTAATTGGGACCTTTATGCTCCCATGTACTTATTTTTCTCATCCACAAAACCTTGGTCTTAGTTTCACCAATTTGACCCAAGGCACAATGACTCATCACAGCAAAAGGCTGGACAGCAGCTCTGGGTTTTTTTCGAAGACCTAAATAAACCCTACTCCATCAATTGACCAAGGACGACGCCACAGTAAACCTCTCACTGAAGGCTGCTCGTTGCCTTGGCAACCTGTCTGATCTCCATTGCTCCAGGGACTGGAAATGTGCTGCCAACAGGAGATTTTAGCTAATCAAACCAAATCTCTTAATATTTAGACGATTTCCCATCTGTGGAGAGCAGGCCATGTGCCAATGGAAAGCAGGGCACCCTCTGAACACAGCCCTGGCTCCTCCTTGACCTGTTATTTGTTGGATCCTTGTGGGCCACAGACATCTCCTGGCAGGTACAAAAGGAGCAGAAGGGTGGCAAGGGACCACAACCTCACACCTGCACTCAGCACATCCTGGCAGGATGCAGGACCCTCACAATATCCATGCCTTAGCCCCTGACCTTGGGAATTAAAATAAAGGTTCCAATACTGGCTTTGCACACCCCCTTGGTGCTGCTCATTTTGAGCCTTCTGAAGCTGCTCTGTCTCTATTTCTGCTCCCATTAAATACATCCAGGCACCAGCAGTGACAAACTGCTGACCAAAAAGAAAAAGTGAGACAAGCACGTGCCTCTCCACCTTCCTTGATCAGGGACTGCTGTCAAACTGCTGCACGGAACACCTAGTTTTTTCTAAAACTTCTAATTGGCAGTGCTAAAGGGGCAGCTTTGGTGGCTAATTTTGTCTTCAAAGCACAACCAGCCATTGATTTTTATTTTTTTATAAAGGACTAGCCAGACCAACCTTTATAAAGTTCCACTGAAGGTTTCTGGCCCCTGCACTTAAGCCCAGCCACAAATCCAGACGATCAGTCTGGCATTTAGGGGACACAAACAGCGGCATGAGCAGCAGGGGGAGAGAGGAGTGTTCTACAGTCCTGTTGCTGCTGCTGAGACAAGAAATTCTGAGTGGTGGTGATGAGATTCACATCCACAAACAACCACCAGTTTCCATCTAGCAACCACCAGAGCTACATCACAAAAGATGGCCCTGACTGTGACCTCTCTGTGCAATTGCCAAAAGAAATCAGAGTGTTTGAGCAGCAGACTTTTGGCATTCAGGATCTCCTTTCCTTCCTGGATCATTCTTTACAGCATCTCAGAGGACACTAAGCCACAACTCTCTGAACCCAAAAGCCGCAGATCTTGCATGGAGTTTCATTCCACACAGGTTATTTGCTGCCAGATTAACTTCTGGTGTTGCTACAAGTGGCATGAGGGATCCCCAGATGGTTTTTGACCTGGTACAGAGGATGTCTGCACAGGTTGCCCCCACCACAGCTTCCTGGGACCTGGGCCAGCCACCAGCCTCAAGTTCCTGCTCTTGAGGAGCAGGATGGAGGAATTGCTGGAGGAATTTAACAAGGAGGTCTGAGGCAAAAGGCTGCTGCTCATAAAGCAGGGTGTGATTTCAAAGAGAGAGAGTATTGTGGAAGATTTCTTGGCCTCTGGTATTGACCAAGTGACCTACGCCCTGAGAAAATATGTTCTAACAATAACAAAAGCCATTAAACAAATGCTTCTGGGGAGGGGAAAATGTCAGCAGTTCCTAGAGTCATGTATTTAATTGAGTGAAGAGCTGAGCAATTACTGCCACCTTCTACCGTGGTCCTGAGAATATTTCTCTCTCCACACAGGTATAAACCAGTTAACCATTTACTAGGGCTGTGTGGAGAAAGGAAGGAACTGAAGTGATTTCTCAGCTAACCCAGGGGTCTGTGACAAAGGAGAGGCAATGAAATCCTGCAGGCATAAGGAACAGGGAAGCAGAGCTCATTTTAAGTGGCCAGGAGAACAGTCCATTCCCTATGTGTGCCTTCCCCATTTATTCTTTCCTACATCACACCTTACTCTAGTCCAGGCACTCCTCAGTTTTACTGGACCTGAGTTCAGCCAAAAACTGAAAAGCTCAGCCAAACTTAAGGAAAGATGTACCCTGCTACTTAGGCCTGAAACATCTGTCTCTACAGGCCACAGAAAATCAAAAGAAGAGTGGTCAGTGATTTAATGGGGAGCAGGAAAGATCTCAGAGAAAACAGCTGCTGTAAATCACCCTCCATAATTCCCTTGTGAAAACAACATGCAGGGCAGGACCCTGGCACTTCAAAACCTGGGGGAAGGGCCTTCTCCATATGGAAGCAGCCACAAAGTTGTTTCAGAGGATTCATTTGCACTAACAGGTTTCAAAGCATCTACCCAGAATTTCTTTCAAGCCAAAGCTGTGATGTCCAACTGTTGTCAGGGATAAATGGAGAGCTGTGCCACTCCAGAGCCAGGAGAAGGGAAGGGGAAAGGCAGATAGAGGTGGCTGTTAGCCAGAACAGATGCAATGGAGATGGACTAAAATAGATTCTGTGCACTTCAAGGGTTTCTGCAACACCGATGCTCCAGCCCAGCCCACGTGAGCAAGCATCCACGCTCTGCAAAACACTTGACATAAAGGACCACAAGAAAAAAGTGCAGCCTGTTCCTGGGATATTTTCAGACACACTGAGCCAAGCTTTGGAAGCTATTTACTATTTTATTGGGATCCCTTCAGCTGTTTTCTCCCACAGCCATCATGCTACACTAAGTTCCTTTTTTTCTTTGTCTTTCTTTCTGTCTCAGTCACAAACACCTGCAAGCACCCATGGCTCCCCTTACACAGTAATCAGATGTGCCCTCTGCTTAACAGGAATGCAAATACTTTGCACTTTTGTTACTCATTATGGATCTAGAATTATGGCCTACTACTGCCTTAAAATTAAATCTGGAATGGCAGCAGGAAACAGAACCATGTCAAGGCAGAAAACAGAAGAAAAGGCTTATTCCTATTTCATTCCTTGCAATATCCAAGATCTTTGTATTTCAAGGAAACCAAAGCAGCATGCAAATCCAAAGTTAGAAGTGAGGGTAACATAGGATTTTCTTTTCAAACTGTAATTGTCTCCAAAGTAACAAACAAGGAAAGCTATCTTCTCACCAAGAAATAGTCCCAAACATTCCAAACACGAGACTTACCTAATCACACTTACATAAAGCAGCAAGATGAGTAAAACCAGAGATGGAATTTCCCAAGAAAGCTTTGAAATGTGTTATGAGAAAAGTGTTCTTTCCGGGACAGTCTGCTAAATCCTTAGAGTCTGTAGCACTCACGAGCTGGGCAAAGTGAAGAGAGGCACAGCCCTGAGTTTGAGCAACAGGAGCGGTGTTGGTGTTCTTGCCCTTTTCTCTGCATGTGCTTGTTGATTTAACATCCCAAGGAAGAAGGAATGCTACTGGTTGGTAAACATGTGACAGTCACCAGAGGAATGCGAGCCAGGGAAAGAAACGAGATAAAGCAGCTTGTGCCACTTCCTAGAGAGGTTATTTAAATGCTACTGCCTCACCTTTCCCACTGCTCTCACCTTATGAGTGCTAGGTCTTTATTCAAACAATTATCTTGCTGACAAATCTGCCTAAAAAAAAATTGTCATTCATGTATCAGGAAATTGGAAATTGTAAGTGAATTTTTCTCCTGCACAGAGGTATTTATTACTTGGCTTAAATTCACAGTCTGGTAATAAGTATTTTGGATCCACTTTGGAAATGTACCTTTCCCATCCTGGATTCCTGAAGATTTGCAGTAAAAGGGTAAAGTAAGGATCATTCAGCCTGAAACAAAGGGAGCAGCCCTTGCACTTGCCATGCTCAGCCAGGCATTGCTTCCCTGAACTCTGCTCATCCTGGGGCCAAGCTCTGCTCCATCTCTGGGGGATCCCAGGCTGGAAGGGCAAAGCTGTGCCAGCAGCTCTGTGCTTCCCAATGGGTTTTTACACAGAGTTAAAAGCTGTTTTTAGAGTAAAAGGTGCAAGCACAGAACTGATCCCAATTCATCTCATGATAACTTTAATTTTAAGGAAGGCTGTATGTAAGCCCATGTACCATGAGGGCACATTCTCTCTCAACTCTGCACACAGCTGCTACTTTAAATGTGCATTTTGGATGTAGTTTTGAATCTCAGTATGGGAAGGGTCATTTTCCCCCAAAATTTAGGGCAAACACTTCCTCAGTCTCTGCCTGCAAAAGGTCTCTCTGTAGTGAAACTGAAGCTCTTCCCAACAATTAATTTATTGGTGTAAAAAAATTGTTTCCAGCTTCTAGAATACCTGATGTTCCTAAAAAAAACAGCACAGAAAAGCTATAAAATAAAATTATACATCTGAATTCAGCTACTCACAATGCTCAGAACATGAGAGAGGATGGAGAAGGTGGACAGAAAATGGGGAGAAAGGAAGGCAGTGCACAGATGTGGCTGCTCACAACCAAAAGGGCTTCTGGCCCCACTGCCTGCAGCAATTTGTAAGCTGGCTCTAATCTGCTCTCAGCAGTATCTTGCCTTTCTAAGGCAAGCTGCTCCCTGAGGCAATTTTCTGCAGGTGTTCCTAATGCAACTCTTTTTTCCCAAAAAGTAAAAAAAAAAAAAANCTGATGATCTTGTTCCTAAAAGCTGTTGCCTGGCAGATCCCTCAAGAGCAGTCCAGACTGGCATCTTCAATATAAAAGCTACTTAGAAAAAGCTCAAGAGGAGGAAGAAAAGTCCTTATTGGGCAGACCTCAATCCCCTGGACTTGCATGAGTCTGCTATGGCAGAATCCCAATGGATCCCAGCTGGAGAGGGTGGGGAAGAAGCAGTGCTGGGGACAGGTGCCTGCCAGCAGGGCTGTTCCCAGACCCACAGCCTGTCCCCTGTCCCCGTGGTGCCCACAGCAGGCACGGCTCAGTGGCCAGAGCAGGAGGTGGCAGCCATGGAGTTGTGGCTAAAAACGCACAGGAGTGCAGCAGAACCACCAGGGAAACACCAGGCGTGGTGATGTCAGGCTTGTCAGCAGAGCCAGCTGAGTGAGCCACTTCCATCCAGCCATCACCCAGAGGCTTGTCTCGTCTGCTAAGCCAAGGGGAAATTTCCCTGCTCATTTAGAATGAAGATTTGCAGAGCCAGGCTGTCTGTGCAGTTGGGCACACAGGTCTGTGGATGCCTCATCCCCTGTGCATTCCCTGTATTTCCAATGCTGCATGACTGAAAATAAATGTCCAAGTAGCAACTCCAGAAAGGACACTGTGAAATGAGTTGCCAAAGAGAAAATAAGGTCTCAGGCTCAATAATGTTCACCCAAGTTTACTACACCAAAGAAGTTGCTTACTCCGAACTTCTTCCCAGTGATTGTTCTGTCATTCCCTTACTTTTGTACTCCTCCCTTTGCAACTTTCTCTGTAGCCCCTAATACGTTTCCTGTGGAAATAGGATGCTTATCCACTTCCATTCAAATGTCTCCAGAATCCATCAGGGCTGGCACATTTATGGAAGGAAGTGGGAGATCCTACAAGTCTCCCACTCTGATTCCCAGGCATTCAGCTGCCTCTCTTCGTCTCCCACATCAAGTTCTTATTCCACTTTATTATTGAAATCTTCAGTTACAAAGTTGCAATGAGGAAAAAAGAAATCCAGAAATAATAGCACAATGATGTCAAGACAATAAACTCTCATCCTTGTCAATTCAACACTGCCCTTTCCATGGTTGTTTTTTCCAGAACTGTTGTGCTAAAAGAGCTAGAGCACAATTGGCAGGAATTCAAATACATTTTCAGATGCAGTCAGTTTTTATTATTCTTCGTCAACCACCAGCCAAACTCTAGATATATTCCCTTTATGTCCCACTAAATGTCAAGCTGGTATTTTTAAAATCCAGACAATGTATTTCACATAAACCTTTACACCATTATTCCAAAGATCAAGCATCCCTTCAGCTGGGAGCCACTGGAATGGCTGTTCCCCCAGCAACAGGATGTGCCTCCAGCTTGGCCAAGCATTGGGATCCCTTTCAGGCATCTCCTGCCCTGGGTCTGGATGAGAGATCAACCCTGACACGGCTCAGTTATGACAAGAAGAAGAGGCTTTATGCTGCTGTGGCTGATTTAATTCCCTCACAGAGCAGCAGCCACGGGACACCTGCCACCTACCTGATATTTAGCAGGCACCACTCTCATTGTAGTTCTTTGCAAAACAATTATTGCTGCATTTGCTGGAGGTAAACTTGGCTGAACAAAGCATGAATATGCAGGGAAGGCAGGATGGCAATAAAACTGCACACAAGCAGCAACAACTAACACTTCCTCTTTGTTCAGTACATTAAGCCTTCCTCAATATTCTCTAGACTTGCAAAAAACAAATGCATCTCCCAGTGCTTGAACTTAAAGTCCAGCTATTCTCCCTTCTTGGCCCCAAGTCTTATTCAAAAGAAATAAAAGATTAAAGAGCAAACTGTGTGCAAGGGTCAGGTCTCTGAGTCAAGAGCCCCAAAAGTAGTAAAGCTTATGAAACAGCTCAGGGCAGTGTACTCCTCTTGCCAAGGCATGAATATCTGAGTGAAACATCTCTGGCACTTCTTGCTGAGGTCAGAGAGTGTCTCCCTGTACTCCACTCCTCTGGGCTGACTGGAAGGAATGTGCCTGGGCTGGATAGGAGGGAAGGCAGAAATATTTGCACGACTCATTTCTGCCCAAGTCGTACTCACCTGCTGTCTGCTGATGACAAGGTCCTGAACTCCAGAGGAGGAGGAAACTGTCTTGGCAGAGCAGTGTTTCAATTAAACACGTGTATAGATACCACAGCATTTCCTCACTAAAATTTACATGAAGCTGCACAGACCAAGTGCCTGAAACCACACTTGAAAACCAACTAAAATGAAGCTGTGAGCCATTAGCCACAAACAAAAGGGTTAACTTCACCTAGAGCCCAAAATATCAACAAAATCCATTTGGCCACTAAGCCTGCAGTAGAGAAAGCTGACCTGGCCTGCTGAAGTATGCAAATAAAGAGGTTGTAGATAATCAAACAGTAATTATATTGAATCATTTCCCTGTGGCTATTCCAATAGGTGCTGCCTGGTGGCCAGGCAGTCACAGTCCTCTGCTCCTGAACACTTTACAAATGGGTTTTTGGATCCAATTCTGACTTTCACCCGAGGCTTGGACCTCGTGGCTCAATTAATCCAGTCAGACAGTTTCCCACTAATTGAACAACCTCTGAAGTGGATCTGAGAGGTCTAGTTCACAGGAATTTGCAGAAGAACCCCAGAGTCTCTCTTACAACCTACATTTATTCTGCTGGTGGGAAGAAGGAAAACCTAGAGCAGCACTCAGTTTAGTGGGATGCCCAGGAATTACAACTGAGCAGGCAAATCAACCCCTAAAAACAAAGCAAGCAGACAGGCCAATTCAAACTCCACATGAGGTGGATTTCCAAAAAAAGTCTGTGTACCACAGGAGTGGTTCAAGTCTACTAAGAGATTTGAAAAGCAGTGGCAAGGATTTTGACTTTCTAATTAAAGCTAGATTATTATTTTATATATATATAAAAGAAAAATCCAGCATTGAAAGAGACCATTGATAGAAATGCAACCAAAACCATTACTGTTGCAAAGGAGATGAAGGAAGGCTGGAATTCTCCAGGAATTCCCCAGGAAAATGGTAGGTTTTGAACAGAAATTAAGAAATAAATGATCAGCGTTCTTCACCTTGCAACTGAGTCCACAAACTACTTTGTCAACATCAAACTGAACAAAAGCATTGTGGGTTACACAAGACCACCTTGCAAGCAAGAGTATGGACAAGAGCAGATCTAGATCTCAAGAAATGCAAGCAAAGTCACAGCAATGGCTGTATTTGGAGAAGGAACCCAACAAGAACTTGAATACTGAGACAGCACATGGGTTAAGGCAGTGCAGCTGGACAGATGTGACAATCACACCTGGAATAGAGGCAAAAGACACCACTCCAGCATGGAAAGTGGTAGGAGAGGCAGAGAGGGAAATGCCCACCTAACTGCTCTCTTGACAGAGATGAGGGAGACAGAACCAAATACCCCAGGAGCTGAAAAACAAAAAGAGGAGCCAGCAAACAGCAACATGTGCACCAATTGGGAACTTCACCAAATAAGAGAAAAATGCCTCCAGAGTGACTTTAGCTCATTAGAACCCTTGCCATGTACAAACACTACAGCCTAATCCCAGCTACTAATAAGCAGCAGTATCAGACTGGAGGAAAAGGAGCAGCTGCTCACCACACACAGTGAAACCATTTGGAGATGCATGAGCAAGCACAGGCAGCCAAGAAGGAGCTCAGAGTATTGTTGTTATTGCAAAACCTTGACATGGCACAAGCATTGTCCGTGCTCAGCACTCACGAGTGGCAGGCAGGGATCTGCCTGCAGCACACCCTGGGGTGCTGGGGAAAGGAGGATGCCAACCCAGCCCAGCTCCAGCCTGCTCTGAAACAAGATAGGAAGAGAGCAGGGAAATAAATACCTTAACAATGGATTTTAGAAGATTGATCCTCCAAAACTTTCGGGAATGCTGAAGAGAAACTCATTGCGGAATGCTCATGCCCCAGAAAACACAGGGAGTCCTCACTTTAAAGGGACCAACTATGCTTCCAGAGCTGGTGCAACTCCTCTTATATTGAGCTGGTGCAATATAATTATCTAACAGCTTTGAAAAAAAAATAAAACAGTGAAAAGAACAGCCACAAGACTAACAGCGCAGAAAAATGTACATGGGGGATTCACCACCAGTTCCATGGGTAGTTCAGTTCAGGATTTGACTGGAGGGCAAAAAAAGTTCATGTTTTCAGTGTTGTCAACATGCTTTAGGTCATTGAAGTGACAAAAAGGACATAAAAGTCTTTAAGAGAAAACCAAGTAAAGCAGGCAGCTTAACAATACAGGCACCAAGGATCATAAACAACAAACACAGCAGAGGTGAATGTGTCTGGGCTCCATCTACCAAACAATATGGAAGCAATGCAAAAAATCAACAGATTATATCCCAGGTGGTGAGAAAAGAAACTAAAAGAAAGTTGGGGTACTTTAAGAGACAGCCAACATTGCCCACAGCAATTTAGTTTATTTAATTGTGTTAACACTGATAAGTAAGAGATTTGAACATTTGTTACGAGAAAGGGAACAGATGTGATTTTCTGGAGCATCAGAAAGACTCAGCATCAACCAAACAAGAAAAGTGCAGTTTGCTTACCCCCTTCCTGCAGAAAAATGAAGTCGAAATGGGGCTCAGAGGACCAGCAGAGAGCTCATAAATAGGCCTGGCTGGAGAAAAAGAAAAAAAAATCACCCCCATGTCATTTTTGACAAGGATGTCAGCAGTGTCCCAGCCTTGAGACAGTGCCACAGCCTCCAACTGCATCCCTGCACTTTGCTTCAAAACAGCCCAGCACAGAACACACTTAAATTATTTTGGCTATGCAACAGGAGTGAGTGTTTGCAGATGTTTATTCTGCCTTAATTTTATCTTATTTCACAACGCATCTTCAATTTAGAGCTCTTAATAGATGTCAGTCAACATCACTGAATGGTTGCTAACTGCTGCTGCTCGGCAAATGAGAACCTCAACACAAAAATCAGGTTCTGCATTTCAGCAGTGTCAAACTTCAGAAGTTATCTAGATCAAAATTAAGAGCTTAGAAAAGAAAATACTTTTAAACACTAGGTAAGTTTAAACTTTATTGTTCAGCCAATCAGTTTTCAAGGTATTTAAATCCAAGGAAAGACGACAGATTTCAGCTAAATTTTAATACTATGGTCAAACTCCTCAGTATAATTAGTTAAAGCAGTTACAAAACCCAGTTTTTTAATTACCACTTAAGGTAGCTTAGTAAAGGATGTTTTATTATGTTTCAGAAATTATAATAATTGAAGTTCACAGTAAATCCAGAGTTCAATAGAATTAACTGGCTGTAAATCTCAGAGCATAAAACTGGTTTGCAGAGTAGCATGTAACTGATTCCCAGACTCTCTGCAAGGTGCCAGCCATGAAGAGAGCTGATTAGTCAGCCTTTGATTAATTGCCTGTTACATTAGAGCCAGGGTCAATCTGCTCAAGTAGGTGAATGTCTGGTGGAGATCAGAGATGTAAATCAAAACCTGCAGCAAAGGCTGCAGCACAAGAGAATGTTCCAGCAGCTTTTCTTCCCTGCAAGGACCTGTGTCCCCTGGCAGGTGGCTCTCCAACCACAGCTGTGGATCATGGAATCCCTGACTGGTTTGGGTTTGAAGGGACATTAAAGGTCATCCCATTCCAACCCCTTCCATGGGCAGGGACACCTTCCACTAGACCAGGCTGCTCAAATATCCATCTTCCAGAGATGGGGCACCCACATCTTCTCTCAGCAACCTGTGCCAGGGCCACACCACCCTCACAGTCAAGAATTTCTTCCTAACCTCTAATCTAAACCTTCCTTCTCTCAGTTTGAAGCCATTCCCTCGTTGTCCTGTCACTACATCCAAGGTTGCACCCACTGTGGTGCCATCTCCAAACAGGTGAGGCTGGAGCTGCTCTGGGATGAGAGGGACAAAGGGGGGACACAGCAAGAAGAGGCTCAGTGGAAGACAAAACCCAGTGGGAAGCTGTAAATCCCTGAATATGAGAAGCAGAAGAAGTCAGGGGACATGGTGCAATGTGTTAAAAAAACACAGATTAAGATTAGTTTAAAACCTACCAGATTGTGACACTGTCCACAGGGTGACTGGGTATGGAGACAGAAATAAGGAATGGTTTGAAACTACAGTTATACCACAGACACTGGGAAATTGTCTTGACAGGGTGCTGAAAACACTGTATTTTTAGACATTATAAATAACCAGTTAAAAACCTGTAATAGAAGAGCAACTTGTCCCCAACGATACATGAAAATGGCTATTCTTCAACACCATATAGAAGAAAAAAGAAGCCCACAGAAATCTAAGTAATAAGCCTGTATTTGAAAAAAGGAGAACTACATTAAAAAATCGGTGTAGCATTACAAAGAAATAGGTGGAAAGACAGAAATACTTCAGGAGACCCTGTACAGGTACTATAGGAAAGCATCAAGACACTTATTAATTCAAAATATTTTAAAAGGACAAAAAAAAATCAATTTTTTGATTGGGATTGAATGGTAACTTAAGGCAATTACTGGTAGTAAAGCAAAAAAACAGGAAAAAGCTATCCTTCAGAATGTGAACATCATGTTCAGAGGAGGAAAAGAAAAACAGATGGTGAACTTCTGTCAAGTCCAATGTGGAATCATAGGAGGGCAGACCAAAAACAACTGTGGTCAGCAACTTTCTAAAGGCATAAAAATTTAATTACAGCTCCTTTTCAAGTGTTGCAGAAATAGGACTCCTTTCTGAAAGCTGGTGGAGTCACCAGTGATGGAGCACATGGAACACTCATGATGACAAGCCTAGAGTACAAAAGCCAAATTTTGCATCAGAGTTACCTGCAGAGAAGCTGAGGGATGTAATTCAGGACTATTTTCACCCAGAAAAGGGATCTTGGTGGCTGCCCAAATATATCCTTGAAAATAGCTCAATGCTCAGGAACAAGGCAAATAAAGAAACATGAAAACTAGTAAGACCACAAAAAGTATTGCCATTACAAATTCATACTGCTCCTCTTTCTTCACTAGAGTGCGGAAGTCTTAAAAGACTTCTTAAAAGACTTAATAGACACATCACATAGTAGCATCACACTGATACAGACAGCTTGGGTAATGAGGGGTCTGCAAGAGATTCTGCTCAAGGAAAAAAACTTAATTAAAGAGGTAATTATGGGATCAGCGCAGATGGAGGGGTAATAAAATGGGGGTAGTAAGTGTTATGGAGGTGGGAAATAAGGAATGAATCGTAGCTACACCTTTCTAGAAAACAACTGGAGGGCACACAACAAAATGAACAGGTATTAGGTACAAATCACAATACACAGAAATAAAGTTCATGCAACACAACACTGTGGAACTCACTGCTGCAGGTGTTGCAGAGCCTGGAAGTATAAGTATTTCAAAAACCAAATAGATAAATGGGTTCATCACAGGCCATCAAACATAGCCTCTGGTTAGAAAGTCCCAAGCTGCTGATTGGCAGAAACTGGGAACACAAAGCCAGACTCTGCTCTTAAATATTGTCCCCAGGTACTTGCTACCAGCCAGCATCAGGGACCTTTGCTTTGACACTGCACAACCACTCTTCTGGCACTGCACCACAGATTGCTTTCTTGTTTAGCTTTTAAAATGATTTTTAAATTTAAAAATAATCTGAACCTGTAGGATTGCAAGCTGTTAACATACTACAAAAAATGAACTGCTTGGTTTGCAGCTTTCACTCAGTCAATCAAAGAAAATAACTTTCTTCAGTAGCTTTACCTGTCCAATAAACCTTTCTGATCATTTCCTTTAGGTTCAGGGGCAGCAGCCCCAGCAGGAATGGTATCTGAAAGCTGATTCCCACTGCTGAGCACCCAGCAGCTAACAGAGGACCACACCACCCAACTGGTGTGCTGTGTACACAGCAGTCAGCACCAGTCCCCTGCTGCTGCAAGTCACCTTTACAAGATTATCACAGATATTCCATAGTGCCAGATCACCCCTAAACTAGCGTGAGGCAATAATCTGGAATGTTATTTTTGTTCATGCTGGCTTTCCTGAGGTGCTCTCAGTTTTTGCCAGGCAGCACAGGGACAGGTCACCACTCTAGTGGTGGATTCTCTGCCAGTTCTGGGCTCTTCAGTGCAGGAGGGACAAGGAGCTCCTGGGGTGGTTCAAGCAGAGGTACAAGGATGGTTGGGGGACTGGAGCTTCTCTCTTGTGAGGAAAGGCTGAGGGAGCTGGGCCTGTTCAGCCTCAAGAAGAGATGACTGAGAGGGGATCTCATAATTGTATTCCAATATCTTTAGGGTGGGTGTCCAGAGCATGGGCCAGGCTCTTCTCAGTGCTGAGCAACAGGACAGAGGCAGCAGGCAGAAACTGGAGTTCCACTGAACATAAGGAAGAACTTCTTCCCTATGCAGTGACTGAGCCCTGGAGCAGATTGCCCAGAGAGGGTGTGGAGTATCCCTCACTGGAGATATTCCAGAACCATCTGGACACGATCCCGTGCTGTGTGCTCTGGGATGGCCCTGCTGGAGTAGGAAAGTGTGACAAGATGATCCACTGAGGTCCCTTCCAACCTGACCCACTCTGTGCTTCCATCCACCAGGACACCAGAATCCTCTCCTCCAGCCTGGAGTCTCCTCCATCCCAAGGATAAACACTTACAGTGGCTGTTCTCCTGGCCAGGTAACTTTGCTCCAGCACTGGCAAAACAAATTCCTTCTTTCAGCCCCACTGTGTGCATGCAAGCAATGGGACATTCAGGAGACACTGAGAGTTTCATGGATGGGCTTTGCTGCCTGATGGAGAGATCTGGCAACCTGTGAGGTTAAACTTCTGGGTGCTCTAGGCACCCACTTGTCGGGTTGTTTTCTTTAATGAGCCAAGCAGATAATAGTTGCTATAAAGTTGTTTATTGCAGAAGCACATTAGTTTTAAAGCAAAAGTCACAGGTACTAAAGTCCATGTTAAGTTTTGGTATAAAGTTCCAAATAGAAGTAGAAGCAAAGCAAAATCAAATGGCAAAAAGCAAATGGCAAAAGCAATGGCAAAAAGCAAATGGTAAAAAGCAAAAGCAATGGCAAAAGCACCAGCTCTCTCTAATGCATGTTCTTATATAGAAACTTCCCAACAAGCTAAGACACAAACTTGGACCACCACTTCTTAGCCTCTTAGAGTTCTAGTTTCTTAGCACACCAGGCTACGTATAAACTATGCATATGGTTTATCTTGTTCTATCTAAAAAATGTAAGCAATGTTCTTACTATAGCTTTATTATGTCTAAAACTATGTTTTTGCAGCCTCCACGGAACTCCTAGTATCTAAGACTATTTTTTTCAACCTTTACTAGAACTTGAACTTCTACACTGGTATCTAAGACCTTTTACTTAGTAAAAGCACTTAAAACCCATTCTGCTTACTTGCTTGCTTATACTAAAACTTAAACTTTCACCTCTGCCTTACGTGTGAGTGGCTTAACATGCTTCAATCCATCCAAAGGCTTTAATTCAATCCCTGCACTCTGATTTCTCTCTGAAGAATTCAGAGAGACTCCTGACTTGCTGACTCCAACAGGAACCAGTGCACAGAGCACCAGCCCAGCCCTGCCCAGCTGGCTGTTTCTTGCCCTGATGGGCATGGAAACCACAGAACTTTAGTCCATCCTCGATGATCCTTGTGGGTGTCTTCCATCTCGTGTCATTCTGTGATTCTCTCTGAGGCAGAAACCAGCCCAAAAATAACCATTACATTTGGGGGGAAGGGACATTGGAAAACATCTGATTACTTTTTGAATGAAAAACACTCAACTTGGAGAGAAAGTCTTCATGCCAGCCTAGATTCCCTTCACCTTTCTGGCACAAGTAAGGAAACACAGCTAAGTAGGGAAAAAAGAGATGGGGACGGGGAATGGAGATGGAAGAAAAAAAGATGAGAAGGTAAACTAGAAAAGGAAAAAGCAATTGGCAATGTATTCCCCCTCAACTGGGTGACAACAGTTCAGCTTCCAGCTTTTAAATGAGAATTTCTCCCAGAAAAATGACAGTATTTTTTATTTATCTTTTTCTTTGATGCTGCCAAGCTTGGCTGCCAGCAAAATAAGTTCTGAATAAAAATGTTTTGACCAGCTTTGCCTGAAACACTCAATTAGTGGTGAAGGGCAGAGCAGGAACTGAGGGAGAAAGAAAAGAGGCCAGCAGCTGGACAGCAAACAAAGCCAGGCTGACAGAGAAGCTGGCAGCACTCTGGCCACCAGGCACCTGAAAAATCTGTGTTCAAGCTAAAAAATCCAGCCTTTTATCTCAAGCAAGGTTTATCCTTCAAAGGATGTACCACCTTCTCCAGGGAACTCCCCCAGAGTGCCAAGGCTCCTCAGACCCTGCTGGGTGCCCCAGTGAGCTCTGCAGGGCCTGGATTTAGCAACAGGGATGGACAGCACTGAAAATAAACCAGGAGGCTCCTTAGGAACCAGTCATCACAATGACAGTCACCAGGCTGGCTTAATATGACTCCAGCCACACGCCATGCACTCAAGTAACAGCTCACATATAGCAGTAGGTCAGGCTCTTTTCAGTCCTCAGATTCATCCTCTTCCTTTTCCTAATTTTCTCTTTTATTATATACCACATCCTTCAGGCATCTCTAACTCAGTGCTCCGTTTGTCGGCTGCCTGACAGGTCTCAAAAAAGCACATCTTTCCACTTCCAGAGCAATTCTCTTTAATCTTGGATGAAGAAGGTGTATCACTTAAGTAACTTTTTCCACCCCTCCTTTTCTGCAGGAAAAAGGGAAGAAGTTGGAAAGAAGAATGACAGAAATGTTTCAACCTAAACGGGAGCAATTTGCATGCAAATCAGCTTTTTCAGGTGCCACAAAAGATGTGGGTGCCCTGACAATCTGAAGGGAAGGAATAAAAGGAAGGGTGAATTTGACACAAACACTGTCAAGTGATGAACCTGAAACTTTTTGTTTCCTCACTAGGGCAAAGTGTCCTGGAGAGAGAGT
This sequence comes from Rhabdornis inornatus, assembly GCA_013397075.1. NCBI lineage: Eukaryota > Metazoa > Chordata > Aves > Passeriformes > Rhabdornithidae > Rhabdornis > Rhabdornis inornatus. Next base: position 2,082,933 of record VWZS01003516.1, read on the forward strand.
TTCTTCCCTACTACCTACATATTTATTTTCATTCTCTTACACTGCCATTGTAAGAAGAAAAAACTATTCCTTCTCGTATTTATGCACCTTCTAAAAGCTCTTTGCATGCAAGAGCTACAAATGTAGTCAACATGAGAGTAGGTGCAACTGGAGGTAAACCCAAGTGGGAAGTGGTTTCGTTGCAGAACTTGATGAGAAAATGAGTTATACAATCAATAAAGTAGCACCAGACTGCAGAGGAAGAGAGAATCATATGATGTACTAAACAGCCCCCAGGCATTTTCAGCAATAAATCACAAAACTGTGGGGGTTAGCAGGGGCACAACAGGGGTACTGAAGCTGCTGAACACAGAGGAGCTGCAGCAAAGACAGCCACCAGCACTTCAGCTCAACCAGCTGCTCCCAAGGGAGCTTCTCCCACAACAGGTAGATTTGTTATCCATACAAAAACATCTTTATGCTCCAGAGCTGGCACTCTTTGCTCTAAGCATGGTTATTTGTGCTTTCCAGAGAGAAGCCTTTCAGAGACTGATTCCATGGACATTTAAATTCTTCTGGCAGCACTGAAGTAATCTTAGGGGAACCTGAGGGCACCAAGCCCTGTGGCAAGGGATACCACAGCACTCCACATTCGGGATTGCTGCACCACACCACAAAGCAGCAATGTAGTCATGCCATCAGAGATTGGGTGAGGTTGGAAGAGAACGTAGAGATCATCTTGTTCAAACCCCCCTGCCATGGGCAAGGAATCTTTCACTAGACCAGGTTACTCAGAGCTCCACCCAGCTTGGTCTTGAACGTTTCCAGGGACGGAGAGTCCACCAGTGCTCTGGGAAACCTGTGTCAGTACCTCACCACACAAAGAGTAAAAATTTCCTTATTACATCTATAATAAAAATGTCCTAATTACATCTATTCTAAATCTACCCTCTTTCTCTTAAAATCCATTCCCCTTGTCCTGTCACCCATGCCTTTATGAAAATTCCCTCTCCAGATCTCTTGGAGCCCCTGTAGGCACTGGAAGGGTCTCAGAGGTCTCCCTGGAGTTTTCTCTAATCCAAACTGAACAGCCCCAACTCTCTCAGCCTGTCTTGATAGGAGATGTGCCCCAGCCCTGTGATCAACTTTGTGGCTTTCTTTGGGCTTCTTCCAACAGGTCAACACCTTTCTTGTGTGGGGATCATTCAAACCAGATCTGTAGCACTGCCATGGAAGGGCAGACAACATTTTCACTGAAGCCTCAACACCACATTTAACAGTTTTAACTTATACCTGAAAACACACAGAGAGCAACAGAAGAAAACTCCCCGGCTTTGCCTTCCCATGGATTCTGCACAACAGACCTGCCATGCCTGGAGACCAGCAATCAGGTTAGCAAACATGCCACAGCTGCCTTTCACTAAAACAGACACACACCTGCTCTTGGGAAACTTTCACTGAACACATGTTTCTCAAGTGTTCATTTTTCCAGGCTCTACTTCCATGTTCCCAGTATTCTAATGCAATTTACCATCACTGCTCTCACAAAAGAATTACATCCTTTCTAAAATAAACCGGGGCTATGTGACAGATCTAAACCAGCAAAATGCATCAGAGCAATTAGTGGTTCTGCTGCCTTTATGGCTCTGATTGGAATTCTGGTCTCCAGTGAGAAAACACGGTGGCTCTGCATACGGGCTCCATCTGCCGGCACGCCGCTCTGCCGGCTCTGCTCGGAACATAGTAAACTGAAACAAAACCTACACAGCCATCAATTACATTTTCTTCCCTCAGCCTATGAATTTCAATAAATACACCATCTGTTCATCTTCTGTGTGGGAGTTCAGTCATCTTCTTGGCAGCAATATTATTCTAGAGCAATTACCTGTGTCTTTATCACCTATCATTGTGCTTCATCATCTTTTCATCATGTGTAAAATCCAACCACTTTATTACTACAATTTCTGTAGGCAGCCCGGTCCTGTTAGTTACCATGGAGATGATCTGTCAAAAGAAGTCTACATTTAAAGAAGCAAAAGCTGTGAAAAGGAGGAGGAGAGAAACACAAAGAGCCTGAAATGAACTTGTTCCTCTAAGTCAGAGTTTAAACACAAAAGGCACATCTCAGGCAGCAACGCTGAGATGCCACGAACAACCTAGTTAGGAATCCATCAAGCTGCCAATAAAAAGGATGAGTCAATGGTTCACAAGTATTACAATATGGAGAGCTGGCTTTAATCCCTCAGCCCAGCCCCATGACCCGCCTTAGGAAGGCTGAATTCTTATTAGGATAAATCAAAAGATAAAGCTGGGGGAGGGAGGACAGGCTGGGACGACAGGCAGGTGGCAGTGGCAATTTCCCCTCTCCACAGCCACGACAGTGACTCTTAGCTGCACTACAGTTTGTGCCCATTCCTGAAAATCTCTTGGAATTAATCTCTTTCTTCCCCAACTTCACTCTGGTCTTGCCCCACTTTCTCTCACCCATTCCATGGATTCCTGCTTAGCTCTGCTCTTTTGCTCCTTCCCTCACAGGCTGCACATTGCTCTCCTCTTTCCAAAAACCATACACACACTTGCAGCTGTTCCACCTCTCTCTTTCCAGATTCCCACATATTTTTAAAGGCAGCTGTCAGTGCCAACTATTTACAGATGCTTGCTCCCTCGCCCACCCACATACACTCCCTGCCTTCACTTCATGAAGTCCTGTTTTTCCTTTTGAATTTTTTTCATCTCCTCCAGCTTTCCAACTCCCATCCTTCCAAGCTGTAATTGCTCTCGTGTTACTGCAGGAAAAATATAAGCAAAGTACAAAGGACTTGCTGATGCTCTGTGTTTCTAGGATGTGTCATTAGCAGCCTTGAGCTGAGACATGCCAGGCTGCAAACTGCTTTGGCTCAATTCATCCTTGTGTCCCTGGAAAAAATAAGCAATTTCAGAGCTATCCAATTTGTTTAATATCAAGTACACATGCACTGAGTTTTAATGGTGTGCATTGTCATTCTGAATTGCAAGGGAACAAAAAGTGACCACCTGTATTTGCTGTGTTCACACCTACCTCCTGTAATTGAATTTCCACAGTCTTGCAAATGACAGAAAGACAGCTAGAGAGGGAGGTAACATTTTCCACAAGTTCTCCAGACTTAAAAGCACTTTCATTTCTGTCTGCCCCCCTCGAGACTTAAGTTTCCTAAGTTCTAAGTGCCCATATTTCTCATGGATTTCTGCCTGCAGAAAACATTCGACATTAGATAGCTGAGTCTAAAAAGCCTCAAATTAAGGTACTGCAAAATAGAAGGGGGGATTACAATAAAACATTAATCAGGAAAAGAGAGAGAGTGATGCAAATTTTCAAATAAATAAATAAATAAATAAACCCCCAAAGGCTGTATCATGAATGTGTTTCCAGAGTCCAAAGAAGAAATCTCATGGGCAAAACCAAAAATATCAAACCTGAACAAATCAGTGTGTGGTGAAAAAATATGAACTAAACAAGAAAAACCACATTCTGATCTCATATCTGATATCCTTTGAGAATTTATTGTGGAGCAAAAATTCTTCCCAACTGTCCCCTAAGCAGAAATGTTGTTGAAAAGAGACTGAAACCATGGACAGATCAGACACTGCAACAGCTTCGGTTGCTGAGGAAATGGCACCCCCACACTCTTCTTTATCTTTAAAGATGTGGGCCCTGTGTTTCCTCACTCCCTTCAGATACCTTTTGCAGGCAGGTTGAGCCATCAGCTTCCATATGGTGCTTTACCTTCGATAAGACAGGTCCAGGGAAAGTCACATTCCTGCTCTTCAGTGTGGAGTGTTGCTGCACAGATTGGATGGAGATGGAGAAGTGCCCAGGCTTAAAAGTGGTTTCCAGCATCCTGGGCCAACTTGGGCCGTCACTTGGTAGTCAAGCTGTAGAAACTTCTGCTTTGCTAACCTCATTTCCTCCAGCCAAGCCTTCCAGACAGGCTCAGTGCATGCTGACTCCCTGCACAGCATCTCTGTGCCCTTCCAAAGCAGATGCCCTCCACCAGCAGCATCTGTGCTGCCTCTGCCCTTGGCAGGTGCTGGCAGGGAATTGGGACAGACTCTGGTTCTGCTTTTCTCCTCCTTCTTCCTGACAGGGACAGCCAGGAGAGCTGTGCCCACGGGGAATGCTGTGCCCACGGGGAATGCTGTGCCCATAGAGAATGCTGTGCCTATGGGGAATGCTGTGCCCATAGACAATGCTGTGCCCACAGGGAATGCTGTGCCCATAGAGAATGCTGTGCCCATAGAGAATGCTGTGCCCACAGGGAATGCTGTGCCCACAGGGAGTGCTGTGCCTATAGGGAGTGCTGTGCCCATAGAGAATGCTGTGCCTATGGGGAATGCTGTGCCCATAGGGAATGCTGTGCCCATAGAGAATGCTGTGCCTATGGGGAATGCTGTGCCTATGGGGAATGCTGTGCCTATGGGGAATGCTGTGCCCATAGACAATGCTGTGCCCATAGAGAATGCTGCACCCATGGGGAATGCTGTACCCATAGAGAATGCTGTGCCTATGGGGAATGCTGTACCCATAGAGAATGCTGTGCCTATGGGGAATGCTGTGCCCATAGAGAATGCTGTGCCCACAGAGAGTGCTGTGCCTATGGGGAATGCTGTGCCCATAGAGAATGCTGTGCCTATGGGGAATGCTGTGCCCCTAGACAATGCTGTGCTCACAGGGAATGCTGTGCCCATAGAGAATGCTGTGCCCACAGGGAGTGCTGTGCTCACAGGGAATGCTGTGCCCACAGGGAATTCTGTGCCCACAGGGAATGCTGCCTGCCCTGCCTGCTGCTGCTGCTGGGGTTGCTCTGCCTGGGGCAGTGACACATCACACAGCCACTACTGGGACACAGAGGGCAAGGTCCTCATCTGCCACTCCCATTCTCCCAAACCCTCAGCAGCTTTGCAGAAATTACTATTCTGCTCACTCTTTTGCTTGAGCAGATGTCCCCAGTCAGTGTGCTGTGATCGTCCCTCTCCAGGGCTCTTACAAGGGCATGCAGGAGAGGGAGAAAGGAAAGCACCATAGGGCTTGTGGTCCCAGCCTGGCTGCCCATGGCTTGTGAAAAACACGAGGAGTGAGCAGCAGGTGATGACAGGCAAGAATAAAAATGGAGTATCAGATAAAGAAGAGTTTCTTCCAGTCTTTCCATTAAATCAAATACACATAAACCAACCCACTGCACACCTGGCTCATTAAAATGGCCGAGACATCCACCAGGAATGGGCCCTGCATCTCCCCTGACAGGGCAGGAAAGGAGGAACCAGTATGACCCCTCTTGCTCCCCTCCAGAGAGCCAAAAGCACATTTCCCCAGGAGCTGCTGCTGCAGTGACAGACCAGATCAGTGGCCAGAGCAGGAAGGAATTGCTCTGCAGGCCAGGGTGGTACAGAGGCTTGCCAAGGGGATCAATGGCATCTACAGCAACCCTGATAACATCAGCAGCACCATGCAGCTTCCCAGAGCAGCCTGCTACAGCCTGGAGCACTGCAGAGCCCACACCACTGCTCCTGACCAGGGTCTGTGCCTGCACAGTGGGCAGAGGTCATCTGTTCACCCCTCAGCAGCAGCACACACCTACAGCCCCCTAAGAGCCAGTGTGACCCCCCAGCTGCGGGCACTGCCATCACCTCCCAGGCTGGGATGGGAGCAGACAGAACACGGCTTTGGCTGCCTCCAGATGACACCTGCAGCCCACCACTGCCATGGCCTGTAGGAGCATCCCTTGGCATGATGGTTAACACATGGACTCAGCAGATATTTCTGCTCTGGGCTGGTGTTTGGCAATCCAGGTGGAAAACAAGCAGAGGTTGGACAAAGCAGGCTGGGATGGCACGTGGCATGACAGATGCTCACCCAGCACAAGGTCACAATTGCTTGATTTTTCTTCACCAGTGGCAACCACATGGCTGGACCACCTAAGCTGTGCTTTGAACTGTCATAAATTTATTCCAGAGATCCAGCATCACTCTTTACCAAACCAAAAGGCAGCAAGAGCAGCGGGAAAGGCACAGGAAGAGGCTACACACCAACGCTGGTGGCAGGGACAGAAACCAGGAGCTAATTTGCCAGTCTGAAGGATTAATGAAGAGGTACCATTAACACCTTTCACTTTTTCCTTCAACTTTGTATAAAGCCATAGACAAAGCAATCCCTACTTCTGTGATCAAAGCAGTGTTAATTATTTCAGTTCACAGCATGTTTCTACCCTCAGCTCAGCAACAGCCTCGACTTGTTCCTTAAAAACTTAACAATAATAGTATTCCTGGCCTCACCCTAGGGCAGCAATTTCCTGGCAGTGCTGGATAGAGTGTACAGTCAGCACTACCCACAGCAGCCTGCCTGGCAGAGGAGCAGAGCTGGGCTGGACTGGATTCAAAGGCAGTGCATGGCAGAGGAGATGGTGAGACAGAAATCATCAGTTCTGCCAAAAGCCAGGTGGAAAAACAGGAGTTCCCACAGAGATTTGGGGGTTAAATGGTCAGAAGATCTGAGGTTATCACATCTCCTGTTGTTTTCATGTCACTTTGGGAATGCACACGCTTTTTAAATTTCCCATATACATTGCTGATTTACTGGCTGTTCCACAGGGTTTTACAGCTTTCTCATTAAACAGCAATTAGAGCAGGCAGCCAAAGTCAAGTCAGACCTGTGCACTGAAGAGGCAGAAAGTCCTGAGCAAACAGTTTTTCCTTCCTCATTTTAGGTTTGAGGAAGAAAGTGACACTGGATCTAGCTGATGCTTTACCTTGTGTCTGCAGGTAGCTGCATACAATCTTAGTGAAAATTCTTGAAAATATTATTGTCAATTCCCCTCATGTGGCTTCCTGCCCTTGTTACATACAGATATTTCAAGAACAGAGTAAACTGTGCTGACTTTTGCTGATATTGATGCACACTGCCAGCAGAGCACCTCAGGGACACCCTGCTTTGTACCCCTCACACGAATGCAGGCACAGAGTGTCTGAATTTCAGCTAAACACTCCAGCAATCCATTTGCACACTTCACCACATGGCTTCCTGCACAAGTCAGATCTGGAATCCGTCAGCTTTAATTTTTCAATTTTTTTCCTAGTACTTTAAAGCCCAAACTCGTGTTGAGATTCCCAGACAAGAGGCTGCAAGTCCTTAGGAAGCTCAGAGCATTTATCCTCTCCAGGGAACAGCTCATCACATGAGCTGCTGCCAGCAATGAAAGGCAGTTAGGATTCTCCTGACTAATACAAAAGTAGCATATAAATACTTCCATCAGAAACCACTGTGTCTTATTTTCTAGACCGGAGGAATCAAAGTACTGTGGCAGCATTTCATATCTGGTAGCTTACTGGGGGTAAAAAAAAAAAAGGACAATTTAAATGCCCAGTAAAAAATACAAAAAAAAATACTGTAGAAAACATGAGATACAAGGGGAAAGCAAAGAAAGAAAGAAAGAGAGAAAGAGAGAAAGGAAAGGAAGGAAGGAAGGAAGAAAGAAAGAAAGAAAGAGAAATATCTATGGATAGGAGGGAGATTATCTGATCTCTGTGTCTATTAAATCCAGTGCTTAAATTGCAGCAAGAAAATCTGTCAGGAGTGAGTTAGATACAATTCATCTGGATGTGGGGCAAAGGGATGGATCTGTGATCCTGTCCAGCTTTATTTTCTGTGATTATCTCTGCTCCTCAGCACTCATAATTCAAGACACCCTCCTGGTGTTTAGTGTACAAAGCCAGCCAAAACAGGACTTGTTTCCCATTTTGCTCAAGCTATAGATTTTCCTCATGAAAATAATAATGTCTCCGTTTAGCCTGAGGTCCTAAACATCCAAACAAATAAGAGTAAAAAATAGCCACAACTAAGAACAGAAAAAGAGAGTAATTCTACAAAAAGAAAGTCAGTATTAAAATCCATTAGGCAGAGAAACACAGCATCTATCAAATTTATTGCTTGGTTTCAGGACTTAGGAAGAGTCTCTTCATTTCCTGTACCTCTTGAGTATTTACTATGTCCCCTATGAGCTAAGTCTCCCAGAGTCATTTTAATGTCATGTTCTAAGCACTTCACTGTTGTAAATCATTGATTTTTATCTTCTTCTCCCAATCAATGCAAAGATATTTATGCTGAACACATAAAAGCACTTGACACTGCAGAGAAACCAATTACACCCTGCGAGACGTTTGCTTTTGCTCGTTGACATCATGGAATTATCCATTACACTTTGCACATGCCTGCCACTTCCAGGAAAGCAGTGTGACCTTGCCTGCCTGCAGTTTGCATCCCTGCATCCTGGTGGAGCAGTGTGGCAGGAACTGGAAGCAGAGGTGCCCATGAGTCCCTGGACTTCAGGCTGTGAAAGTTGGGTGAAATCCTGAAAGAAGGAGCAGCTCTCATATCAGCCCTGCTGCCTGCTCCTGCCCTGGTAGGAGCATCTCTGCTTGCTGTCCAGATGAGGTGCTGACCACACAGATTTACTTCTGGCTGCAGCCACCCTTCCCTCCACAGACTGGAAAACTTCATTATCACTCTGTGTCTGCCAGTGCTTCAAGGATGGCTCCTCCATCCCCCTTCTGGCAGGGTGCTGGGCAGGTCCTTCTGTCTCTTCCCACTCCCACACACCAGGCTGGCAATGACTGCATCCAACTCCAGGGCAGGCACACGCTAAAGCACCTGCAAATTGTCTGGACCACCCCACGATGTCTTGTGGCTCCCATGCTCCATGGCACTGGCAGACAGGATCAGGGATGAGCCAGAAACCAGCCCTTTTATCTTGGCAAAACTGCAGCAGCCTTGTCAAGTCTCAGAGCGATTTGCGTTCGTGACGCCCACCAGTCCCTGTCTTGCACTTTCTGAAGTAGCAGCAGCAATTCTCACCATCCCAGCAGAGCACTGAGAGTCTCTGCTCCCTGGAAAAGGACCCAGCACCCAAGGGCCTCCCAGGAGGTGCTGCCTTCCCATCCCCAGCATCACATTCTCTCTCTCTTTCTCTCTCCCACATCACCTGCTCAGCAATGGAAAGGAACTTTCCTGCCACGCTCTGACTGACAGTGGATGTGCCCTGCTGCCACACAAGTGCTTGCTTTCTCACAAGTTAGACAAAAAAGTGTTTCTTTCAGCACTAAACCAGCCAGCATTATCTGAGGAATAAGTGTGCTGAACAAAATCATGCAGGAGAGTTCTGTACTTCCCCTAGCACTGCTGCCAGCTCTGCCTTTCCATTTCAGGTGCTTGCTCAGATTCTCTCTGAAGTTGGCACATGCCTGTAGCTCCAGCAGGTGAGGAACAGACCTCACAACTTGCTCAAGTGAACTGAATTTGATTTTAAAACCTTGGTAAGATCTTCTAGTGTAGAAAGTGATGCCAGTGAAGCTGTGATGGTTACATCAGATCCAGCCTGAAAGCCATGAGCACAGCTTTAATGAGAGCACATGAAGAGAGGGAATATTAAACTCCAAATCGTTCTCTCTCCTTGCAAGTGCAAGAATTACAAAAGCAGTGACACCAGCAGAAGCTTTAGGGCCCAGAGTCATCATGTTTGCTTCTCTAAGTTCCCAGCTGAGCTGGCTGAGTGAGGCAGAATTATCTCTCATTAGTAGAACAATTAACTTTCTGTGTGCCCAGGCACTGCTTACACTGAATCTATTTTAAGTTTCTGAACGTTTCTCTGTAGAGTGTTGAGCCTTGTTAAAACACACAGAATTCAGCCAAGTTCACTGCAGATCACCCACTTTAACAGGAAGCCAAATCACTCAGGGGGACAAGGGCAATAGAAAGCACTACTGCATTTAAAAGCCAACAACCATATTTTGATTCTGAAATTTTAGGAAAAATAAAATTCCCTCCTGCCTATTATTCATCCATTTCTGAACACCTGGAGCATCAGGCAGGCAAAGGAATGGTGTGAGAACAGCAAGCAGAAAAGATGCCCCTTATCTTAAAGGAACGTGCACACAAAAGAAATGCTAATGACAAGAACTTGCAGCACATCAATTCAATGGCATTAAGCCCTTTGGCTATCTCTCTTCTCCAAAAAATCAAAGCAGTCTTAAATAATAGCAGTATGAAATTAAGCTGATTTCATGCTCTTTAATCTAAATGAAGACAGCACACATGGCTCAGTTTTAAACCATAGAGGAAACATCAAGCTTCATTCAGAAGGAGATTGTGTAGACAGGAATTTGGCATCATTCTGTTAATCTGCTTTACAGTCATACCTTATTTAATTAGGAAACACATAGGGAAATTAATTGGTATAAACATAAATTAGCAGTAATCTCTACTACAGTAATACCTCTGCAGCATTCATCAGGCAGCAGACAGCCTGATTCACAAAGTCTATTACCAACAGGTCTCCCACTTGAAAATTCTACATTTTGGTGTCTGAAAACCAGGGTGGTCTGACAGGCAGCTTGTTCAATGCACCTGGACCAACACTACCAGCAGCAGCTCTTCCAAAGAACCATAGAGAAGATGGATAGGTACTGCTGCAAAAAGAGAAATAAGTCACGGTAGAACTGTGACATCTGTAGGTCTCATGTACCTTCTCTCTCTTCAAAGGCAGAACTGAAGGAAATAAAGCAGATAGAAGGGAGAGAGGAAACTCTGCTTTAAAAAAGAAAAAAAAAAGTATTCTTCTGGCAGTATGTATAAGCAATTTTCCTTCCTTCTGGTTGAAATGAGAGCATCTTATTTTTCACCTCAGTTATGTAAAGTCCTCTCTGTTATCCACAGCCCCTGCTTTCCTCTCATCATCTCTAATTTGCACAGATAAACAAGATGTACTCTACTTAGAAGACAAACAAATACGTATTTCAAAAGTATCAGTTATCTAATGCTGAGCCCACATACAGACCTTTGCATTCACCCAGAGTAACTGCCTGGGATAATCTCCTCTCTCCTGCTGTGAAAGGCAGTCGATTTTAATTTGGAAGAAGCATTGCTCCCTTGAAAGCTGATAGGAATCCCTCGTGTGCTGCCTTACAGAGGGTGCTGGTGGCACAGTCCTGGCTCAAACACCTCTCTGCTGGATTTCAACACTGATTCCTCCCTGTCCAGCACTGAACAGCCCCTGTCCACCTGAGCAGCACAGTCCACACAATCTGGAGGCATCAACTCTCTCACAGAGTAAAAATCCATGCCAAATGCTCATTAAATAATCAGCCAGACATATATAAGCTGTTTATGGGATTTCTGACAGCAGAAGCAGACTCCAGGTTGAAGAGCAGGCTGACACCCTCAATCACCACCCTGCCATTCTGGATGCAGCCCTGGAATATTATCAGCAGGCAGGTGTGTGTGGCACATACGAGCTCCCACCTGAAGTGAATTCAAAACCTTCCAGCACGAGGAAATTTTGCTTCAAGCCGTGCTCTGCTGACACAATGATTTATCGATTTATCTCCCTACAAGGGAAACAGGAGCACATCCAGTCAAAGGATGTGTTGCATTATAAGGCTGTGCTGGAGAAGGGGAAAAACTGTGTGAAAACGAATAGTTCTTATGTGGACTCTGTTAGGTGCACAGGAGGGGTGAGCTTTGGTTTGTTTGTTTCCTTAAATTGTACACACGGATATTTTTTTTCTTTTTAAGAGCTTAAATCCTTTTAAAATTTAGTACAGGCAGTCTAACATTCAAAGCTTCTCTAAAAAGAGAGCTAAGTCTTTGTGGTACAAAAAATTTTCATCAATAGAAACTCCCTGTGAAATAACAAAAACTACTGCTTAATTCTATCTTATTTTTTATCTATTTTAAGCGCTTATCCTGCAGAGTAAGATTCCTACAAACGAATCCTGGAGGCACTCCCATCACAGGGATGCTGCACTGCCCTCTAGAGCCTCTCTCACTTTCTCATTCCAGCATCTAGGCAAAAATTCTTACAAAATTTGCTCTAAAGTCTCCACAGAGGGGGGGTGCTGTCTACCAGAAATGAAGCATGGCGAATAATATGGACAATAATTCAGATTCAAACTCTTCAGGTGGTTGTCAGTGTATTTTGGACAATATTTCACCTGTCTCTGCCTCTGTTTAGGAAGGCACTTCTATGAAATAAGGTACTGCCTTTTAGGAAGGACTTTCAACATCAGCATTTCTATCTCCTACAGAAATAAAAATGTTAACAAAGAGAAAAATAAATATTGTAATTTTAACGACTTGCTCCTTTCCCCAAAGGCACAATATTCCTGTAACTCAGATCACAGGAAAATAATCTACCTGGTCCTTTCAGGATGGAAAATTGCTGCACTCAGACCTGCTGCATCCAAATTCTGTGGAGTGCTAGAGAAAGATGGATATTGCTCCTGTCAGTGCTTTTCTTTGATTTTAGTTCCTTTCTCTCAGATTCATAATGAAAGATCCTATAACACAGCTCACTACCATACCTACATACCCACCTTCAAGCAGCTGACTGTAATAATTTTTTCCATCCATAATCCAGCAAGGAGAGGATAAAACATACCTTAACCCTGACATATCAGACTACAGCAAATATCTCTATCAACATCACACCCAAACAGCCACATGGACACATTTGCATCACCCTTGTAACAGAGGTGGGCTGGTACATCTCACCCTTCTCCTCTGGGATGGGCAGAGCATCTCCTACACATCATTCCAGACCTCCTGCCTCACCCCCACATACTGTGCCAACAACTGGTATCTGCCTTGATGTCCTGAAAGACACATTTTTGCCCACGAAAAGGGGATGAAATAAGGACAGGACCTGTTTGTTTTGGTTTGTCACTGCCCACATCAAACTGCACGAATGCTGTGGGAGAGGATTCATTTCAAGCACGTGCTGAAGGGACACAGACACACAAAGGACCCTTCAAAGAGCACAGAGATGTGGCTGAGCCACCCTCCTGCTGCCCATGAGCCTTTTCCCTTTTTTGGATCCCAGAAACCTGGGAGTTCTGAACTTTCTGTGCTTTCTGACACTGACCCCCAAGGCAACACTGCTTTTGACTTAAAGCCTTGGAGAAGGCTTCCAAATTTAAGTGATGGAGTTAGAATCACAGGTGTGTAGTTAAATAGAGGTGTGTGGTGTCACATGGTGAAGGGTTTAAAATTTAGTATTTTTAGAGTATAGTAATAGGTATAAGACAAAATAAAAGTTCTTAAGCATTGTCTCTTCCTTCTTCTTCCTTCTTCTTCATGATTTCAAGTAGTAGTTTTAAGTTGAATAGAAAATCCCCCAGTGCAGGTCACATGGGTTTAGTTGTGGAGTCAAAAGTATAAATAATACAAATGTTTGCTTTTAATTAAGCTTTTTAGCTTTAAAAGACCTTGTAACTAATTAAATTCACCTCAATTTTCTTGCTTTTAGCTTAATAACTAGAAGTACTAAAGAACTCTCTGTACTTTAAATAAGATTTAATAAGCAACCAAGTCCAAACAAAAAAATCCATCTCATGAGCATTCTATCCTGACTCTAAGTAAAAACAAAAGAAAAAGAAGACAAACCACTAATAAAGTGGTGTGAGACCCTACACCTGCTGACCTCTGCAGCACCACAGCAGCAGCTCTGAGATCAGGTCTGCAGGAGGAGGTCTCTGCTTCAGGAGCCACAAAGGGAAAAGGGAGCAGGAATAAGGAGCACTGAGGGAAAAGCAAAAAAGAGGAAAGAATGGCTGCCCAGTTGCTAAAAGGCATGCTGAGAATTACAAAACCAGGACTGCTGGGACCCTCTCAAAGAGGTTTGAGTTTATATTCAGATTTACACAGCCACAGGGAATGAAGTGTCTCTAGAAGATGGTCCTGGAACTGCCCAGACCAACTGCTGGATTACAGTGGGAACACCAAGGACTGCATTTTGCACATGCCACATTTCTAGTCACAGAGGAAAGGAGCACAGGACACATCTCTTAAGAGATTTTCTGGCTACATGCCAGTGTCTGGAAGGGGACTGAGTCTCAGAGAGGCATCACAATCCCTTAGTCTCCAGCAAAGATCATAAAATAGTCAAGAAATTGGAGATTCAGGGTTATTCTCTGAAGTTTACCTGTTTTGCTGAGCTCCACATCATCTCTGCTGTACCCTGTCCCACCAAGCTTGAGCTTGCATGGAAATTACAGGACATTAAACTCACTCCATGGCCTAACTAAAGCACCTTGAGTGACACTGAGTCTGGATCAGGAGATCTTCTATCTCCTTTTCTATTAAAGTCAGAAAAGATTACCTGTCTGCTGAAAGACAAGTGATTGGATGTCACAATCATGTCTCTGAAGTCTTTAGCTTAGCAAGGCTCAGTGTAACCAAATTCCTGCTCTCTCTCATGACACAGGGACTATCCAAAAGCAAACTTACTCTACAGCTTATTCTCTCTGCCTCTCTCCTCCTGACTGGGTCCCCAAGGCCACCCATAGCTGTCTCTTAGTTTGGATCTGAGTTTGGATTGTTCAGAGGCCTCTCAGGTGGAAACTGGAAGGAGTTTGCTCTTGTTCCTCACTCTGAGGGACAAGATGTGAATAGACAAATGTGTCCTCGTGTTTTAAATGCTTCCCAGTCCTCCTGAAAGTGTTACCTTCCTTTGGCTTATCCATCTTCACCTGCACTCCCTTCCCTGCTGCTCTGGCCCCAGAGATGTTCTGCAGTCTCTGCCCAAGACAAAGTTGGACAGCTTTTAAGTTGGCCAAATGTACATCACACTGAGTCACACTCAATTAACCTAATCACGTATTTCTCTAATCAAAACATACGTTTCTGGGCTGGCAGTTTCTGACTCAACCACAATTCATTCAATCCTAAGGAAAAATCATTAGAAAAACCATCTGTTCTCTTTAAATAGAGGAGCTATTTTTGCGTTCATAATGAGCCCAAGTAATTATAAAACAAGTGGAGTGGGTTTCAAAAAGAAAAATAAAAAGAGAGTGTAAGACAGCTGCTACCTTGTGATATCATGGTACTAACACATTTCCAGCCATGTGAAGCTCAGGCCCTACGCTTCTCACCTTATTATGCAGCATGTGACCCATTGTCATCCCATTAGCACAGTCAACGCCACAGGGAGGCACTGGGGGCAGAGTGCAGAAGAGTGAGATCTGGTGAATGAATATTTACATACTAGAGCTGAACACCAGCAGAATCCCAGAGTTAAAGTTCTCAGAAAAGGGTTGATTCTCAAAGGAAATCGGTGACAAGGTCCCACGCAACTGCTATTTTTATGTGCCAAATTCAAGACTTCATTCCTCAAAACCATCAGTCAGTTGACACCTAATCCTAGGGGATCTGACATTTTTTTGCATTAAAATTCCCCAGGCACCCACCTGCTCACAGAAACCATGACAGCACAAACCAGAACAGCAGAACTCTTTCATACCTAATCCTCCCCATAACCCATAGCACAGAAACTTCTGCCTACGTTTCCTGGTGAGATCATCTATTACTAAAGAGATGAAGCACCATGTGAGATCATGTGGGCAGCACTTTTCCTTCCAGCATGGCTACAAGGTGGGCCAGCCCTAAGGGAAGTCCTGGCTTTGCCTGGCAGGATCTGAACCCCACCATCCTCACTGCCCTGGCATGTGGGACCCTCCTGAAGAATTGTCTCTCAGTCCACCCTGCTGGAGATGCTCCTTTTAAATGTTCAGTGGACCAAAGAGAAAGACCAGAGGAGCACAAACCCATTGTGAGCTCCATTGTGAGAAGTTTTCCTGATCCAAGGCAATCTCGACTTTTTGCTCATGCTCCAGTGGTTGCTGCTGGCAAGCACAGAGAACATGGGCAGCAGCTTGTTGGATCTCAGGAATCTGAAGTTTTTGAGCTTTCTGTGCTTCCAGGCACAGAAGCCCTGGAAAACACTGCACTGGACCTGAAACCTTGGAGAAAATTTGTAAATATGAATAATGAGTTAGAAGTCACAAATATGTATTGGGTTAGATGTGTGTATTTTCACTGGGTGATGGGTTTTAAATTAGAGGTTTTTGTAGTATAGTGGTGGTTATGGGACAAGATGGAGAATTTTGGGTGGTGTCTTTTCTTTGTTCATTTTCTTCTTTTTCCTTCTTCTTCACGGAACTTAGGTAGTAACCTCTGGTTGGTCAGTCAAAAGTCACTCTAAGGGTCGTGGGAATCATTTATTGGGTCAAAAGGATAAATAATATAGGTGTTAAACTTCTATTGGTTTGTTTAGCTTTGAAAGGCCTTGAAGCAGGCTCAGCTGTGGCCACTTTTCCCACTTCTAGCAAGGAGCTAGAGGTGCTGTCGTACCTTCTGTAATTTTTGATAAGATATAATAAACATCCAAGTCCAAACACGAGAAACCGTCTCAATTGCCTTTCTAATAATCCTGGATCTAAACAGAAACAGATGAGATGATGACAAATCACTAATTAGTGGTGCAAAGCCCAGCACACACTCCTACATAGCTCAGGAGTCAGAAGGCTCCTCTTTCCAGCCCAAGAAAGGGGCACATTCTCCCTTTATGCTGCCCTGCCTCTCACATTGATTGACTTAGAGCAGTCCACACAGGCTGCAAGGCTTCCCATGGAGACCCTGGCAGGTTCCTGGGTCTGTGTGACTGCTCTGTTTGAGGTCTGACAAAAGCTCCTCGTGGATCTCACTGCAGTGTCTGGGAAGGAAACATTCCCTCCATGTCTCCAGCTCTTGAGTGAGCCAAGCACAACTCCCAGTTTTCCATTGCCCTGGAGGGAGACTGGGGAAGTGAAGAGAGTGAAGAACTGAACCAAAAAAGCCAGGAAGCAACAGGAAGGCAAATGAGGATAAGAGCAGCTCTGGAGATGTGTCCTTGTTCCTTCAGCAGGGCAAATAAATGACTACACACTCAGCAGAGTCATTGCTGTGGAAACACTGAAAACAAATGTGCCCACTAGAATCACTCCTTCCCCCCTGGAGACTGCCTGTTGGGAAATGTTTAATCCATTCCTTTTCCTCTAAAACCTGCAGCTCTGTTCCCAGAGTTGCTAGCACATTTAAGTTATTTGGTGTTTTTCTTGTCTCTAACACTTGGAACCAAGTCAGCATGAAAGAGAAGGCCGGCTTTGTTTTATACTTCTGTTTCTAGCTCATGTTTTTGCAGGAGAAATGTTTGGAAGCCAGAGGTAAGCAGAGTAAAGGTCAGAATCAGTCATGGTGTGTGTGTGTTTTTTGAGACTTAAAACTACGCATTTTTCATCATTAGCTTACAGGGTTGGGAGGCCTGGGTCGAGAAGCAAGGGGCAGCACTGTCACCTTGACATCTTCACAGAGCCTGAAGGGTGTAATTCGTGATGGGACAAGGAGTAATGGCTTCAAACTGAAAGAGAGTAGGTTTAGATTAGATATCAAGAAGAAATTCTTGGCTCTGAGGGTGGTGAGGCCCTGGCACAGGCTGCTCAGAGAAGCTGTGGCTGCCTCACCCATGGAAATGTTCCAGGCCAGGTTGGATGGGGCTTGGAACAACCTGGGATAGTGGAAGGGGATGGCAGAGGAGCTGGAATAAGGCGAACTTTAAGGTCCCTTCCAACCCAAACCATTCTGTGACTCAGACATACCTAAAGCAATTTTCAGAGTGGCAAGGAACAGCACATCCCCTGCTCCCCTGTCCCACTTGACCCTCACAGCACATAAAGATGAAGTGGAAATCCATGTGATAAGGAGGAAATCCATGAGCAGCACCAGACCAGGACACACTGAGTGGTACCAGCACAGACAACGCAGTTTGAGGGCTCCTCCTTCAGGTACAACTTTCCATTTGTCTTTACTAAATTACAGCTCTCAGGTCATTTTGTCATTTTGGACAGATCAGATCATGTGGCCTGGGTTCCTGGGTAAGAAAAAAGGTAAGGTTGCCAGTATTTGGGCTAAAATGAGAATATCATCAGATTCAGTCAAGACTCTGTAACTGGGTGGTAGGATCACTGTTTTCCACCATGAAGCGTCCCTTACATATGGGCCTTATGTAATGAGTATGTATAAATATGTAATAAATACACAATTAGGTGCACATTGTATGGTTCAAGACAACATTGGCATGTGGCTCTTGGAGTCAGGCAGGATGACCACTGTGATACACAGCATGAACAGCACAGACAGAAAAACCTGCACATTGTCAGATCCCTCTCTGTGAACTGCCTCAAAAAACACAGCAGAAGTCCCCAGTGCAAATTACAGCAACAGAAATACATCGTAATTTGTTTACAGGCTGTCTTCTGACTTCAGCATGAAATGCATTCTGCTTCCACTGAAAAGTCTGTGATACAACAATCATATAAAATCCAAGTTAAGCCAGGGAAACAATTATTAGCGTTGCAGGGAGCAAACCAAGTAATTCAAACTGCAGAACAAAACCCAAAGCACTGCTGCAAAATGCCGTGAGCATTTGTACATCTCACCTCTTTCAGCTTCAGCAAAAACTCAACAAGCATTTACTCTGAAGTACAGCAACAGAACCTCCTGGACTAATTTTTCAGCAGGGCTCCCAGCACTGTTGTATCCCCCACATGATGACCAATGAATATAATTGCAGTATTGATATTATAGAAATTCTGAAGTCATTTTTGCACCCAGAAATAAAATCATTTGTAACTCTACACATGTTTCATGGAGCATGCACATTTTTTAAGACTTTAAAGGCAAGTATCACAACTTCACCAACTAAAATCTACGCCGCCGTCAAACAATAATAGGTGTTTTACCTAAATGTGTAGATCTGAAGTAAATCATGAGGCAAAAATATCAGCTGCTGTAACAAATAACCTTCTAGTCCTTGTGGCAATGGAAAAAAAATGTCTTCTTTCCTTCTATCTGCTCCTCTGGAGAGAAACTCTGAAGATTTCAAGTGCTAGAAAACAAGAAAGAGGACAAAACCCACCCACACATGAAGCATTTTGTGTGATTTCTATGGTGATTGTGTTTTTCTTCAGGGTTGACTCAAAGTTTTTAAGCACAAAGCGTAACCAAGGCATGTTATGCAAAAAAGGTTTCAGACAACAAACCTTCTTAAGTATTTTCAACAAAAGTTATTGATGGAAAATGTTGGCTCCAAAGAGCCACTAGTAAACAAGAGAGAAGAAATACCCACTCAAGAACAGTGCTTCATGCCCCCCTGCCATTGTCTGATAAATACATAGCAAACCCCTCTCTGCACACAACAACCTCAAGATCCCAATAATTGCCTTTAAGCAGTGGCCCAAATGCTTATCTGGAGATCAAATTCACATTACCAGCAGGAATAAGGATCTTGTAAATGCCTTCTATTTGCAGAATCCCTCTCCCCACACTGGAAGAAATAATGCTTAGGAAAAGAGAAAGTTCCACACCAAAGAGCAATAAATTCTTTTAGAAAGCTCTCTTCTTTCAATTGCAGTGAGACACCAAAACAGGCTGAGTAGATCTTTGTTAGAATTACTGTTTTTTTTCAGCTGCTAAACATTTTTGGTTCACCTGTGCAAGCACTGGTTGTCAGGATAATGTGATGGGAAAAGTTTGGGGGAATTTTTTTAATGCATGTACATTATCTGAATATGCTCCATAAACACTTCTGATACGTAAACAACATTTTGATTTTCCACTTTTTTGTAAGAAGTGTTTGAGGGCTTGAAAACTCTGGTTTTGACCCAAAATAAGTAGTTCTGGCATCTGCAAACCTGTATATTTTTTAAAATAACAGCAATCTTAAAAACATGCCTACCAGCTGCAGGAGTAAGCATTATCTGCAAGTTCCCAGATGCTTTCAAACCCTATCAAAGCCAATGAAGGCTAATTAGGACTGGCTCCCCATTCCTTGGAGGCACCCAGTGTCTTATGCATTTGAGTTACTAAAGAGTAATAATTAATAATAATTAACAATAATTAATAATGATTAATAATGATTATTATTAATAATAACTATAATAATATTTCATTACAGAGCACTATAGAAACAGCACAGGCAAACAGGGAGGGGAAGCAAAACCCCCACATTCTCAAAGTCAGCATCAGAGCAAGGTCTGGTCTAGTGGAAAGTGTCCCTGCCCATGGCAGAGGAGTTGCAATTAAATTATCTTTAAGGCCCCTTGCAGTCCAAACCATCCTAGGATTCTGTGGCTGAATCCCAACAAGTCCCAGCTGTGCCTCCTGCAAGGGGCAGAGAGAGACATGAAAGGTTCTTGTGGAACACAGGGCTCAGAATGGTGTGAGGCACCCTAAGAAAGAAAATAAACCAGCCCCATTCCATCCCTGCCCTTCCCCAGTGCCCCTCAGGGAGCCTGCACTCCTCTCCCTGGGATCTTTCACCAGGGAGCACCACAAGATTATTCCAAGCCAGAAATGGGACTGTGTTCATGAAGAGATGCCACCCAGGTGCTGCACATAGACATAGAGTGCAGCTGTGGGAGGAACAAGTGTAATTTTGTGGGTTTGTGTGCAGGGTGGGCTCTGGGATGCCCTCCCAGCAACCCTTCTTTGGCTAACTCTGTCCTCCTCAACCTGTCAGCTGCTCCTGATCAGAGACTTTGTTCTTGAGATCACATCTCCTCTTGGCACTGCTCCTCTCAGGACTTCACCCACTGAGGCTGCCACAAGGTCACTTTTCGTTGCTTTAACCAAGTCCTGCAGCTGCTGATGGATAATATTGGCAATTTTCACTGACTGTTTACCCACCCATTTAACCCTCCAACACAAAGCCAATCTATCTGAGACATAAAAAGGAAGGTGTCCAAGAAGTTCATTCCAGATAGCACAGATAACTTAGACTCCCTGATTGATTAAAACAGCCTAATTGGATTTGATTACAGCCACTGTCATAGGCTGGGTGTAAATGTATCTGGTTGATAACCATATTCTCCTCTGATTGGGAATTCATCTCCCAAAACTACACAAAGCACAGTCTGTGCAAAGTCAGAGTGCCTAAATAACAACCAAGCACACCAATCTGTAGAGTTAGTGTCTTGCCAGCTCTGAGACAGCTTAAACTCAAGCCCTTGCTGAATAATTGATCAAACTTTCTCTGTGCAGAGCCAGAGCCATCAACAATAGATCACACAAATGGGACATGAGCACGAAGTCTCCTTAATGACTACTCAACCCCATCAGTCATGACATTAACCTACCTAAGGCACATCTGAGGCTGCTTCTCAAAACAAAGCTGCCTGATGTTTTTAGAAATGTCCCCTGATTATTATGACTGCTCCTCTTCACTTTAGAGATGTCTCCACAGCTGAGCAGCACCAGTGAAGGATGTACCCAGATGGAACTCACTTGTCTCCCACGTGCACAGGAAGAAAAAAGAACACTCCAAGAAGACAAATAAACATCCCAGACTCCTGAAGATGGGTCCCTCAGGAAGTGCTGGCATCATTACTTGGAGCAAAAGCAAGGCACAGTGCTGCACTTCCCAAAACCTGACACAGCTGGAAGTGCTCTCGCTGCCACAGTGCTTCCAGCTCATCCTCAGTCACACCACACCCACACTTCCTCCATAATTACCCCTCTGCACTGAACAGGACCCATTTCATGGTGACCTAAGCATATTAAACCAGTGCTACAGCCAGCAGTAGCAATCTGTGGGGATCCATTCGGTTTAAGGTGCCCTGCAACCTCAAAAATATTTGGTTTGATAACTCATTTTTGTCTTTAAACCTCTAAAAATGCTATTAAAAGCCTGCCTGTAGGATTCACGAGCCCAGCAGCCCTTTAGCTTTTGAATTCTCTCTGCACCTTTGGAACTGCAGCCCAGTTCTTCATTAAAGCCCTCTCCATCCTCTCCTCCAAGACATAAAGGTGCCTATCTTTGTGAAAAACAAACTCTCCTCCAAGGCAGCATCCCTGGAGAATATCCCCCCACCCCTTGAATCAAAACAGGGAGGAAACAGATTTTAAATATTCTCCAATTTGCTTTGAAGTCCCACTATGTACCTAAATGTTTTCTCACATGGACAGGTGCATGTGCACAAGTACAGGCTCTTTGTGGAAGTACCTGTGTTTCACGTATTTAGAAAAAAATACATGAGTGCAATCAATATTTTCCACAAAGCAGACTTTTAAAAGATTTGCTTTCAACACAGCCAGATGTGATGCAGGCCTATTATTAGCAAGAATTTAGGCAATGTTACATGAAAATGAAACAAGAAAGGAAAACTAGAACCAAGATACAATTACATAAACTTTCAAATTGAAGTTAATCACTTCCACTATTTAAAAACTACTCTGAAGAGTCACATGTATGTTTCCTCTTTTAAATATATTCTCTTGGGAGATCTCTGATTTTAAAATATACAGAATGGTCTTAATATTATGAGGATACCATCAAATCATGAAATCATTTAGGCTGGAAAAGACCTATAAGATCACCAAGCCCAACAAGCACTGCCAAGCCCACCACTAAACCATGTCCCCAAGTGTCACATCTACACCTCCTTTAAATCCCTCCAGGTATGGTGACTCTACCACTGCCCTGGGCAGCCTGTTCTGATGCTTGACAACCTTTTCCATTACATTTTTTTTCCTAATATCCAGTTTAAACCTCTTCTAGTACAGCATGATGCCATTTCCTCTTGTCCTATTTCTTGTTCCCCACAGAACCTGACCCTCACCTGGCTGTCCCCTCCTGTCAGGGAGTTGTGCAGAGCCAGAAGGTCACTCCTGAGCCTCCTTTCCTCCAGACTGAGCTCCCCCAATGCCCTCAGCTGCTCCTGGTGCTCCAGACCCTTCCCCAGCTCTGTTCCCTTCCCTGCACACTCTCCAGCCCCTCAATGTCTTTCTTGACATGAGAGGACCAAAACTGAATCCAAGATTCAAGGTGCAGCCTCACCAGTGAGAGTCCAGAGGGACAATCACTGCTGTGGTCTGCCTGGCCACAGTATTCCTGACCCAGCCCAGGATGCCTTTGGTCTTCTTGCCCACCTGGGCATACCTGGCTCCTGTTCATTGCTGTCAACACCCCCAGCACCTTTTTCTCCAGGCAGTTTTCCAGACACTCTGCCCCCAGCCTGTGGTGGTACATGGGTTGTTGTGATCCAGGTGTTGGACCTGGCACTTCACCTTGTGGTCTCATAAAATTTGGCTTGGTCCTCCAATCCAGCTTCTGCATCCCTCTGCAGAGCCTTCCTTCCCTCCAGCAGATCAACAATCCCATCCAACCTGATGCTGTCACCAACACACTCAATCCCTTCATCCAGATCATCAATAAAGGCTAAACAGCACTGGCTCCTGTACCTTTAATTAAAACCATTAAAAATATCATCAAATGACCCACAGTTCTTTTGGTACTGACCTGAACTCTGTCCAAGCTAAAGTCATTTCCAATTGAGCTGAAGCCATAGTTACTGGAAACCAAACTTCTCTCACTTCTGATGCTTTAGCCAGCAGAAACAATGAATTATTTAGCAATTAAACCAGAGCAGACAGCTGTAAAATGTATCTCTGATCACCTCAAGTCACCACTGCCACCTCTTCTGGCAGCCCAGAACCACAGAGGAAGAGAGACTTTCTGGCTCTTCTGCCTTTCTCAGAGGAACAGCTCTGACACAAGGACAGAAGCGGACACTACCTGAGCTCTCAGGATGCCCCTGCTCCTCCCAAAGTTCCCCAGACAAGAGAATCCCCCAGCCCTGCTCCATACAAGTACAGGAAAGGCTGGCATCTGCTGAGGTTGGATATAAAGCCAAACAGAACAATCCAGATTTTCTCACTTAAATAAAAATCATAGTTTATATCTAAGTGGAATTTAATACAAGTACACCAAGCCAAGGAATGCCAATTTATTCATTTTAACTTCAGACTTCCCTCCAGTCTTTTTCATTTCAGGTTATTATTTCTCAATCAAAACATTTAACAATTTTCAAACAGATGAGGACTCAACTGTCAGATGTGGATCCCTGCTTTAAAATATAACTCATGGAAGGACAGATTCTGCAAGGTAAAATTGTACTATTACTACTCTAAACAAACCAGGTTAGCTCCTAATTCTGCTAAGGCCATGCTGAAGCACCAAATGACTCCATGTTGTGGAAAATCCACAACTCCACCCATCAGCCTGGGGCTTGCCTGAGATGACCCTTCCTTAGGGACACAGCCTTGAAAGAAAATGAGGAACAGCAAACATAAAGGAACATCACCAAATGGCAAAAGGGGGAGGGAAATTAGACTCTTGATTAAGTCCAATCTTTTTAATGAAAAGCTCAAGCCTAGGATTTTTTTCCTGAGAGTTCATACATTGCTTTATGCCATCCTGGCATCTCTTAAAGGCCCACGTGATTATTTTCCCCAAAGCTGGCAAAAGATGAAGCAAAATCAACCCAGTAATCTTCAAGAAGCATTGAAGTTGTCATTTTTATAGCAAATCAGGAGGGGACTGACAGGACTGTGTCTAACAGCAGCAGTCCAGGTTCAGAAACTCACCAGTGCTGTGACCTGAAATATTAAGGGAAATACCTGGCAGCTGCATCACTGTCACAACCACGAGCTGAGCCAGGGTGGGTCAACAACACCATCAATCAAAACAACATCCTCATCAATCAAAAATCTGAAGGCAATCATCCCTCAAATAATTTCTATTATAATGTGGTAAGAAAACCCAACAACTCCCAGGTTCCCAGACACAGCCAAGCCCCCATGATTACAAGAACACCTGTTCTTTGTCACTATCTCAAAACCCAGCTTTCCTATTCTTTTATTCTCCCTAAAATTCGTGTCTGTGCACACGAACCCTTTCCGTGAGGAGCACACAGAGAGCACACCCCGCCAGCGCTCCCTGTGAGACCCGCGGGCAGCGGAGAGGGGCACCGCCCCAGCCGGCCCGAGGAAGGGACAGCGACCCCCGAACCTCCTGCTCCCACCCCCCGGCCCCGCGGCGGAGGGACCTCACCGTCCCAGGGCCAGGGCCACTGGAGCTGGGCCCGGTTTCCCCCTCCGTGCCCGTCCCCGGAGCCCTCAGCACCCCTCAGTACCCGCTTCTATCAGCATCCTGCATCCCTCAGCATCCCGTTCCCACCAGCATCCCGCACCCCGCAGCATCCCGCTCCCTCTCCCGTCAGCATCCCACAGCATCCCGTTCCCGTCAGCATCCCGCTCCCATCACCGTCCCGCTCCCTGCAGCGTCCCGCTCCCTGCAGCTTCCCGCTCCCTCTCCCATCATCATCCCTCTTCCATCACCATCCCTCTCCCATCACCATCCCGCTCCCATCTCCATCTCGCTCCCATCACCATCCCGCTCCCTTCCCCGTCACCATCTCCATTCCGCTCCCATGCCGCTCCCTCTCCCATCACCATCCCTCTGCCCGCACCCCGGGCCAGCGCGGCCGCCGCCGCCGCCCCCTCCCCGGGCGCCGCCCGCACTCACGGTCCGTGTCCATGGCCTGGGCCCGGCCTGCCGCGCTCCGTGCGCGGTGCGGAGCGGAGGGAGCCCCGCAGGGACGCGGCCGGCAGCGCGGAGGGTGCGCGCTGGCCCCACTCGGTTCTGCCCCGCTGGGTCCGGCCCCGCTCGGTCTGGCCCCGCTCGGTCCGGCCCCGCTCGGTTCTGCCCCGCTCGGTCCGGCCCCGCTCGGTTCATCCCCGCCCGGCGCGGGCAGCGGGGGGAGCCGGGCGCGGCCGCGGGGTCCCGCGGGGACGCGGAGGGAGCGGCGCTGTCTCTGCCGGGGCGGCACCGGGGACCGCGGCTCTGACACATTTCACCCCAAAATGAGCCAGGGGAGGGGAAGGGCTTCGCTGCGTCTTCCAAAATGTTGTACCGTGTCTTTTCATGGGTCCTGAGGACTGGGCTGGCCGGTTGGTAGCACGTGTGAAATACAACAGGCAACCCACACCCCCGCCGGGATGGACAGCGACAACTCGCAGCCCTGTGTCAGAATCACCCCCTCAGCCGGGTGCACTGAGCCTGTCTCTCGGATTTAATTGCTAGCTCACTTTTCAAAACTCTCTTATAGGAAAAAAACGACTTACTCCCCATCTCCAATAACCCTTAGCAGCTGAGGGCTGGCTCTTATGTCCTGCCTTATTTCCCATATCCAGGTTTACATTGCTGTGACTAAAGAGGAAGCAGTTTGGCGTCTGTTACAGAAAGCTCAAGCTGCTGAAAGATAATGTTGCTGTTTCTATTACAGCCAAACTATGTCACAGCATAGAGAGTGACCCAAGGGCTATGAAGATGGTGAAGGGCCAGAGGTGAAGCCATACAAGAGCAGCTGAGGTCACTTGGAGGGGACTGAAGGGTGAACTTACACAGTCTACAACTTCCTTTTCTGGAAGAGAGGGTCAGGCACTGATTTCTTCTCTGGTGCCCAGTGGCAGGACCTGAGGGAATGGCCTGAAGTTGTTTAAGGGGGTTTAGGTTGGATATTTGGAAAAAAGTTCTTCCTCCAAAGGGTGGTAGGGCACTGAACAGGCTCCCCAAGGTAGCGGTCACAGCACCAAACCTGACATAGTTCAGTAAATGTTTGGACAAGGCTTTCAGGCACATGGTGTGACTCTTGGGGTGTCCTGTGCTGGGCCAGGAGTTGGACTTCAATGATTGTTGGAGGTCCCATCCATCTCAGGATCTTCTACAGTTCTAAGTCCTAAGTACTAGGAGCAAGACACAGCTTAGCACATTTTTCAATTACTTGTAGCTGATGAAGTTCCGGGAGTCCCATTTCCAAATGGAGGAGGGAAATATTCCATTATGTGGCTTAATTGGGTTTGAGGACCCAATTTTAGGATCAATGAAAATGGGCTGAGAAAGCCACATAACAAGCTTTGTAAAATCTAGAGGCAACTCCAGATATAGAATTGAACTTCAAAATGAAACATTCCAGAAAAGAAAGGATAAAATATCAGTGTCATTTGAAGAAACCTGCTATGCATGTCTCATGTGATGAGAGAATACAAACACTCTGCATAGGGTCCTGTTACATAAGACACGTAAGTACAATACTAGAATAAACCTCAAAGTATCTTTTAGTCCTTTGAGATCAGGTCTCCCTTTAGAATCCTAAAAAAAAAGGCAACAAAAAGAAAGCACACTGCTTTTGATTTTAGTCTGAAAAAGAAAGGGTTTAGAGTGAATGGAACAGTCTCTCCAGCTTTGTAATATGTCTTTATGCAGATGATGATTAATTAATTGTTCTCTGCGCTCATTACAGTAGAGATGTGCAATTGGTAGCAACATAAATTTACTTACTAAGAGAATTTCCCAGTTAACAATTTGGCCTTATAACAAACAGCAAAATCCCTTTCACTGCAGTATTCTGCAGTTATTCTAGAGGTGATACCTACACTGACACTAAGCTATATACACACAAATCTCCACTGTCATCCATGGCATTTGGAATTTCTTCACATCACTTCCATATTGCTGTTTCAACTTCAGTCTGAAGGCTGCGAAAACCTCCAGATTGAGCACAGCTGCTTACAGGAGCATTCCCGAGCTGGTATTTGAGCTTAATTTGTCCAGTCTTTTGCACTTACTTTGACTTAATTAGACCCTGTTGGTTGCTTTAATAATAAGACTAAAAAATATATTGCATACTTTCAGTTAAAAGAGTTTCCAGGTGCTCAAGAAAAGACTGGACATGGTACTCAGTGCCATGCTCTGGTTGACAAGGTGGTGATCAGTCAAAAGTTGGACTCGATGATGCCAGAGGTCTTTTCCAAGATAATTGATTCTGTGATTCTGTAAACTGATGTCACCCCTAGGTGTTTTAGCTTTATTTTGCTTTTCATCACCCACATTATCCTTTTGAACACTGAGCACTGGCTCAAGCCTCCACTAAGAGGATCTTTCAGCTTTGCCAAAGAACAGTGATTACTTTTGGATGAAAGACAGTTGTGCATCTACCTCAGAGGAGCTTTAGCTAAAACATATGTATTTATTTCTGAAAATTGTAACAACACCCAGATACATGCATTACAGCCTAACTTTTAAAAAATTAAATTAAATTAATTAAATTTCCTTGCAGACTTTAACTACTGCGGTAGCTGAGGCTACAACCAGGAGAGAATTTAGATCCCAGAAAGTCTACTACTACTATTTGGAAGTCCAGAATTATTGTTGAGGGTTTTTTAAATGACAGCTGCTTGCTTCATTGAAGCATTTTAGGAAGTCCCTCTCCTGTTTTTCAAAGCCTGTAATCGCCCATCAAACTGCAGCAAGGGATTTTTTTTCTTTTAAAGATTACAGCATTGTGAAATTCTCCTTACAGCTGCCTCTAAATTCTCAGGATTACTGTTTTAAAACATCACCATGCATATAGTTAGCAGTTCTAAGTTTATTCTTAATCATTACTTCCATTTTATATCTATGTAATTTTATAAACAAATTACAGAACATTTGTTTTCATGATTACAATATGCAAATAACTGCTAGCTGAATGCATCCATCCTTGAGCCTAGCCTAGCCTTTGCATGCTTTGTAAATCATTTGCAGAGGAGTGCAGAGAGGACTCATGTCACTGAGTATCAAAAATTGTGACAAATTCCACCCCTTACTCAGCTCTTGGGATGGTTCAAAGGTATAAGGAGAGGCAAATTAGATGGCCATGTTATGAAAAAGTGCCACTGTGGGGAACAGTATTAAACATGTTCCTTAAACACGTTATTGAGCAAAAATAGTCTGATTAAGTTTCCCTTTCAGGTCTCTTCTGGTTTTTTGTACTTGTTCACCAAAAAGTAGAAATGCACAGAGGCAGGGTTTGTGCAGGTAACAGAAAAGCACAGGCACCATCACTGTCAGAAAACCTAAATAAAACCAAATTGCTCATACTTTACAGAAATGATACTTCCAAAATACTTATAGCCATAAATGAGTCCTTTTAAGAAGACCATATCTCAGGCATGTTCCATTCACAGCCTAAGCCCAACCTCAGGACAAAGAGTGCAGTGGAAAAGTGAACAATAAACCAGAAAAAAAGAGTAGAAACTAAATGCATGTATGATGACTTTAACTGTGTTGTTACCACTACAGGGATGTTTAATCTGTGTAGAAGCATTATTTTTCTATAATAATTAGACCTGGACTAATAATGACTTTTGTCTTAGACTATAAAGACTTGGTTACTCAACTGAATATTTGACTGTTCAGTTTACAGTGCAGTAAGGTTTGGCTTTATTACGAAGTGTTTCCTATTTCTTGTTAACAAGGTCGAGTGCAACACTGGCACTCCATCAGCAGCTTTTCCCATGTCCAGCCTCTTTGTCATTCTGGCCCATTCCTCCTTGCCAACCAACACATTTAACATGGAAACCTTTTATAGTAAAACCATTTGTACCTCCATCTAAAAGTTTTTTCTTCTAGGTAAGAGCACTTCAATTCCTCTGACCTTTGAGAGTCATACCACCAATCTAATTAATTCAATTTAGGTTCCTTTTGTATTCAAACTCTTTCAAATTTCTAATTTCTATTTCTTCTTGTAAAAAAGGACACTTAAACCCTTCGGACTTTCTTGAAAGAACACCTGTGATCAACTGGAGAAATTCCAAGGAGAGTAACATTCTTCTTAAACTGTTGTGGTCAGATTGGGATATTTAAGGCTACAGCCTTCCAAGGCTGTGACACAAATTCTACTGGTTTTAGTGTTTACAGAAAACACCCCAGCTGATGATTCCATTTGCTTTTTCTGCTGCACTGTTGCCAAGCAAACATTTCCCCATGCTGTGCCTGTTCTCAATACTGAGATCTATGTTTATTTCCACACCCACTTCTTTCACTCCTCTCCAATTTATAAAGATCATTTTGAATACCAGTTCTACCCTTGTACAGCTTAGGGTTATCTGCAGAATTAATAAACACCCTTGTCATCCCTCCATTTGAATTCACAATAACTCCAGATCTGCTGGAGACAGGGCATGACAAAAAGCTTACCAGCAAGTTCACTTCCACATGTATGGGATCAGACCATGATAAAACAATGACGTTTACACACCATAAAATGGAGCAAGTCAACCACAAAAAATAATTTATTGCACTAATTTTCAACAGTCAATAACCTGATGTAAAGAGATAAAGGATTTGTCCATGTCCTACATGGACAAATATTTTCTGAGCCTTCTGTTTCCATCTCAGCCAGGACTCAGCAATTTCGGTCTCCCCCAAGAAGCATTCACCAGGTGAATAATGGCACCATGAGACAGCTGAAGTGTACCAGTCACTACCAGTATTCCAGCATCCCCTGTGGTTCTGGTCCCAGACACTTCTTCTATGTTCAAAGGTATCCAAAACAAGCACTTGGTGTTAGCGCTGACATTTTCATTTTGTCATTAAAATTAATATTAGTGCTTTTCCAACTGGATCGTCTAATGTCGTCTCCGCCTCTTGGAGAGAGATGCTTCTGAAAGAAAATAAAGAGAAAAGGTTTTTTTACAAGCCTTTAAATCTATCTTCCCTAATGGGAATTGTTCAAGTAGAATTAATTCTATCCAGCACAGGAAATTAACTAGATGAGCTCTTGAGATTCCTCCCAGTCCCTCTCCCCATGTTTTCTAAATATTAAAAAAATCTTTCTAGATTCTACAGCACACTATCATTCAAAGTATCAACTGAAATTCCATTGATGCACATTGTACTTCAAACTTATTCCATCTCAAAAGCTTTCTGCTCCTCAGCAACATCTTTCAGATTTTGCTGTGAATTTGACAAATGGAATACTCACAAAATATCTGAAGAGACTGCTTATGTGTATTTTTAATGCTTCAAAATTTACCAGAACATTCTGAGAAATTGAGAATGTTCCTGATTTAGAAAGAAACTTTTTGTCCACAACAAGTGGACAAGTGAAGGGAAAGTAAACAAAGTACAATATTAAACACTTCATGGAACCTTCAATCTGACCATTAAAATCAATTTAATTCCCACTGTCTACAAATAAAAGTGATCAGAGAATGTAACCTCACTTCAGTACTAGGAGATGCTCCTTTGCTTCTAAAAAGAGCAAATATAAATATACAATGTCACCAAAAATTTAAATGTATTAAGTTGTATTAAATATCCCTTGTACTAAATATCCTTCCATTAAATACAATTTTTTAGTAAATTAACTGCAAAAGATTCTTTATACTGTGTCGTGTTCTCCTCAAGCAGCTGAGAACAGACCCTGAAGCTTCTGAGTTGCAGAGCAGCTCAGTATCATCCAACATTGATGCTTTTGCAAGACAACTCCACTGTAAGCTTTGAGCAATTTGCTTTACCATTGCTTCCCAATTAAAATTACATTATTTCCAGCAACCTGAGTGACAGCAAAGCCATTCACTCCCCTGCTGCAGTTCCCAGAGTCCTTCCCCAACAATGTCAGATAACTTCCAGTACAGCAGAGGATGCTATTGCTGTACTGGAGCTCAATCCACAAAACACTGCCCAGCTGAAACTAAGGCTAGAGAGGAACTTTCTTTCCCCTCAACAAAGGTGAGGGCAGCAAGGGCTATTCTTTCCTAAGTTCCCAGAGTTACCAGAACAGGCATCTTCTGTAACTGGGTGACTGACCAATAAAATCACTTTTCCCTACACAATGGAACTCCTCAAGACAAACTTGTATTACAGAAGAATGAGACTTCTTTAAACTGAACCAATTTTGACTCTGAACACACTACAATGAAATCCATGTAGAAAAAAAAATTACTTTTGGGATTTTGTCACGGTGTTTCAAAGTTTCAATTTTCATGCAACAATTTTCAGGCTAAAATCAAATCTAGCTTTTGCAAGGCAGCAAGACATGATCCAAAATACAGCTTTTAGTTTCAGTTTGTGTTTTCAGAAAAACATAGCAGAGGGATATTTAAAAACAAGTCACTGGTTTGCTGGAATTCCAACCATTGTACCTCCTTCATCTGTATCCTCTTCTGTGATTATTGGCATCCCGATATGCTGAGTTACAGTTTCCTTTGCCACTTGCATTTCACCTGCACACAGATTTTGAGGAAAAACTGTCAGCTTTTTTTTGCTTCTACATCCCTCATCCAGTAGTTAAAAGATTGTTCACTGCTGCTCTCCTGAGATGCTGTCAAATGCTTTAGACAAACCTACTTTTCACAGTACCTTCAATATGGATCACTAAGAAACCTTCAATAACAAATAATTAACACTACCAATTTAAAGCAAGTTAATCATCAATGCAGTTCAATAATTCAAAATGCCCTTACTGCTTCAAAACACTTCATCTACTCTTTTAAAGTCAAGCAAAGGCAACACTACCTAATGCTCGTCTCTGAAGAGGGATAAATTTCCTCAGAAACTTTTTTTCCCTAGCAGAGGCTAAGCAAGTCCCCAAACAGAGTTTGGAACTTTGAAATTAAATCCCCATCTTCAAAATTAAGATAATTCAAAAAATAAAGACAATTCAAAATCATTTTGTTGTTTATAACAAATAAGGAGTAAACAAAAAGTTTAGACAGCGGAGCAACTTCTATCAGTTGAAAAGTCGGATATCAGAAAGAGAACTTCCTTAGAAAAAGTAATTTCCCACTGCTCAACAGCAAAATTTAACCCAGCTAGCAAAGCAACGGACAAATTTTTGCAATCCCCCCAGGTTCAGGGATGCAATGGAGAAGTACCTCTAACTTCTGAAGAACCTCTTCTCCATGCTGGCTGCGGTCTCCTGCTGGTTTTTTTACTTCGACTTGGGGACTTCCCACAACTGGGTCCTGATTCAGAGGATTCTAACTGCACTTGACGATGTCTCCTGGATTTGGAAACCTGAATGACACAAAAAAAGGTGAACTTCTACAGCCAGATCTTGTGGGTCACTTGACAAAGCACCAGGGACCAAGGTATCAACTTTGGTTGAAGCATCAGGGTCAAAAAGGATAGAAGGGAAAAGAAGGAGGGAGGACTTGCACTAGTTGCTGTTCTTCACTTTTAACAGGACAACGCCCTTCTACAATTTAATGGGTATATAACTTCAAATGCAGATAATGAAACATTCAGTAATTTCCAATCCATTCTCTGTTACTACCAACCCACACCATGCTGCATCCCCCTACACAATAAAACTCTTCTAAAATCTGCTGCTCTGTAAAGCCTCCTTAGCATCATATTTTGATTAAGTGCCTAGAAAACATCACTGCACATTCACAAGTCTGGACTGTTATAAAATCCAGAGCTCTGTTTCATTTAATGACACATTTTTTGAGATGAGATTTTAATAAACAGAGAGAGTTGAGATGTTTCTCATAGGACTGCTAAGAAAAAGACAAACCATCAATATTCTTTTAAGGGAGAAGCTAATTAAACAAAGTGTCCGAGAACTTGCAGCTGACTTTAAACACCCACATCCCATTTTCATAGGCATCTTCCAAGATTCCAGTATCTAAGATCCAAGGAATCTGAGCAATTAAACTCTCAGGTATTTTTATACATCTTCTCAAAATTCCATCTACTTAAACAGAGCGCAGAAATTAAAAGATACCCTGTAAATGAAAATCCCCCACGCACAGGCCTTATCTGCATAATCCATAAATCTAACAAGAATAAGAGCTTCGGGTTTCCCTGCTCTGTTAGGAAAACTAGAACATTCAAAAACTGAATTACAGAGTGCAGTTTTAACTAATTCCTTTTTGACCCAACATTTACCTTAAACTGGTACTTAAAACTGTTATTGAAAAATAAACACATCCCCATTATCAATTTTCATACCCACCTCAACAGCTGCAGAATAAGACTTGTATTTGATTCTGGCCAGGGCATTTGCTCTTTCAGAACCCTGTAAAGAAACAAGAGTTCAGTCAGAAAAGATTCTCATTTTATTATGGCAGTACTGAAATGAGATATTACATCAGGAAACCATTTGACCAATATCTCACTAAAGCTGTAACTCTATAATTAGTTCTACATAATTTTAATGCTACCAAAATTGTACTTCAAGGAAAAAAAAAAGTTCAAATTTCACTAAAAAGACAAAGTACAATTTTTGTTGCCTTCACTGTTACAAAGCCCAGGAGGAGAAAAATCAAACCTGAAACTTTACATCCTACTCAAATTCAAAGTTGAACTAAGCAGACAAGTACAGCACACGACAATTTTGTAGCATAAAAAATGAATATTGCCTTAAATTGAAACTCCTGGAAGAAGTGTAAAGGAGTTTGGCTGAGAAAATGCAGATCTTTTCCTTCCTTACCTAAGAGAGACTTTTTATTGTGATCATCTAAGAGCTGTTGTAGCAGTAAATGCTCCCAGCTCAATAGAAAACAAAAGCAAGAAACCAGCCCCACCAGCTGTCCCTGGAGTTTATTTTGACACTATCAAACTTTGACCTACACTGCTTAGCCTGAGATCTGAAGTCAAAAAATGAACAGGCCCGGGCTGTGCAGTGAGCAAAGCAGTTCAGTTTCCTTACCTCTGACGCTAGCAAAGCTTCTTCTTCCTTTTTGTTTTCTCTTTTATCAGTTTCTTTAGCATTTTGGAATAATTTCTGTGGGGAAGAAAAGCATTTTTCTTCAAACATCTGTCATATACAAGACAGCTAAAATCCAAGAACTGTAAAAAACAAGACAAGTATTTACAAACATGCCCATTTTCTACATCCACCTTACTCTGTGGCCATTCTTTGATCCAGGAATGTGTTACAGAGGTATTTCATGAGGTCAGACTTTCAGGGCTTCCCTCTCAGCAGCCAGTTGTGGTATCCCAGAGGCAAGATCACCCACAAGTCCTTTCTTCCCACACCCCTGCCTCAGATATCACACATACCACGCCTTCAGCGTCACAGTTCCTTCTCCTTCAGTCTGAGATTTACCAGCTCAGAGGAAATCACACCAAGAAATCCAGTTCTTACATATTCACCCAACCTGCTAAGTCACCACAGCATCGTGGCTGGTAATACCTTACCATTCTGTTCTGCAGCCATTCCTGATGTTCCAAGGTTATGTCTTTGAGATTAACCACAAAGTCATCTTTTATCAAGCTCAGGGCCTTGTCTGGCTGGGATTTGTCAGCTGAAATGACACACTTCATTTTCTGATAGTGGTAGTGAACATTCATCAGTTCCTGAAATTATTTTTTTAAAAAGCATCTTTCAGGAAAAAAAGATTCCAGCAGTAAAGCAATACTAGTCCTCAGTGTACAAACCGAGAGGTACAGAAACCGTTCTAAGGAGACCATTGGACCAGGAAGAATGTTAGAAACTGATTCTGGTTAGATTATTCGAGTTTTAGAGCCAAGAAATCCTGCTAACCAGAACTGACCCACCAAATAAGCTCTCAATAAGCTCATCAAAGAAGAAAGAGTATCTTGTATTATTTAAACTAAGAAGGTTATTCAGGGCCACTGTCCACACAGGTTTCATTCTGATACTGTGGTTTATTTTCATCTCTTTGGAAGGAAACATCTTACTTCACAGATTTCTGTACCACTGCAGTCAACCTCACTGATACACATTTGCCAGCAATAAATGAAAAAACCCACAAAGAAAGTTCTATCACAGAGTGATATAAGAACCTTTACCTAGCTTGAATTACTCAGGTTTTCATAAAATCCACCATATAACTAAAAAAACAAGGTTTGAACAGAGAAATGAAGGTGAGAGAAGGCTATGAACTTGCAGGTAAGTAAATTCATATTACCACAAGTATCAATCCTCCAGCTGCAACCGCAGACATATCAAAACAAACATACTTCCCCCTATTTTCCATTTCTGTCTAAGTGACAATTAATCATTTGCACTTTTACATCTTACTGAGGCAAAACCACAAAATATTAGAGCATATTTCAGTATTGAAAAAGATACCACACTTCTTCCAAACTAAATGGCACATTTCTGAGTGTCTGGTAAAATTACCTTAGTCTGCATTCCACAAGACACTGACAAAGGACAAGAATGTGCTAATTAGAGAAGTTACAGCTCTTGGACAACAGAGAAATTAAAACAAAACAAACCCCATTGATTAATCTGTAGTTTAAAGGTTACTGTACCTCCAATACATCATTAGTGATGATGCTGTTTACCCTGTTACTCGGGTCCTTAAATTCTTCTTTCAAATAATTTTCCTTAACCTTCTTCTTACTTCTGTAGGTCAGCTAAAACAAGAGGCAATATTTGTAATCTAAAAGAAAACTTTCAATGGCACCTCCTCTTGAGAATTCCTGCTGCATATCCATCAGTCAGAAGATAGGAGATACTGAAAGGCATAAAACCATCTCAACAACAACAGCTTTGCTGTCACATGCTCAGAGCCAGTACTTTTCACAACTTATTCTCTAGTTAAGAATTTAATCCAGTACTATTATTTAGTAATTAAGAATTTAATCTAGACTAATCTCCCCAGCTGGTAAGACACCTCAAATCTATTAGGAACAGTAGATACTGAAAAAATATTTTCAGGTGAGAAGCATTCAAACATCCTCTAAGCTCTTCATCACCTACCTATGTAAAGCCACATATTGCATTTTACCACAGCCTCAAGGCTGAGCTAACCATGAGTGCTGTTGAACTGCCAGCCATTGAGAGATGAGGGTATTTTATTTAAAAATGTAAGTCATTCATGTGATAACTCACCAGCTTTGGCATCGCTGTGAAATGGAAGGCTCTGGCAAGTCGCAGTTTCCTAAAGATATAGGCTGCATCATAATGCTGGGAGCCAAGCAGATCCTGCTGAAATTTCTGGATTTCAGGCCAATCCTTGAGTGCAATTCTGATCTGCAAAAGAGTTACATACTGTTAAACCAGTATTTCAACCATAAAAATTAACTGAGCTGACTTCTAGGATCCCACTAGAACATTTGTTATCACTATAATCATTTTATGAACTTAAGATTATTATACTCTCTTTGACAGTGACATGGAACACAAGTCCTTTCTGACATTTGAAAAGATTAATTCTTCATATTTTGAAGTGTGTGAAAAATAGTCTGCACCTAGGACAGTCTCCTTCATTAGTGATTAGGAAACAATACTCACACCAGGTTCTGCTGCCACTGAAATGCTTATAAATATTCTCTTTCCCTTATTTCTTCCTTTCTCTCCTGTCACATCCACTCTGCCCGCTTCACTTTCTCTCTGCTCAACTTTCTTGATAACTCATGTACCCTCTTACAGCTGCTATCCAGCAGTGGCTTTAAAATTGCCTAAATTAACCTTCATAAGAAGTCATTGATTTCTCTGAGGTCAAAATATGAGACATCATGGCATCAATCAGTAGACTACTCCAAATTCAATTTGTTATTTAAAGAATTTGCACGTGCACACAACATACATCACAAAGTTCCTAAGCAAACCACTTCTCCTTGCAATGAGTTTAAAATTCCTTTAGATATTCGTCTCCTATCCTAAATGCAGCAAGGAAGGTGTCATTCAGGCATGAAGCCTCTCAACCTATTTATGAATTCCTTTTCTGGTTTTCAGGAAGTGGAAATAATTCAGTCATTCTCCATTCTGTTGGAATTCTAACGAGTAACTCAGGCTGTAATGAGGCTCACCCGACAGCTGATGAACACATTCTCTGTCCCTGCCTTTTCCAACAGTTCCAATTCGGCTTGAAGTATTTTTATTTGAAGAAAGCGAGAGAAAATGCCCACACCATTTTTGATGACAAAACAGACAGCAGTGTACCATATACCTTATACCTAGTATCTGCTGAGAATAAAACCGCAGGAACAATTACCTTTTGTTTTGGCTGACAAAGCTGGGCATTATAGAGCCCATACAGAAGGTACAGAGCACCAACTCGGATCTGGAAGGAGTAGGGGGGCAAGAAGTACTGCTGGGCCAGATCTAGAGTCTTCTTTGTGAGCTTATTCCTCTCCAAAGTTCTTACTCTACCGCTAAAGGAAACGAAGAAAACAAGAAAAAAACCAGCATGTTAAAGTAGGGAAGTATAAAATTGCAGGCTTTAGAAAATTCTATAATGCAGAAATAAGCTTTAAATGTTTTAAAAATATAGAATCATTCAATGCCCTCAGCTAGGAGGGACCGACAAAGAATACTGAGTCCAACTACTGGCCCTGCAGAGGACGACCCCAAGAATCTCAACCTGGCAGAGCTCAAGAAGAGTTTGGACTCGGTTCTCAGGCACAGAGTATGACCCTCGGAGCATCCTGTGCAGGCCCAGGAGTTGGACTCCAAGATCCGTGTGCGTTCCTTCCAACTGAGGATATTCTGTGATTCAGTGAAACACGCAATGTCCGCCGATCAAACTTTTAAATCTCACGAGAAATACACCAAGATCCCTGCCGAGTCAGCGCTCTAACCACACACGTTCCTAAAGCGCGAAATACACTGAATTTAACTATTTTCCATCATTACAGAGGGACCGACGCTCAACTGACTTTAGAGCCCCCCCGTCTCCCTGAGCCAGGCCTGAGGGCGCACACGGCTCACCCGCAATCCCTTTCAGGCTGCCCTGCCGCGGGGGAAGCTGAGCAGCGGCGGCTGCGGGCCCGGGCCTGAGGCCCGACCGGGAGCCATCCCTGCCCTCCCTCCGTGCCTCACTCACTAGAAGATGCAGTGGAAGCGGCGCTCCCGCCAGAGCTCGGCGAAGCGCTCGAAGCGGACGGTGTCTGCCCGCTGGAAGGCGCCGAGCAGCTCCTCGCAGTCCTCCTCCAGCCCCGGCACGGCGCTCATCGCGCCGAGCCGGCGCTCGCCCCGCGTCCGCTCCGCGCATGCGCGCCCGCATATCCACAACCCCGCCGCGCCTGCGCGCGGCGCGTGCGGGGAGGAGCCGCTCGCGCTGCCCGTGAGGGAGCGGGGATGCCCCGAGCCGGCCCCGGGGCCGCTGCGTGTGGCGACAGCCCGGCACTGACGGGCGCTCGCTCCGCCCGCCCCGGGCGCTGTCCCGCTCGGCCCCGCCGTGCAGGGCGAGCCCGGTGCGCGGGCAGGGCTCTGCGAGCAGCGCATCCCTGGGTGGTCCCGTGGGGATGAGCGGGTTCGGGCGGGACGAGCAGCGGCGGGTCCGCTCGGGCACAGCCCCGGAGATCCCGGGGACGCTCTCGAGGCGCGGAGCCTCGCACTCCCCGCCGCAGTCCTCGCTAGCAGCCCCGGCAGCGAGCTCGGGAGCCGTGACCCGACGGGCTCGGGAGCAGCGCTTCCCCCGCGGGAAAGGCGCCCGGCGGCCCCGCGGAGCGCCCGCACCCCGCGGTCGTGTGGCCGTGACACGCCGCCACGCTGCGNCGCGCTCCCTCGCGCACGTACAGAGAGGGGCGAGCGGCCACCGAGGCGGCTGCCGGGACCAGCGCCGGCGTCGGAGAGCCCCGCGCCGCGGTGAGTACCGACCCGCGGCACCGCCGCCGGCCACCGCTCGGCCCGGGGGCGGACAGTGCCCCGGGGGAGCCGCTTCAGCTGCCCGGCCGGCTCCGCAGCCCCTCGGGCGGGGCCCCGGAGGCTTTAGGGACGGGGCTCGGGTTTCAAGGCGCTCTTGCGGTGATCGCCGCTGCGGTCGGGGCTTGCCTGCGGATTGTGGCAGCGCGGCTGGACAGCGGCACCTGCGCCGGGAGCGCTC
>VWZS01003516.1:2122656-2158573 GCA_013397075.1 Rhabdornis inornatus
CCTGCGCCGGGAGCGCTCCCGGGCTGGGCACCAGAGCGGCCGGGGGCCCGTGCACCCACGGGATGCGGGCTCGGCAGGTGCGACATCCCCGCTGCCAGGGGAAGCCTTAACGGGTGACAAACACCGTGGAGGGGAAGTATGCGCTTGGGATGGAGCCTTGCGTGCTGCATTTGGGATCTTTAAATCTGTAGGAGTTTTCCCAGCGACCCGGTAAAAAATTCACATTTTGTTTTCTCAAATGATCATGCACTGCAAAATGAGTCCAGTTAGCTACTAGCATGGACTCATTGATCCAAAGGTCGCTCCTTATAGTGAGGCACATCAAGCTGTCAGCTCCTACAATGTCAGGAGCTCCCACAGTGCTCCGGGCATGCAAGCATCTTTCCATATGTATTGTATTTCCCAAAAGGTTGCTGGAATGCAACCTTTAGTAGCCTTTACTGGGAGGTAATTTGCCATCGGCTGAAGAGCAGTTGCCTGTGAGCACCACAGGTTGCCAATGTCGTTGACTGTAGGAACAGAGATATTTGCAGAACTGTTGCATGTGAACTGTATAGAGTTTAGGAGGAGAGCTGCACCTGCCAGGGTTTGGTTTGCTTTTTTTTCCTTTTTCTGAAAATACACTTTCATCTATCATTTGGATTCATGTTTAGAGGTGTAGGGCAGTTCACCCACCCTGTGACCCTGACTTCAACAGATTGTACTGATTTTGGAACAGAATGCCAACACTGTTAGGGAAAA
The DNA here is from genome assembly GCA_013397075.1 of Rhabdornis inornatus. Taxonomy (NCBI): domain Eukaryota; kingdom Metazoa; phylum Chordata; class Aves; order Passeriformes; family Rhabdornithidae; genus Rhabdornis; species Rhabdornis inornatus. Next base: position 2,123,398 of record VWZS01003516.1, read on the forward strand.
CAGATACAATGTACTCCCCCTGTAAAATGTACTCCATCTTTAAAAGGGATTTAAGGATTCAAAGTACAAGTCAAAACTGACACATCATGGAGCGAGTTCACCCTTACATACAGCTCCAGCCAAGCCCTGTTTAGTTATAGGAGTCATCCCTTAATTTAATAGGAGCAGAGGACCCTGGCTCTGGAGTGATGCTGAATTTCTCAGAGTGCGTTTTCTAATTTTTGTATTTTAAGTGTGCCGCGAGCGGGGTGATTTCTCAGAGATGATGTTTCAAGGAACATTATATGGTATGATTTTTTTCCTAAGGCAGATGTGGCTGCATGATGCAAGATGTAGTGAGGATGAGGCTGTAGGGCACATTCACATAGGCACAAAGTATTCCCTTGTAGGAAGTTTGAGTACCATGTAAAGAATCAAAATGCAGAAGAATAAAACCAATTAACGGGGTCTCTCTGTACAATTCCCCTGATGTAGTATATAAAATTGAATACAGTATCAATTTTTAGACTAATTAATACTCTACTCTTCTTCATCAACTGTGTTTTCAGTGCTCCTTCAGATTATTCATTAGTACATTTTAGTACAATTAATACCTTCAAACTAAAATATAGATAAAATAATTAATGATGTAAGGAAGAGTGTGCTGGTTACTGTATCTTCTTCCTATTCAACTGCTAAACAAAAGGATGAAATCGTATTTGCTCTATTAATTCCTAGTTTGTAAGTTGCAATTCAAAAGCCATTTATCCTGCACTGATATAAATAGGGTTTTCCAGGTGCATATGGCACAAAACAAGTCTTTTTTTTAATACCTTATATGATTGCATTAAAACACGTTCTAATTGAAAACATGAAAATAAATCATGTTTTAATCGATTTGCATGAAAATACGTCATTAATATATTTTATTAAATAGCTTATTCCACCTTCGGTATGTACAAACCTACTGCTAGTAACAGGATCGTACTCTACTGGCACATGCCTCCTGCTTTCAGACTTCCCAACAAGCACAAACATTGCAGAAGCTTTTTAATCTGTGCAGTGGGAAGTGGCATTGATTTAACAGGACAGCAGGAGTCACAAGTTCTCATCGAGTCATTTGTGTGTACCAACAGCAACTGAAATCACCTGGAGACACAAATGTGGATTCAAATGTGGAGTTTGTGTTTTGTTACTAAGGGCATTCCTGCTGTGATTAATCAAAGAGGTTCCATAAATGTTCTCTGTCCCTTTGGCTCTGGAGCTGTTGCTCTCTCTTTGGCTTCCTCCAGGAAAACCTACACCATCCCCATACTCAACTTGTTAAATTGCATGTTTGACCTCTTTTGTTCATGCATGTCATCTGCTTAACTCAGGTGGGATAACCATATGTGAATAGGATTCAGCTCATATATAAATACTATATATTTAATATAAAATGTATGTTTCTGGGGACAGTGACCATGTCTGCTTGATGCCCAAGTTTCTGACAGCAGGCAGTAAAGTCTCAAACCTGCAAGGAGTTTGTTACTCTGCACAGCGGTTTAGTTCACTTTAAAGTCATCTCCACCTTTTACAATAGGGAAAGGGGATGGACAGAAAGATCACAGATGTCACGAATTAGAAACAAACCCTCTCTTTTATTGAATTTTATACTGTTACACAATCAAAAAGAAATACAGTCACAAGTACGTCAAAATGTTTCAAGAGAAATATCAATTGCAATACGTTGGTTCCAAAAAAGAATTCCATTAAAATATACCACTTCTTCATGAGAGAATACTGCTATTATTCACAAAAGCTACTGTACTGTATAAATCCAGCAGCAAACTCTTTAACTTTTTGGTAACTTGCTCAAGGTAAACAGGGAAGCAGAAGGAAAATGACAATTCATTTCTAGAATTTGGATCAAAAATCACAGTCCTCCAGAATAAAGCTTTTCAGGGAGTTAAGTCATCATGGTATTTTTAATGAAAGCTGGATACCTAACCTGTGTGGAATTCCTATGGAAATGGACTTCCTACAAAGTCCCTGTGGCCTGTGAGGTGTTTCTTCTCATGCTGGACACCTGCAGTGTGATTACCGTGCCTAAGTGCAGTGACATTAGAGTGAGATGGTCAGGAGCAGGACAGCAGTGGCAAGGGCACAGATTGCTGCCCTGGGGCCTGTCCAGCCCGGCTGACAGAGGCAGGATGCTCCTAGATCCCACTGCACTGTCGGGAAAGGTTCACTCAGCAGTGGAACAGGGGAGAATACTTGCCAACAAGATCCTGCCTTTAGCCACCAGTGCTTAGCTGTTTCATTATTACAAGAGCTGTTTAATTAAACATTACTATTAAATATGCAATAGTTTAACCTGTAATCAGAATTATCTGACCCAACAGTTGTATTTCATTGAAAGCAGAGCTGATCATTTCATCCAAACTAAGCTTTAAAACCCTCATCAGTGTTATGTGTAGATGGTTCTTTTGGGCCCTAATCTGCAGTTCTTTAATTCAGTAATTACTTTGGGGAGTTTAATGTGTATACACAGATACTACTAAGTTTTGATTCTCAGGTGAGTTGTTTCCATTTCACCCAAAGGTTTTCAAAGATCACCAAAGTCCAAGGCAGTCTCACTAAGTGGGAGGGAAGGTAGTTTAGCAAGAGGTACTTTGGACTCCAGGCTACCTTCATTTACTCAGCATCTTACACCCAAGATAAATTACTGCACAGCCTATTTAAGTGATTTCTGGGGAGTTACAGCTGTACTTAATTTTAACTACTTAGAGGTGAAGGAAGGAATTATGTAATCCTAAATACCAGTTCAAAAAATCCTTTACCCTTTAACAAAATCATCACTGTTGATGATTAAAACATCAATTAAAATTGTACTGTGCCCTGAAGAAGGCCTGGCTTGACTACTACTGTAGTCAGGAAAACTTGGGAGATAACTTTGTAATTCTCCTCAGTTTACCATTTTCACATGATTAGCATGTTCTATATACAGGAGAAAATACTGTATTTACCCACAGTTTCTTCTTTACAACAAAGAATATATCACAGAATTATTTGGGTGGGAAGGGACCTTAAAACCCATCTAGTCCCAACCCCCTGCCATGGGCAGGAACACCTTTCCCAATCCCAGGTTGCTCCAAGTCCCATCCAACCTGGCCTTGGACACTTCCAGGGCTGGGTTATCTACAGCTGCTCTGGGAAACTTGTGCCAATGTCTCATCACCCTCACAGTCATTAATTTCCTCGTATTTTCTAATATGGTGCCTTAACATTTTAAAAAGGCAGCAAGTCGGCAAAAAAAGTATGCAAAATCACTAAGAAAACACTTAGAAATCTATTTATTCTAGAAGCTTGTACTCCAAATTAGCTCCAGAATCATACTGTGTGTTGCTGGAGTCTAAAGACACCCAAAAATAAAAAAGTTTAACGGGGGGGGGGGGAGGGGGGGGGGGAATCAACTGAAAGGTGTACTTCTAGGTTTTGCAAACTGGCATCTACATTTAGCAAAGCTCTTATAATGCCAGAGCAATTACTGTTCCTTTTCTGTGCCTTGTTCAGTGTCTCCAGGAGACTTGGGGATGTTTTGTTAGGTTATTTTTCCCCTACAGTAAACCAATACAGCTACTGCAGTTCATCACAGTAATCAAAATGTTATTATTATGCATAGTAAAAAATGTTAGAACTGAGATTTTTAGACGAAACATGGCTCAGTTAAATCCACAGCTGCTATCACTAAGATCAGAGATGATCAAGGAGAGGGTGGTGGGGCTCTGAGCAACCTGATCTCATGGAATGGGTCCCTGCCCATGACAGGGGTATGGGAACAAGATGATCTTTAAAGTCCCTTCCAACCCAAGGTATTCTCTGACTCCAGTGGGCTCATGACCATAAATCATATGGGTCACTTCAGTTTTCCTTCTTTTTAACACTGATTTTAGTCTGAAAACATTGTGCCTCTTAGTGCAATGAGGAGGACCTGACAGATCCAAACAGGTCAGGTTCCTCCAAAACAAAACCAAGAAAGCAGCAGAACACCTCTGACCTGTCTCTTGGGACTGCAAAGGGATAACCCACCCCAGGCCAGATCAATGCTTGGTGGGGCTGTACAACAGTAGAACCCAGCTGCACTTTTCACCTGCCTGCAAGACTCTCACAGAAGCACATCAATCCATGCAGAGCTGAAGCAGGAGGGATGTCCAAAACAGCAGGGGCTTAACCCAACTTCACTATTTAAACCTCCTAACTGCTGACAGAGAAAGAAATGCCATAGAAAGAATGCCAGCCCAGATACAGCAGGCAGGGAGGAGCTCTGCTGCTTTTAGCCATTAAAAATGCATTTAAAAACTAGTGAAAATGTTCTCTGCATGAAGCTTCAGCTGCAGCTGACCGCCTCTACATACCTTCACCTCTTTGTGCAACTTCTGCTCAAAACTTTAACAAGTGTGCAACTAGCTTCTGCTGCCAGTGCCTTATTTTTCATTAATAGTGTCCTTTTAGTTTCAGAGTGTGGCAGTTAGGAAAGTGCTCCTTTCAGTCAAATTTTAGAGAACAAGTTACGCTTATGTACTATGACATTGATTTCAAAACAGTGCAATGAAACAAAAAACTTTACAACATAAAACCAAAGTAACTCCTGTGACACTCCACGACTGATTACTTATATTGAGATAAGTTTTTTAAAAATAGTTTGAAGAATGCACAGAATATCTTGACCATATTTACACAACACAGGATTACCAGTAGCATTGCGTTTTATGACAGCAAAATGAGGAAAGTCACTGGGTCAACAGCACAAAAATGTGGAACTATTTTCATCAAGTACCAGCCTAATTTTTTAATCATGGAGTTTTGTGATAGAAATCCATCTCAGATCAATCACTCCTGTGAATTTTACCTTTTCCTGCTTTCCTGTGTTACCTTGAGAAAGCTTCCAGAGACAAGCGTTTAAGCTGTTCATAAAGATGAATTCTTTCTGCTCTATAGTAAAACAAAAACGCTGCCTCCTCACTGCCAGGTTTGCTCACTGGTGTGATTACAGAAGTGTCACGTCTTTGGCGAGTGGTAGTACAACACTGTCTGGGAGACTTCAGTACTGAACAGGCTCAAATAATTAATGCAGAGATGTTACAATCAAAATAAGGAAGCAGTGATTTCCAATCAACTCTAAGTTAAAAAGGGAACACGGATGAACAATAACCACTAACAAAAATATAAATTATCTCATTTCTCTCAGATAACACACTCCCCAAAGGGGCCTGGTCCACATATAGTTTATTGATGTAAGAAAACAATACAGTTAGTGTTAGATCCAACCACAAAGAGCAAAAAGAATGAGTGAATGAAGGTTTTGTACAGTACATATAGGAAAATAAGATGTTTGTGACAACTATATATTTCTAAATAAAAAGGTTTCTAAATATATTCAAGTTATTGAAATCTACATGAAAACATATGGATGTTAATAGCAACAAGGTGCATAAAACCAAAACATCAAAATATTGAGCAACTCAATGATGTACTAGATTAAAGTTTGCTAACAATGCAAGATGTTTTACAATCTGCTTGAAATATCACCTATACCACACAGGGTAAGCTGAACATTTAGATTTAAGATCATACACAATATTAGCATTAACTTCAACAACTACAGGCAGGGATTTTTTTTTAAGCTGGCAAAGTGACTACTTTAAGAACATCAAACTTTCTCTAAATTGAGAACGTATCCAAAGAAAATGCTGCTAGCCCTTTCCAGATAAAGCCTTTCCTTTGACTAACCACACCCACTGAAGTCAAAAGCGTAAGACAGCATTTAAGAACAATTTATATTACAATGTGACTAAAATAATGACATAATCCAGGTTTAAACATGTTTTCATAGGCAAACAAAAGATTTTTCTTAAAAACTAATTTTTATAAATGCAGAATATATTGCATGAGGAACTGCTGGTATTTTTTTAAGAAAATATATTGTGCGATTGTGGCTACAATGCACCGCTGCAAAGCATTGTTGTTTCTTATAAAAACTATTAACATAAAAAACTTACTTGAACATAAAGAGTAAGAGAGCACAAGTCTTCCAACTACCTATGAAAAGCAGGATGGAAGTATTGCCAGTTTTTCCTGTGTTGACATTTTACTAATGATAAGTTTTGGTGACCAACTCCCCAGCCAAAAAATAAATATTTTTTTTTTAATCAGGTGCATATTTCAAAGCTGCTATTGCAAGTGTGTTTTAAATGTAATGGACTTAAAAGTGTATGTACCAAAGAATTATAAAAATGCACTAGCGTTTGAGTTATTGTTACATAAAGAACATATTAAAAAGACTGTCAAAATAAGTAGAAAGGGGATCAAAACTGAACTAACTGAATTAGTGCAGTACTGTAGCCAGGCTTCTAAAATCAGATATAGAAAATATAAATAGACTGCTTTAGGTGATGATTCACCAGTGTCCAAAAAAGGAGCAAGTTTTGTGAAAGCTCAGTTAACTTGATCCAGAGCTCTGAGCAGTTCTTCCCCCTGTAGCAGGTTTCTGTTGCCTTGTATGGGAGCGTTTACTTCGCAGTCGTAACTCGTGAGTTGGGGGAGTCCACTCTCATCCATCGACTGCCCTAGAAGTTTACTTGCTATGTCTGGAGAGGGAGGGGAAGGAGAAAAAGTGCACTTTATTCACCAGGCTGAACCTCCCCTAGAGCTGTTCACAAGGAGCTACGTTTGGATAGTTTTGGAGACTCTGTTCTCTTTCACACAGCCCCCTCCACCCCCTCCGCCTAGGAAAGGAAAGTACCAACCAGTTGATAGTAGAATGATTGTCTTTTGCTCCACTCCACTGTGACCATTTGTTTTGCATCCCTTTACACGTTTCCAAGCAAGTGATGCATTTCCTCCACTGTCAGCTGTCTGCTGGAATAAAGACCCCTAGAAAGAAATAAAATGAATCTTCTTTAGTGAATATTGTATATTTGTAACACTCCACATCCCTCTTACAAATGAACGGTTACTAAGTACTAATGTGGCATTGTTACAATTTAAAGTGGATTTTGTTTAGAATTTGGGTAGAAATGTATTTCCAAGTACACTAACTTGAAAATTATTTAACAGAAAACTGAATCAGGTTTCAAGGTCTGACCTCCCTTACAGAAAACAATTACAAAATCCTGGTTATCATCAGTTACCACGCTCAAAATTAACGTGTACATGTACACAAACACACCCATTTAATTACCGCTGCTCTGGGGTGAGTAAGCATCAGGTTTTCACTGGAGTCTCTAATGGCTTTCTGCACTGGAATTAATAGTGCAGGCAGCAGAGTCAGGAACCTCAGTAGGATGATTCTATCTACACATTTAGGATATAAATTCTGCTTGCACTCCAGTTATTGCCACCAAGCCACCTGACCCAAGCCTTGTGGAAAATGCAGTCCTACACCAGTCTAGTGCAGATATGGCTCCTTAGCATATTGTTTTGACAGCAGAACAGAAGATATGGAGATTAGGAAGCTGAAGGGGCTTTGTATAATCGGGATAAGGAAGAAGAAGCTGCCACTGAAACAGATAGGATGGAAGGAAAAAAGCATCATTTTAGTATCAAGTCTGCTGGCAAAAGTACTTGAATCTGCAAAGTTTGGTCTTCTTAGTGATACTGACTGCAGCAAAAAGAGGAGAAGGTATTTCAGAACACTGCCATTACCCTCAAAACAGTGAAGAGCATATGTTTTCAGGTTATAAAACACCTATGTAAGGCAAAAGAGCAGCTGTATAGTAAAAGTTGTAGTTAACTCAGAGCTGCAGTTCATAATGAGATTATCTACACTGCTGCTGCTTATTTTTTACTATGAATGCATTCCAGCCTTTCATGTTTAGAAAGATATGATTTGTAACTGTTCCAGTGTAATGATTTATAACCTCACTTCAATACAATATTTAATAACTTACTATATCTTGTCCTTGTCTAATTCTCCTGTTTTCTAGGAAGCTAAAGTAGCATTCTACTTTGGTCTTCACTTATTTTCACTCTTTGCAAAACACATCCCACTTCTCTAGAGCTAAAAAGTTGTAGTAAGTGTTTGTACAAACCTAGAACAGCATGTATTCTAAGCCTGGATTTAATATCATTTTTTTTCTGCTTGTGCCAGAGGTCTGTATATCCTCCCAGAAATCCTTTGTGGAGAGAGAAGCCAGACAACTTGGCTTCTTAAGCCTTTCTTCTTAAAATAACTCCACTAAGACCCAGCTTAATGGAAATTCAGCTTCTGACTCTGAGAAACCATCAAAATATTTATAACACTTTTGTCAGATACAAAAGAAAAAGGTTTTGCAAAGGATGAAGTCTGAACCTGTAAGCATTAAACTGGCACTAAGCACAGAAGCCTGAACACTATTCCAGCAGTTAACACTGAACTGCTTGTGTTCTGTGCATTTAATGACATCCCATGCTGTTTTGAATATTTTATCAGCAACACTATGAGCTGCAGCACCTCTGCATGAGAAAAGGGCAGTGGAAGGCAGTTACATTTCTTGCAGAGCTGTGAATTCTTACACGGCTTCTGGAAACAGCAGAACAACATGCATGGAAGTGCAAAGCATTTAGCAAATGAAAACAACCACATAGAAATGGCATAGAAAAACTGTTTTGTCTTTTATGCCCAGACTATAATGCTCAATGGCTACACTGCAGTAGAGGAATTAAAACTTAAGACTAAGGCTTCTCAAAACTTGACAAGTGGGAATTTACAGTGAAGATGAGAGAGAGAATAGTGTGTCATGGCAAAGCTCAAGGTTTCAAAATACTGAGAACTGACAGTGAGAGACAAAGATAACAGAGACAACCTACCCTTGCAGAAAATAACAAGCTGGACCCCCCAGTCAAGTGAAACAAATCTAAGAGTATCTACAAAGTTTCTTTTGCATAGCTAGGACGCATGAGGATGAGCTACTCCCAAACACCCACACTAACACTAGAGAGAGCATGCATGAAAGGGAGTGGCAGTAGTAGACATTTGCTAAGTTATTATAGAAGCTCTCTTCCCTCACAGGTCAGGTGGTCTTGTTATCTGATTAAGTAAAGGAATCCGAGACCCAGTGGAAAAAAATAAAAGCATAGGATGAAGCATGAGAACACTAACCTCCAGTGTTGGCAAATATGAAAACTGAGTTTGAATTATAAAGTTAAATAAATACAGCAATTACACATTTAAATGTGATGTCTTACATTTGTGCATATTCTACTAAAGAAATACATATGTTCACAGAAGACTAAAGAGTATCTTCTACCTAATCAAGAAATGCACTTGAGTGTCGAGGCACTTTTGAAAAGTTGACAGTAAAAGAGAACTAGAAGTGGAGTATCTGCAGATATATATATCTCACTATCAATTATCTCTCATCCAAGATTCCACTGCTTACCAACAGCTCAACTCAGGAGTCTGCACTGATGCCTCATTTCAGAAATTGCAAAGTTAAAAGTGAATATTTTAAAATGGTAAAACAAAACTCACAATTCCAACTGCCTGAAAAAGTGAACCATCATGTTCCATTTTTCGTTTTCTCTGAGCATTATGCAAAGCTAGCATCTTTGGATTTAGTTCTTCATCCAGTGCAGTAGATCTAAGAAAAATTGATTCAGGCTGTTAAGACGTTTCTACTTTCCTCAAGCCATTCTTCTTTCGTGGACACTTACATATACAACATCACAGAACTGAATTTATGAACTCCACTACTTTTCGTTCATAAATTGACTTCAACAATAATTGATTTCGTTCATAATTGATTTCAACAATCATTTTCTATGAGCATAGCAAATGTTAGCCTTTAATCTTGCTGTGAAGCTCAGAATGAGTTTTAACAAAAATTTTTAAATCTGCAGAAAAAAAAGCATAAAAGTTCAGCAGTTTACTTTTAACAGAAAGAAGGGGAGGAAGGGTGAGGGAAAGTCTATTCTGAATATTTGTATGTACAGATACATCTTTTACATATCACAAAGCTCATGTTTGACTTTATATAGTTTTCTATTGTGATAAATATCTACTGCAGGCAGTCCATCACCAAACACATTTAGTTTGAAAACATCTATTGCTTACAGACATACGTATATCTGATATCTGCAGTATCTGTAGCACAGACCGTAGCTGCCTCTTGCCTCTAACACAGTGGACAAGGAAAGCATCAGAAACATTGTGTGGGTGTAACTACCAAAACTGCCTACTGCATTCTTATAAAGGCTACACATCAGGTACAAGAGCAGAACAGAATTTTTACAGTAGCTGGCTTTTACATGAGGTGCTTAGGTAAAAGCTACCATGAAATTAAATTTAGGGGAGTTCTATTAAAAAAAGACTCATTTGACATGCCCAAATTTAAACGTCTCAATTTCTACTCTGAAGAACGCTGAGCATGAACATACAACAGCTGGCAGAATTTGTATCTAATTCATTGAACAGATACCAGGGCTTAAGCTGCACTTTTAAAATACCTTTTATTCAGAGTGACTGTTAGCAAGCTGGGTGTTCCTGGAGAAGGCTTTTCCACCTGATCCACCGTTCCTTTGCCTGCTCTGATGGGAGAGGCAGTTCGACTCCTGCTGCCGCCATAGGGCGAGCCGGGGGCGCTGCTGGACTCGGGGACCGCGCGCGCGGGCGAGGAAGGGACCACGATCGTCTTCACATCGTCCGCGCGCTCCGCCGGCTTCACCTCCTCAGCCCTGCCCGCTGCCGACTGACCCTGCTGCTGGAATATGGTGATGGTGCCTGCTGCACTCTGAGAGCTGGAGGAGCTGCTCTCCAGCGGGGACAGCTGATCAAAGGAGCGCAGCTGGAAGTCGTCATCCATCGGGATGTAAGGAGCCAACATCTCTAAATCTAAATCGGTTTCCTGGAACAGACAAGAGGTGGAACTAATCAGTGTGGAAGAAACCTCAGCTATGACTTCATCAAGGCTTTTCCTTTTACCAAATCCTTACAATTTTTTTTTAATTTTACACTTTAATCAAAATATTATATAAAAAGGGAAGGAGGTTCCTGATAACATTCTAAAAAGGAAAATAAGTACACTCAGAATAAGATGATAAAGAATTTTAAGTTACTGTACATTACCTGAGTAGAGAATGGATTTTTTGCTTCTGTATCTATGGCAAAGAGTTTCTCCACTAATTCCAGTTTGAATTCACTGGCCATATCATTATCCACATCAAAGCAGTAGTCATTGGGGCTACTGGGCTGTGAAAACATTTTGAACAGTTTTAGGCTTCTGTCATTGCATCATTTGGCATAGTTACCTACAGATTCTCTGCAAAATGTTCTAATGTAGAAACTAATCCCAAGCTGTAGCTGCACAAAATTAAAATGGGAAAGGAAAACACTTAGATTTATGTGTATGCATTCAAATTTACCCCACTAGAGAAGCACTTGCTTAGCTGAAGCCTGGAAGTAGCCTCTACAGTAATTAACTGCAACTACTTTGCTGTTCAGGGAAGCTGTGTCTGAACCAACTGAATGAAAAGACCAATCCCAAGCTCTCCTTATTTCTATCAGATTGTATTGCATACATTTGTAAAACTCACTTTAATGAAAAGATATGACAATTTATCAGTTTCCTCAGATCATGGCGTGAGCTTAAGTCATAAGGTAGAAAAGACTTCCAATTCCTGTCTTGGCTGCATCATTAACCAGATCTGCCCCACAAGCCCCAACAGCACATCCATCTCAATGACAGCATATCCAAATTACAAAACTCACCTCAGGTGAACTTTGGCTGGTACTTGCATCAGAAGGGCTGGTTGGTTGCTCCTGCACCTGAGGCATGGTAAAAGAAAGTTCGAGTGGCTCTGTGTTTGGCTCCAGTTTTGATACAACTTCTCTATTGAGTGCAGGATCAGCATTGCTACGAAGTGGCTTTGTAGTTTCAGAGGCAGGTAGTGGGGACATTGCCATATTTATATTCTGCAATTTCTCACTGGATGAGGGGAGCATTACATCATTATACAAAGGAACTTCATCACATTGTTGTTCATCAGACTCTATAAAAATTAAAAGAAACCATCAACCTAAGTAACAGTACTGTGCGTGTCTACGGACCTCATTAAATTTAAACAGCAGCTGAAATACCACTGGGCAAGTGGTACTGGGAGGTTATTTTATGAAATCTACTGTAAAACAGTAACTTTGCTAATTAACATGCTCTCCAATTTAAACACACACCCACCATTACTGCTGAAATCTAGAGAGATAATTGTGTCTCCGGCAGCTGGGGCCAGCACAGTTAAAGCATCTGGTTCCTGTTTAAGTTTTTCAAATAGGCTGTTGGTATCATCCAGGTCATCTTTACTGAATATTTTTGTCATTTTCATGTCAGGAGACTCCACTGGTTTCAGCATACACTCAGTTTGTCCAAGGGAAAAAATTAAGTCCTTCTGAACAATTCCACTGTCAGACAGAGAGGAAGATGACTGTTAAAGAACAACTAAAAGGAATAAATTCTGGCTTAATAGTTTTGTAGTTTGAAACCCACACACTCTCCCCATCCAAAAACACCAAACCAAAAACACCCCACTGCACACACCCCACAAAATTACCAGGATAAGGGCTTTAAGAGTTTTCTTTTTTTACTTGCTCTTTCCTCAAAAGTAACAGACAAAGCAAGCACTAATTGTGGTGCAACCATAAAAAAAAGTAACAAACATAAACATGCTTTTCTGAAAGTGTTGAAAAAGGAAAAGATCTTTTAAAAAAGGAAAAAAAGTTAGATATTTCCTAAACTACTTTTCTTTGTTTTAAATGAATGTGCAATATCTTGATAGATTTATATTGGGACATTCACTGAAGTTTTGAAAAAATAATTTATTCTTCTGCAAATGTCTAATAATTATTTTCAATTTAATTATTGAAAAATAATTATTAGACATTTGCAGAAGAATAGTCACTCAGTCTGCCCTCAGCTGAAGCTTTCAATTAAAAGAGGAGTTCTAAGGAAGAAAAAGATAGATGGGATTGAGAATGACACCACTACTGCTGCTCTGACTCCATGACACAGTTATTAGTGGAATTAACTGCTCCAGACTCGGGACAAAGATTAGAGAGTTGTCTAGAATGCACACAAATGTTCAAGTGCTTCCAATCATACAGAAGAGGATAGTTCTACACTTACTTGCCTGCAGAGATCATCTACTGACATCACTAGACCAAAAAAGCACTTTGTTTTCAAATACAATTTCTAATCTAGTATTCGAAGAAAAATTTCCTTGGTAGGGAACAGTAACATCATAGTCAACAGGGGATCAGTGCCATCAGAATCTGCCTTGGTCTTCAGTAAAAATGATTACAAAGAACACTGAAATCCACTCAACTTACCTCAACACATAGTTCACACACACTATGCACTGTGGCTGAGAATTCTTAGTGTTGTATATAACAGTCGCTTGAGTTTCAACCCAGACATAGCCACCTTGTTTGGCCAGCATTCTGTACTGTCCTGTTGTCACCTGTCCTTTTGTGAACACTAAAAGCAGAAAGGACACCAGCTTTAATTACAGGCAGAAAAAACCCAGAACTGTTTGAGGTCAGTATTCATTGCAACTAAAAGAAAGCCCTCCTTCTTCTGCTGCTTTCCCCCAGGGCTGTCTCTCATCTCCTGTAGTTTGAGGGCTTTAAATTCAGTTTTCACTTACTGTCGTGGTGTGTTTTGGTCAGATGATCAGAATCCAGTGCGTGATAGTACTCATAGATTGAGCGACCCAGGAGCTCCTCTGGCTCGTACCCCATCAACTCTGTAATTCTTTAAAACAAGGGAAAAAATTGCTACGTGAAAGCAGACATGGGCCAGCACAAATACCAGAGCATTTGGGTGCTTGCACATCTAGAAAAACCTTAAGAATCACTTCCACACATATCAGCAGCAATTTGGTTTACTGGGACTTTTCATTTTGAAATAAATTGCTACTTTGATGCTTCTTCAAAAGAGAAATTTCAGCAGGCATAGGATTTCACTTCTCACTGAGTATTTATAAATCGTGTAGTGGGGATAGGATTAAACAAATCCCCACTTTTTAGACATTTTTTAAATTTTTGCTTCAAGGTAGACCAGCTACTTACAGACCAGCTTAGGCAAATATGAGAATTTAACAAAATAACAAAGATACACTTTAACAGTTTTAATCCTGCAACCAAGAGAAATAAGGAATCTGATCTACTCTTTCCACTCAAGCACTGCCGGCTTTTAAGGCAAATGGGATTTCTTCAGTCTCTAGAGGGCAGTGCTAACCAGGGAAGTGTTTGTATTTCGCGCCCCATTCTAGATGCAGAATGTGACCAAATAAGTACCTTCTATGTGACACCATCAGTCCTAGAAAGGTTGTTACTCCAGAGGTCAGAGATTACCTGCATCTGATTACCTCTTTCTGCATCTAACTGCAACAACTAACTAGAAATTCACTTTTGTTATAAAGGAAGTGGGTAGCAACAAATAACACCAAATTTAAAACAAACAAAAACAAAAAAAAGAAACAAACCAACCCCAAACAAAAAACCTTGAGCTGACTATTTCCTTCATTTGCATTTATCAAGCTAAGTTCCCAAAGGATAGGAAAATCAGTCTGATGTGTCTGACTACACCCCTGATTTGCACCAGAACACAAAATCTAATTTTTCAACAGCAGATGTATTGCATTGAAAGTACAGCTGAACATCTGGGGGTTTTTTGACAGAAGAAAGCAGACACTGATCTCCTGAGGAAGGGAGAGGGGGAAGCAGTAGAAATAAAATACATCTGACAAGTATTATACACACTCTCTTCTCAGTCAGTAAAATGCCCCATCTTCAACAAACCTAAAATCCTGCTTTTTCAGTGGAAAGAAGAATCCATTTCCAGTTTCCTGGAAGAATCTTCTCATTTTAATTTAAATCACTGCCACTATAGTAAAGACCAATTTGAAGAGGCAGCTAACTGAAGGCAAAGGATTTATTCACAGAATCACAGAATGGCTTGGGTTGGAAGGCACCTTCAAGACCATTCTATTCCAAATCCCTGCTATGGGCAGGAACAATTTTCACTAGAACAGGTTGGTCAGAGCTCCATCCAGCCTGGCCTGGAACACTTTCAGGGATGGGGCAGCCACAGCTTCTCATCAAGAATTTCTTCCCAATATCTAATCTAAACATTCCCTCTATCAGCTTACAACCATTGTCCTGTCACTATCTGCCTGTATAAAAAGTCCCTTTTCCCTTCATTATTCCAAAGTAATAACCCTGCATCCTCCATAGATTTATAAATCTGTTTTTTAAGACATCCTGATCAGTTAGGAAAAGCCCAAGTATGCCATCAATGATTGCATTGTCAAGATGAATTAAGTTATTGAGAAGACAAACTTTAGCCAACATGTACCAGCCCTGCAAATGTTTCAAACAAATTATTTTTTACAGTATAAATCATATATATTACCTTTCATCACAATAGGAAAATTTCATATCAAGACTGTGACGACTGAGGAACGTTTTACTGTCCAGGGGGACCTCAATGTTTGATGGGTGAGGAATAGGTTCACAGATCAACACCAGGCAGGTCATGGGAGGCTTTTTGTATCCACAGTGAGTCTGGTTCCCACACGTGTCATACACACGGATGTGGCCAGTGCAGTGCAGCACCTACAGGGCAGTTGGAATTTAGAAAGAAACCAGGTTTGGACTGTCAGACAACACAATCCTATCTCCACCAGTACACCCAGAGCCAAGTCCTTCCCCACCCCTCAAGGGGACAGTGACAAGGGAGGCTGGAGGAGAGCAGTGTTCTCCTCCTCCTCACCCCACACATCCTGGGATGGGTTCACAGCCCAACTCCCTCCTCAGCACTGGCTGAAGCAACACCAGACATTGCTGAATTTCTGTGAACTCTTCTTTGTAGTCACAGTAATGACAACTCTGATGAGCAGCTGCCTCAGCAAAAGGTATCCACAATTTAAATCTGAAAGTTATGGTAATATTAACAACCCCCATTTTAGATATTCTGCAGAGGTGATGACAGAGATCAAATACATTCTTCAACAGACAGGAACTTTTGCATTTTGTGAGGCTTTCTTTTAACCATTCTGAAGCAGAAATACTTCACAGACAGCAGAAAAGAAGTTGTTTGATCCAGAATAATCAAATTCAAATCATAAAAGAGAACTGTGAGCCATAATCCACTGGATACAGTAAAAGGTTACTTTGTCCAGAGGAGAAAATGCATTCACTGCAGAAAGTTATCGGGCTGGCCTCTTTTTGTTCCAACTGTTACAAAGGGAGCGCCTGCAGCTTCAAAAGAATGGCATTGAAGTCCTTCAGAGAGACTTCAACTATCACATTTTCAGTGACAAATTAAAAGAAATCAGGGATCAGCATAAGTGATGTCAAGTACTTTTTTCCCAGAGAAGTCTTTATGCAAACATATTTGGTAATTATAATTGTAAGTAAATGACCTCTAATTTAAAATGTAAAATTCATTAAAAGTGTTTTGAAAAAATAATTTTAAAACATTGTTTCAGTTACCTCTGTGATGTATTCAGCATTAAAATTCACCATAATGAAGCATAATCATTAAATTATAAAGCACTTAGTGAAATTCAAGCTCGTTACATGAAGCAAAAATGTTGAAATACAGTGTTATGACATTTGAAGAGGATGCTGCCAAACTATGCAAATAATCCTTTGCATTAGTTACCTTCCATGTAGCAGACTTTATATTCACTGTTCTCCCCCTGCTAGTCAGTGTACACTTCATTCTGAGAAAAAAGCTGCGCTCCGTGTTCTGCTCTTTGCCCTTTTTCACAGGACCTAGCAGAAGCAAACAGCAAACCAATGTTTAAAATACTTGGATCATCTTCCAAAAGCATAAAAAACCTCCACAAACATGTTATAGAACTCTAAGGGAAAACCCAAACAATAAACTAAAAATATTCATACATCTAATAGCACTTCTGATAATGGTATTTTTCAGAGCAAGTTTTACTCTCAAGTAGATAAAACCCTGAAGTTACATAAAGTTATAGAACGGCTTGTGTTGGCTTAAAGACCATCTTGTTCCAACCCTGCTGCCATGGGCAGGGACAACTTCCACTGTCCCAGGTTGCTCCAAGCCCTGTCCAACCTGGCCTGGAACACTCCCAGGGATGGGGCAGCCACAGCTTCTCTGAGCACCCTGTGCCAGGGCCTCACCACCCTCACTGGGAAGAATTCCTTCCCAAAAACCACCTAACCCTGCCCTCTGTCAGTGGGAAGCCATTCTCCTTGTCCTGTCACTCCAAGCCCTTGTCCAAAGTCCCTCTCCAGCTCTCTTGGAGCCACTTTAGGTACAGGAAGGGACTCAAAGAGCTCCCCAGAACCATTTCTTCTCCAGGGTGAACAATCCCAGCCCTCTCTCAGTCTGTCCTCACAGGAGAGGCTTTTGATGCAGCCCAGTTTCAATGTTTTATCATCAGGATTGTATTTGTAGCCACCTCCACACTTCCAGATTTCAGGTAAAAGGAGCAGGAAGAAAGAGAGACCAATTGGAAATTTAATATATTTTTAAATTGCAACAGAGGACAAAAAAACCATATGTAGAATAAGAAGCCCTGTTGAGGTGGTTTCCACTGAAATGCATCAGTAACTCACTATGAGGAGGTTCCAACCCAGCACCTTTTGGGCTCCTTGCTCTTTAGGATTGCCAAGTTTTTCAATTCAAAATTAACAGCTCAGCTGTTTATGTGCATCCAAATATTTCCATGGTGATTTACACTCTTGGACTACACAGGGACCAAGTTTTTAAACACATTATTAACAATCTTGGGAGAAAAAAAGTCGAGAAACCCTAATCCAAATCAATGTTGGTGGCACTTAGTTTTTAGTTTCACTTGCTACCAGCAGGCTTTAAGTTAAGTTTTTGCCTGCACAGGGAGATCCTTACAGATCTGTAACTACTAGTTACGCTATTGTGGGCAAAGAAAATGTAACTGATGCTATCAGGAGAGGTGCAAGCAGCTCACAATGTGTGCAAGGAGGAAATGCAGCACCCAGGAGAAGGAGCAGTGGAAGAGCCAGTTTGCTGAGGCTTGCTAAAGAGCAAGGACCAAATCATGGCAGAGGGGGAAGTTCAGAACATGTGAGCTTACTTCTAATACAAGTTTATACAATAATTTGCTCTCATCCTCCACAGACAATAGTAGCTATGAAATTCTCCATGGTGGTTTGCACTGCAGTTACTGGCTGGACAAAATTAATCAGAAAAATGTTAAAGCCCCTATGCTAATTTGTTTATTGCTTCTAGCAGAGGCAAAGACTAAACTGCTCAAGCATATTTTATGCTACTTTAAAACCTTGATAATGGAGAAAGTGGGAGAGAAACTAAAGCAGAATTCACAGAAGCAGCAAAAGCTTTTTTAATTCAGTAAGTCTTAAAAGTTAAACCAATCTCGAAATTGATAGCTGAAGATCATGTGAAGCAGCTGTAAAAGATGGAGCAACTTTCAAGTCTGATTCAGCACCAGACATTATTTTTTAAAATGGCCAGCTTTGAAAGTTTAAAAAGCAGCTTCATAAAATGAGAATGCAGTTCCGTTTCTGCCAGTTGCATTTATATTCACTTGCACAGTCCCAAAGGGGAATATTTAATACTCAATTCAAAACCAAAATAATTCCACTGATGTAAGAGCTGCAGTAGAAGGCAACCTGGGAATACTAATAAATATAAAAATGTACTATTACTACTGTAATTTAGACTTCTGTCTGCCAATGTCATTTGCAAAACAGCTTTTGTAATAATGCTTTCCAGACATCTGATTCCAGTCTGGCCAATTTAGACATGCTTGAGATGGTTTGCATGAAACTCAGTGATATGACATTTTTAAGAATAAGTTTTTGCAACAAAATCAGGTTTTTTACACTGCTTTAGGGAAATTGTTCCCCCACCCCCAAGATGCACTACTGTATCCCAAAGGGGAAGAAGTCTAATCTAGCCTTAGAAACATACTTCAATTCTAAGGGCAGACAAGTTTACAAAATGCTTACAAAATCAAAGTCAGGCCCTTAATGCTATGGTATCTTATCAGGTGTTTTCCACAGAATTTAACTAGGATGACAACATAAGACTTACACAAGTATACAGTGCTACAAGAAACAGGGGTCAGGTTTATTAATTTATTACTATCTAAATTCAGAGTCCATATAATCCTCATTTGATCAGAGAGGAAGTAAAGAGGTCAGATTTTAGGCTTCTAACTACTGAGTAAAGCGAATTTGTTTGGAGGCATGCAGGCTGCCAAGTCTTTATAGCCTTTATCAAATCTTTAGAAGACATAAAAGCTGTAATTCATGGGCAATTGTTAAATTTCAAAGCATAAATCACGTGTAAACACTGTGTTCTGTTCCCTCAGATGGAGAAAAGAAGAGCCAGAAACCTGTGAAAAGATACCAATTTCATGCACCAATTAAAAGGTGCGGAGAAGCATCAACCCCAAAGCCCTTTTTAGGGCTGTTCAAGTATTCCCAGATTAGTGTCTTGGTGTCCTAAAATTTAAATACAGTATGGGTTTTTTGTCTTGGGTATACCACCACAGATTTCTGGAAGAAAGTATTTGTTTTCAGCTGCCCTGTAAAGTCAAGGCCAGACCAAGACAAATGTACCAACTGAGCTTCTCCATGTCCCTCTACAGCAATTGCTTAAAATCATTCTCATTCAACCCACCTCTAATTTCCTGGAGGCACTTATTCTTTCAACCCTCAAGAACTCCATTTTAGTAATTAATTTTGTTAAAGAATCCTAATGAAGTCTCATTTCTTCTACAATTAGGATATAGCCAAAACATTTTGGTTATTCCTGTTGTTAGTGTCTCTCAACAAGGTTTAATTTGAGACTTAAGAAATAAAAACATATTAGCTTTTTAACTCAACCATTTTCTGGCAGATATCCAGCTGTATTAATGCCAACAGAAACTATCCATAGGTAAATTAAATTGATTTTTTTTCTTTCTTCTCACCATTTCTGTGTGTAAGCATTTCTCTCAGCTCCTCGTGGTCACATGGATGAGTGAAATCAAATACACTGTGCCCCGTCAACTCAAACTGCAACAATTAAGAGGTATACAGGTGGTTAACTTCACATACACAAAAATGGAACAGCTTTTTGAAACACTCTTAGGAAATGTCAGTATTTTACCTGAGTGAGTCCCATACACTTGTTCACGTTTTCAGACATGTAAATCATGTCCCCATCTTCAGACAGAACCATGACAAAGCCATCAAGAGCTTTCAAGTAGAAACAGTTCAGTTCCTTCTCCATTTTGGCTTCTGTCTCCAGCTCACCTGCAAGCAGCCACACATTTTTGTTTAAGCAAACATCAGCCATTCTTTACTTACCAGCAGGAATGACTTCTGGCACCAGTCTGCAAGGAGTGAATCTTGCAGGACCATTCAAAACCAGTATAATTCATTTAGATAAATGATCAGTTCAATTCTTCAAGCTCTAGTAAAGGTATCAGAAATCACAGAAAATCAGAGTGAGGTTAACCCTCTGTGCTGTTATGTATTCACCAATAAACCCTCAACCTTAAGGAAAAGGTCTGTGTGGCAAAAAATTTACCACCCATCTCAAAAAGGTGTTATAAACTTCTCTCAGGGGCTTTCTGGAACAACACATCCTCAGCTGACTTCACCTCCAGAGGAGCACATTACAGAAACGCAATTTACAAAACTATTCCTTGCAGTTTATATTAAGGGGACACAACTATAGTTAGCTCAGCCAACCCTTGAACCAATTACCTATAGTCAAGAAAGCACAGCTGTAACAAACAAGTTTAGGGGGAAAAAAGGTTTAAATGAAGGAATCTAACTTTGGGAGAAGGGTCCAATGAGACTGAAAAGGGCACTACAGCTGTGACAAGGCAATCAGGACCACCAGAATAGAAAGGGAAAAAATTAAGTCCATTGAACAGTGGATTTTTCTTGTGTCATTGCCAATAGCTGATTTCTACTGTAAAGTCTCCCATCTTCCCAGAGAAAGGACAGAGCTAATAACTCATTCATTGATTTTACTGCTGACAGATCTTACAAACAGATTATTCCTCAACATCCCTCCCAGACGGTGCCATGTTGTTCCCTTACCAGCATCCAGCAGCTTCCTCATGCGCAGGTAGCTGATGGTCAGCCTCATGATGGATGCCTTGTCCAGGTGTGCACTCACAGTGTGGGGCAGGGGCAGCTGGTGAGCCAGCTCATAGAACACTTCTGACTCCTTGCTCCTCCTGCACCGGGCTGCATCCCTCGACTTCTCTTTCCTGCGTTCTGAGCTAATCCTATAGAAACAAAGTGTCGGGTTAATATAGGGAGGCCCGCTCTCTGCAATGCGCATCTTTGAAACGCAGCAGCCAAGTAAAACAGCTGTGGAAGTTGAATAATGTAAAGACTCAGTTTACAAGAGCAAGTGTAATTCTTTGTATCAACTTCTGCCCCGGCTGGGCTCTGCCAGAACTAAATTCAAACCCACAGAGTCGTAAAGAGACACTTCGGTACTCAGAACCCTTTCTGCTTATCTCATACCTTGAGTGCTGCCTCTCCAGCCTCCAAATGCTAACCCTTCAAGTCCATTCAACAAATTACAGAGTAGGTGATTTCTAGCTCAGTGCTTCAGCATCATGTATCATGTATATGCTCCAAGTGCTTCCTTTTTTACCATCCTGACAAAGCCCACCTAACAGGTCAGATAAGCAAGGATACTCATTTAACATGAGATATGCCGCTTTTCAAGCAATCCAGAAAGTCCCTTTCCCAAAACCATTCTATGATGATACTATGATTCATTCTTTCTCCAGAAAAGCCCCTTCCAGAGTCTCCCCTCTACTGGAAAGAAATACCTCATTCTCCTTCCAGTGCCTCTGGAGACCTGCCTCCTCCAGAACACGAGGTAAAGAGCAGCTCACTGAGAGAAAGCACTGAAACAGTTAAGACTGTCAATAACATGGAGAATTCCCCCTTTTCCCAACATCCACACCGGGTCACTTCTGCCTCATGCACCTGGTCAGATGAGTTTTGAACAAGACATTTTCACATGGGAGCTCCAAATTTTTCACACCTTCAAACAAGAACTCAGTGCTGCTGTGGTCCCTGAGGAAATAAATGTGCTTTTATTTTTAAATGAACAATACAAAACCACAGACTATTATTGTACAGTTTTCTTTTAATGCATTTACATATTCTGAAGGCACCCTATCTTCATTTTGCACTCATCTGAGATATAAAAGGCAGTTGCAGTTTGGGAATTACTTTAAGATTTCACGCGACTTGAAAGCCATCTAGTTTCACTGCCAAATTCAGATTTCAGAGTCTGTGGATCTGTGCAAAAGTCCTTTTTAGTTAGCACATATCTTGTGAGAGGTAGCGCGAACTACAGAGCAAAGCAATTCATGAGCTAATGATCACTGGAACGTAATGAACCAGATACAAAGAATGAGAGAATGGTTTGGGTTAGAAGTGACCTTAAAGATTATCCAGTTTCAACCCCTCTGCAATTAGCAGGGACAGCTTCCACCATCCCAGGTTGCCCAGAGCACCATCCAACCTGGCCTGGAACACTGGAATGGGGCAGCTGGGCAAGTTCTGCCAGGGCCTCACCAGCCTCAGAGTAAAGAGCTTCTTCCCAATATCTAATCTGTATCTCCCCTCTTCAGTGTTAGCAAACACATACACAAAAAAACCCCACATTTTCAGTCCTTCACCTGCTGTGCTACCCACAGTGGCCAAGACCTTGCTTAGTTTGTGCAGAAACACAGGTGTGACAATACTATGTTGGATGTTGGAAGCACAAATGCCTTGACACATCGAAGTAGTTTAATAATCCATTAAAAAGACAGAATAAGCTATCAGAATCTCTTTTACAATCACTTTCCTTTTTACCAACTTGATAAAACTGTATGCCATCCCCCACTATTCTCTCCTCCTACTCCTGCCACTGCAAGTGAAGAGAAGCTATTTCTGTGGAATGAGAAACATTAGTAGATTGACATAATAATAGTAATAAAGACCTTTGGAAAACTAACTTATGGGAATTATATTTGTAAAAAACTCTGGACATACAACAGTCCCATTGATTCCTGTGAATATAAACTCATGTCCCTCAGAAGGGCAGCCTAAAATATCTGACAATATTTCCCCATGTTTCAGATTTCTTCACACTGAATTTCCCTGTGACAACAGATGTTCCTGTTGTAGTGATGGATATCTCGGTCTGAGAACCTTGAGGCTCCTGACATACAGGTATATCTGGAAATAGCCATTACAAAATGTCTGACCTTTAACAAAACTGCAAAATATTTCAGCTATTTAACCTGATTGATTAAATATTTATTACAGAAGAAAGGCTTCAAGTACTTTTTTCTTGGCGGAAAACTAAGCATGGAGGTGAAAAAAAATCTGTATTCTCTTTGTCCTCTTTCTCGGACCACAGATTTCACTGTAACTCTATTCTGTCAAAGGTATTTCAAGGTAACTGTCACGGTTTAACCCCAGCCCACAACTAAGTACCACAAAGCTGCTTGCTCACTGCCTGTCCCACCCTCGTGGGATGGGGAGGAAAAGTGCAATGAAGATAAAACCCATGGGTCAACTTAAAAACAGTTTAAAAATTAGAGCAAAATAATAATTGCAATGACAAGGGACACAACATAAAGAAAGAAACGAGACTCAAGACGGACAAGTGATGCTCGATGCAATTGCTCACCCACCCTTTGAGTGATGTCCAGCCCATCCCAGAGCAGGGACTGGCACCTCCCAGCCAACTCTCCCAGTTTACACACTGGCCATGACGCTCTGTGGTTTGGAATATCTCCTTGGTCAGTTCAGGTCAGCTGTCCTGGCTGTGTCCCCTCCTGCCTTTCTGTGCATCTCCTCACTGGCACAGCACGGGAAACTGAAGAGTCCTTAACTCAGGGTAAGCACTGCTCAACAACAACTAAAACCTCAGTGCTGTCAGCGTTATTCTCCAAAACACAGCCCTGCACCAACTACTAGGAAGAAAATTAACTCCATCCCAACTGAAACTGTAACACCAGCACAAGCAATTCTGTTGCCTTACAGAGATTCACCTTAATACCTTTGTTATATTATTGTTACATTTTTGTTATATTTTTGTCAGCTACTCATTCAACATCCCTTGACCTGCAAAATGTCCATCCTACAACAAAGCTCAAGAGAGAATTACTGGAAGTAAATGGTTGCCATCCACCCAGATTCCTGCAGTTTTGTCACGGCTTCCTTTTCAACTGCAGACACTTTTAAGTAAAAACTCCCCTGGCTTTGGCAATCAAGCTGAGCACTTCAAGTCCACAGGTTTGTCAGGCTTGTGTGAATCACACAGAGCACTCAAGAGATGAAAATAGACACTAACCTCACAAGTTGGGATTTCAGCCCTTGTCTTTCTGACAACCTAATGTTCTTGAAAATATTTTGGGTAGTTTCCAGATTTTTGCCAGGTTTTAGAACCCTTGGCAGCAGCCTTCAGCAGGAACAGTCAAAACTTCTCCCAACCATTGAATTATTAATTACCAACTGAAACAGCTCAAATCCAGCCCATAGTGCTTTCTGTTAAAAATTAATCCCGGAGTAAGATCAAGTGCTGCCAGCCGGAGCTGATGGGCAAAACCCAAGGAAAAGGAGATGTTGGAACCAAGCAGAGCTGCCCGAGAGGCAGCGTCTCCTCTCCCTTTTTTACTATGTGTTTCCCTTCTAGAAAGGCTACTACTATAGATAGATGTTTAAACTATACAGCACAACAGTTGGCTATTTTTAGCTGCTATTTAAACCTAAGCTGTAACCAATCTGAGTAAAACCCAGCCATTTAAATAGGAAGATTAACTACCAGCTTCAAAGAGCGCTTCTTTAATGGCCAAATTAATAGGGAAAAGGTCTTTCACAAATGAGGTTTAATTACCAAGTGAAGTCATTGTTGCCTCAACATTGAAATGCCACCAAACTAAAAAAAAAAAAAAAAAAAAACACACACACACAAATCTTTCTTTACTATTGCAACTACTCTAAGCTTTGTTACAATTGCATGAAGTAAATAAAAAAAACACACGTCAGCATGTATAGCTGCTCACAATTTTCTGAATTCCTGTAAAGAAAATGTATTTCCAAAGTGAGTGCTCTCTTTACCAGAGAGGAAGGGAGCTCAGGGAAGGGGATTTTAAACAGTGAGATGTGAAGTGCCCCAAAATAAGTTTAAACAAATCATATCACTTCTCTTATCCATTCTTTTGGAACTGCCCCTGTGTAAATGATCTTCTCAACAGAAATAGCATTCTGCAGAAAAGGAGCCAAGCTCCATTTAAAACAAACCCCAGACTTCAGAGCTGTATTGCAGCCTTCTGCTGTCAGTCTGGCGTGGAAAAAAAACACCTCAAGAGCCTGAAGAGAACCTCAGCTGCCGAGTGGATTATACATGCAATGAAAATATCAGAAATGCCGGTGCTGGACAGGATACTGCATGCATTTGCAGGTCTGATTTTTCCTGCACAATTTCAGTGCCAGACATTCATTTCCATTTTGTATTTCTACCACCAGAATATAGAAGCAGAGAATCATAAGCACATTATCCATCAGAGCTCAGTGAAAGCAGTTTCACTGACCCCTTTAAACTCAATACCACTTCTTATATATAAGAGATGTTTACATGCAATAGCTGAACAAAATCTGAACTCCAGAAGATATTTGAGTTAGACACCCAGAGCAAAAGGGTATTTCATGACCAGGACTCACTGCAGCTGAACCCAGAGCTCAGCTGAAGGCTATAACCCAGACTCCCACTCACTGCCTCAAATCATGGTGAATAGAAACAAAGTCTTACAGCAAGAATTTGCCCAACAGCCTTTAGAGCAAAGCACACCAGCAGCAACTCAGTGCCCACCAGTTATAGATGTTAATATTGGCCTCTCTACTTGAGTGGGCAACTCCTGACATCATGGTCATACAAACTATCTGGGCCACAGCATCTCCCAAATAACACATCATTCCCCATACCATCCCAAAGACCCCTCCACAGCAGATTCCTATAAGTGAGCCCCCAACTGTCTAAATTCAGCCCAAATTTTTCATCTCCTTGAGCAAAAAACTAATACTCAAAAAAAACCCACTCTGGAAAATACCACCAGTAAATGCTAAATTTTGGTTGAAAATAATTAGATAAAAAATGGTCAATGGATAGAACTTAAAATGTGTAGCAGTCAACTTTGTCTCCTTCTATCTTTTAAAGTCACCACCTGCAGTTAAGAAAAGTTTTATACTGTGTACATATTATTAGATTAACAAAAAAAAACACAAACGCAAGAAGTTTCCTTTATGTCACTTTGCTATGGTTACAGGTTTTCTCCCCTTCAAACTTAATAATAAAATAATTAGGTACATTTTACTCTACAGGTATTCTCAAGTATCATGCAAAATAACTTGTGCACAATTAATTAACTGAGGCTCATCTTTCTCGATACAAGTTTTGAGAACATTTTAAAATATAAACATCTTCTGACAGCATTTTCTCTTTAGATTTTAGATTTCACATTTTTCCCTTTAGATTTTCTTTTTTCAACCAAGTGGCTTTGTATTTATCACATTATTTGTTCCTAAAGTTTTATAGAAATATCCAATGTAGGAAACAAGCAATCCTAATCAGTAACATGCCTCAAATCTGGTAACATCTTGAACTTAACTAGCTTTCAATTCTGCCATGAATTGCCATCGTTTGCCAGTAGAAGATTCAGATAATATTTCCATGTTAGGAACAATCTCTCCTCTCAGACTGTAAAACTACTCTGGGAAACACCTGGCTTAGAAATTGAGTCATAAAAACAATATCCACTATAACACAGCTTCATTTTTTTCATTGCACCAAAAAAAGAGCAAATATTATAACACTATATTATAATATTATTGTATTGTTATATTATTATAATATTAGCATATGACATCAGGATGGTACTGGATCTTTAGAAAATAGACCTGCAAGTGGTCTCATGTTTAACTTATAAGGCTGAAGCATTCCTGTGGTTGGTATAAAACTTGGTCACCTTTTCAGGCCCAGCCTAAGCCAGGTATTTCTGGCAGCACAGCTGAACTGGACAGAGGGGCAGCTCCTGGTTTGCAGCCATACCCTGCAGAACACCCAGAATAACCAGTTGTGTCCATGTGTGAACGGCTCAGCCCTGGGCATGTCCCACCAACTCCTCTCACCTGTAGCCAAAGAGTGCTAGGACAAAGTTCTACTCTCCTGACCATGCTGAATACACAATCCCTTGGGTCTGTCACTGTTTATAAAATCAGTGTTTTGTCCAGAGCTGCTAGCCATGATACTTGCTAAATTATTCCTCCATGGAAAGAAGGTCCAGGCAAGCCCAGCACTAAGCACAAAGAAACTAAAACAGTGCAACTGCTTTATCAACAACTTTATATGAAAAACTGGTTTATAAAGAAATAGAACACCACTCAAATCCAGTTATTTAGGTATATGGGGAGCTAAGGAGCTGATCAACTTTAATGAGGGGGGACAGAGCTGCAGTGTTAGCACCATCTATCAGATCTTGAGACAGACCCACACAAACATGGCCCAGAGTGGCAGGCAGCCCCGAGAGCCCCACTCCCTGTCCCTCCCAGCCCTGCAGTGACACACTTGTCTGTCCTGACCAGCAGCCCAGACTGTTCATCCCTCAGCAGGCAAACTTTTTCCAAATTGGTTGGGAGGGGCTCCTTCCTCCTATTGCAGCTCTACAGAATTACTGCAGTCTCTCAGCTGCCAGTTCGCCATGAGCTTGGGGTTACAGCTTTGACGTGATTTCCTTTTAAAGTATTATTGCTTTATGGCCGATTTTATTTACTAGTTCTTCTTGTGTTATAGTCTTTGTAGAGAGTTCTTGTGAGGAAAAAAAACCCCACACCCAAACCTCGTGTGTAATCAGAAGCATGTGATTACACAGAAGAAAGTCTTGCTCTTCATGAATTAATGAACATCACAGCCCACTAATCCAGCTCAGGAAAAGAACTCAGAAATTCCTTACATACAGTATGAATGATTCAAAAGAGATTTAACTGCAGAAACTAATGTAATATCCAAGCAGAAACAACACTACTGTATGTAAACTATTAAAAATTCCTTTGTGTATTTCTTTCTAACACATCAAATTAAACTGTTGTCTTTACATGAGGGTAGTTACAGGCATTTCCCATAGCCTGACTACCACCAAAACAAACCCCTAACTGATAAAACTCTAACGAATCAGGAGAGCAAGCAGGCAGGTCAGCCTGGATTAGCTTCAGCAGCACAAATGCTCTGAAAGCCACTGGCGTTTGCAAAATGAGAGTGGAGAGAGGCAGCGGGAGGAGACTCAGTCAGCTCACCTAGAGAAGTCTTACTGTCACACCACAAAGTCCATATAAACACCCACCCTACAGACAAACCATATAAACACCCACCCTACAGACAAATCACAGCACACAGGAGCCAGCAGAAGAGCCTTAAAGGCCTGAACCCAGCACAGTACCACGCTGACAAGATTATCCATCCTTTGGATTTGGCCTTGAATTGACCTGAAACCCCAACTACCTCACCACACAGAAACTGTGAATAAGAAGGGAAAAGAAAAAGCTTAAATATTGTCATTTCTCATTTTAGATCATGGTGAAGTGATTCTATCATGTCTTACTATACAATGTAACCCACTCACAGTGTACCTTTGCATCATAATATACTGTTTTAAAATAACTACATGGCAGACAGTGGTGGCATGTAAAAAAATTCTTTTTTCAGCTATGTTATTTGGCTTTTTCCTTGAATATATATTTTTTCTTAATTAGTTGTGTTTTACCCTTCAGGATAAAAGATACATGGTAGTTAAATTGTGTTTCTTATTACAGAAAAATCAGAGCTATTCAAAAGAGATATCTGAACATGGGCTTGACAGAACTAGACACTAAGTGCTCTCCTCCCTTCAGCCCTTCTGCTTTTGCTTCTACCAAGCTCACAAAAAATGATGCAAAACATATCCCCAAGATATTTGTTAGGCTCTCAGTTAACAATGTTTTAGCAAAGAACTGGTCTACCTTCAGACAGATGCAGACTCTTGATAAAGTAATTTTAGTCTAAATCATGGCATTAAAATGTATCTTCTATTTTGTTCACTGCATTTGGTTTTCAAGATTGGAGCCTGGACATTTTCCCTCATTGCTTCCATCCAAGTTTCATGCTTTCACCTCAAGTTCCTCAACTGCTTTCAGTTAACAGGGTATTTTGTAATCAAAGGTTTTAAGAACAGGGGGGAAAAATAAAGAACAGAAGTAAGAGATAAAGTTTTATTTTTCTGTATGAATAAAGAACAAACAGACCCACTAAGCAGTCAAGAGAAACATTTAGCTAGGACAGAAAGCCTGCAGCAATGTCATCTCAGCATCCAATAGACTGAATAGGATGCAAGGAAAAAGTCCTTTCTGAAGGACTGAGCACCAAAATTCCCATCCTGAGCTAAACCACTCTTTTCTTTAGTTTAGCTAGAGAAGACTGCAGCCTTTATATTTGATGTGGATTACTTAATGTCTTCCAAGGGAGGAGAGGAGGGAGCAAACATAAGGAGGTAAGCCTCTAGTAACTCCCTTTCTATCATAACAGTCCATTTACTATTCTCCTTTGTGAGCAAAAACAGGAGGCTTGGCCTCAAATCCTTTTGCTTCTTGAAATGCACAAATTTTCATAAAGTGACATCAGTCTAGTTTTGGTTCAGGATTGACAATGAAAGAACTCATTATGGTAAACAAAACAGGTCATCTTTTTCAGGTAGCATTTTCAGGATTATTACAAATCGAGTCAAAAAGGTTATTAAATAAGTTGCTTGGTTAAACCTTCCATTGTTGTAATTATAATCAGTGCTGCTGATTCAGTATCCTCAATTCTTCACTTGAAGTTCAGGCTCTATCTTAATCCAGTGAGTTAAAAGATTTGTTGTAACATTTCTCAAAATGCTTAAGGAGCATTTGTTCACACCAAATTAAACAGAAGCTGCGCAGTATCTCTGCTAACACACACACACAGTTTGTAATGCTTTGGTGTCTTTAAGGAACAACTAATGGACCATCTTGAAGCACCAGTTCTCCTCCAGTGCCAGCAAAGCCATTTTGAATTTCTTGGTACTAAAATATCTCCAGCTTTTAAAGGGCTACATTTCTCTACAAGCCCCAGTGTTATCAGACTTCAACAGGAAGAAAGTACAGATTATGCACATGATGAAACTCCCCTTTATCAATGCACTTTCTCTGAGATCTCAAACCCAACCTCCAGGCTGGTATGAACAGGCATACCTTCAACCCAGGCTGTGGCTGCACATCAAAGAACCCTGAAGTGTTCGTCACCTACATAAACTGCATTCAAAAAACACACATGCTGGCATGCATTCACTTGATTCCATGTTCCTAATGATTTCAGAATGTAATTTTCATAGAGATTTTTATTCCAAGCTAAATAGCAGATATCTCAGTAGAGAAAAACCTCAAAAGGCTTCATGTTCAATGGTATTTTGGAAACCTGTATCTTCCTTGAATTTTCAGTCATTAGTTAAAGTGCAAAGGCTCATCTTCTCTCCTGGGCTATTTCTGTAGTCCCCAGTGTCACAAAACCTCCTTGTATATCCCACTTCAGAGCAGTCCTCAGTGGAAAACTCAGATTCTCCCACATTCTCTTCCACCCACTCTAATACAAAGGAAGATTCTCAGGAGAGGCTCAAAATGCTCAAACTTTCTTGAATTCAAAAGGGAAAGGGCTGTTATAACATGAAAAGACGATTAAGGTCCAAGTTCTTTCCATGCATTACCTAGGTGGTTTTTCTGAGGCATGTAAACACCTGCCCATATAACTGTGTATGGGAAGATAAAAGGTGCAGTTGAGCTGATGACTTGTAATCTGGAACATTCCTTCCTTTTAGACACTTGCTTGCTAGGAACAGATACGGGTTACTGTGCCTTCTTGTAAGGCTCTTGTAAGATTTGTTTTTGTTTTGAATCTGCTTGTTTTTTAAAGAACATAGCTTGTAATTGAATTGGTATTTGCATCTCCTTGGAAGCACCATCAGGAAAAGCTTGATGCTCTTGTATACCACCACTAAACCATGTGGGACTTCCCTCCTGCGTTTACTTAGCCATGCACACTCTACAACCAGGTAAAATTATTTTAATGGCATGTCCTAACACCAAAGCTCTTCAGGAATAAATACTGCCAAATTCTCTTTGGTAGTACAAAAAAAAAAAAAAAAAAAAATTTTTTCAAAACTCAGCAGCTTCTGTCATTCGATGTCCCCTTTAATATCAAAAATCTCATGCAAGCCTACTTGAAATCCAGCATTCTAACAGAAATTAGTGCAATATTATTACTGAGCAACATGGACACACTCAAGAATTCAATCCACTGTGTTACATAGGCTCATCAAGAGTCCTCCAGGCTGGAAGCACACTAAAGGGAACACGTGCAATCTTAAGAGTTTTGGGCTTACACTGTAACGCCACTGACATTTGACAGTGTTATTAATATTTATTGACTGGTTGTTTTTTTTTTTCCCACTTCACCATCAGCAATCAGAGTCTTGGAACCAGACACAAACTCCAGGCATTATAGTTCAAGGACAGGGAGGAACAAAGGTCTATGGCTGCTTGCACCACGTCCAGGGGAGGAAGCAAGCACCTGTAAGTGAATTCATGCGTTCCACACATGACAGCAGCATGGTCTCCAACAGCATGGCACTGCTTCTCAGCTCCTCAGGGCTTACAAAGGACATGCCACCTCAGCCTAGCCTAAGTAAGCCCTTGATGGGCACTTCTGATAAGAGAGAAACCAACCAGAAGATGGGCATGGCAATTAAACGAAAATAAAATCGATTATCAACTTCACACCTCCACCTTTAAACCAACAGTTGACTTAACTGCCACACTTCAGATGCTGATAAGAGTATGAAGCTACATTTGTTTCCCCCCCACCTTCCAAAAATGGTCCAGGATGTGCCCCCAGAGACACCAGAAAGGACAAGCACTTCAACAGAAGGCTGAATTGCTAGAAAAGCTTGAAAGTGCTTCAAAGAAAAACCTCTTACTATCGCATCACCCTGTTACAGACCCCCTGACAACCTGGACCATCTGATCACATCTGCACCAACCCCCTTAGCTAAGCGTGGACTAGTTGTTGGTATTTCAGGCACCCCAACCAAGAGACCCAGACTGCAGACAAGAGACACTGTGTTTTAAAGGGCAAAGCAAGCATGACTCTAAACAAAAACCAGAAAACCCCTCCTGCTGCTTCCATCAGCTCACTGCCAAATTATCAGATCTTCACTGATAAATGGAACCAAAGCACCAGCAGAGCAAAATTACGGAAAAATTCTGCAGCAGGCAAATCCTCCACAGCTATTTTTCCCTGATTTTCAGTGCCTTGATGCCGATGAGGATGGACAGTAGCACTATGCTGTCCCCTTC
This sequence comes from Rhabdornis inornatus, assembly GCA_013397075.1. Classification (NCBI taxonomy): domain Eukaryota; kingdom Metazoa; phylum Chordata; class Aves; order Passeriformes; family Rhabdornithidae; genus Rhabdornis; species Rhabdornis inornatus. Next base: position 2,155,850 of record VWZS01003516.1, read on the forward strand.
ATCTTTAGCGGGCACTGTAAAACCATTTCTGGTCATTTTTATTAAAGGAATTCACAAAACTTTTCATGTCTGAGGCAGTGCAAAGAACAGACAACAGAGGCAAGCCCTATGGCAAAGCAAACAATCCAGAAAAATCCAGAAAGCAGTAAAACCACTGTTCCATGAGCCAGAAACCACTCAGCCTTCCCCATACCTGTGGGGAGACTCTACAGGAGATCTACTGAAAGATTCCTCCTCTTCTTACAGCCTAGATTATACAAAAGGGTTTTGTACTCATTTTCGGCTCTAGCAATGGTGGCTCAGTTCCCCCAGTGCTGAGAGAAATTAACAGACAAAAGCAGTGGCACATACAATCCTAAAGACCTCACACAGATTTAAGAAAAAACAGGGGTAGCCACTGCCCCTCAGACCCGTCAGTACAGGATACAGGCTTCTCAAACAGATTCTGGAGCTGGACTTCAGTGGCAAAAATCCAGCAGAAAACCCCTGGTCTTCCAAATTATCCCCCTTAGACACTAAAATATAAATTTCAAGGCCCAACTCTGAGAAACTGAAAAGCTGAAGTTCTACTGCAAGGCACTAATGTCAGGATATTAAATTTCACTGGCTTACACTGTTTTAAGACCCAGAATTAATAATCCAGAAATCGCGTTTTATTTAGCACCTATAGCATTAAAAATATGTATTTTATGCTATAAAGACTTACAGCACACTAGAAAAATGAATATAGGTTACCTACCAGCTGCAAGCCACTACAAAAGTAACGACTAACCCATAACCCTAAATGGCTCATTTACTTAAAAAGGCACCAGAATTCCTCAGCTAATAGTGAAGTATCACAGCACAGACCTGAGGAAAAGCTTTTCATTGCATCAGCCATCAGCACGCTGGAATTTGTTAAAAGAACATTGAGAAAAAGCTCATACTTCTCACCAAAAACCTTAAACTTGGCTCAAATGAGAGCCAATGAGCAAACAAAGCTCCCAACAACTGTTTCACCCACCCCATGCACTGAAACGCTGTCCTTGCAGCACCTGGGGGAAAACCCAGGAGCACATCAAAGTGATACAACTACTGAAGAATGGCTAAAACCCAAATAATTCAGTATCTAATCCTGGCGCTGATACTTGATTTCTTAGGGAATCTTGACCCCGGACATATATGAGAAGCTTGGAACCACATCAAAAAATGGATTCAACAGGCCAGTATAAAAATCCACACCCCCAGATACTGCTATAACTAAATTTCACTTTAAAGACTGAGACATAGACTTGGTTAAATTCCCTGTTTTCTGAATCACACAGCACATAGTTAAGTAAACAACAAGCTTTACATTAACTATCAAGAGATAAACACTATCCATACACAAGCAGAGGGAGAGGCAAGGAATAAAAGTATCTTAACCCAAGCCAAAATTGAGGTATACTGTATATACAATGAGCCAAAGTTTTATCATCAAAGGTGATAAAGAACAGGACATAAAGGACTTCTCCCTTCAAGGTATTCTGAATATGAACGCAATCAAACCTAAACCCTTCAGAAACAACCCAGGTTTTAAGAAAATGCTTGATATTTCCATGAAGTTCTCTGCTGAGCTCATATCCTTCCTTTTTCACTTAGCCATCTTCGCTCAACTGTACATCCACAGCCCCAAGGATGAATGTACCACAGACACAGCTTTATGTTTTCCATTAAAACCCCACAACAGGAGCAATCTGAATATTCCTTCATAAGAAACGTTCCCAACTTTGAACCTGGTCTGCAGGAAACAGAAAACAACCAATTCTCTTTCTTAAGCCCTGCCTTTAGGAAGGAAGGATAAGCTTTGCATACTGATTCTTGCATTCTGAAGAAAGCAGATTACATTCAGGATAAGGAAATTGCAAAAAAAAAGAAAAATTCCTCCAGCGGGGCAGAACGGTAAATAAAAAATAACAAATGCTCAAGGGCAAAAGAAGAAGGAAAAAAAAAAAAAGAAAGAAAAAAAGAAAGAAAAATCCCAATAAGCAACAAAAAAAGTATCAGAAAAGAACTCAAGTCTCAAACCCCCTTCCTAGACCTGCCACTAAATTAGGGCAGCAGAGCAAGGCACAGATTAATCATTTTGGTTGCAACACTTGCTCCCAGGCTTCTCAAGAGCCATGAGCTTGGAGAAGAGAAACCAAAGGTTGAGTGCCAGCCCAGGTACCCCCAGTTAGGATTTCACTGGCCCGAGAGGCGCTTCTCCCCCATCCCACGCCGGTGACGGCTCCAGAGGCGCTCCGCGGGAGCCGGTGCTGTCCCGCTCCCTCCTCCCAGCTCAGCACAAAGCTCACCATCCATTTTACAAGCCGGCCAGGCTCCTTCCCGGCACAACTTACACGCTGTAACACTTAGTGCGCTTAACCTGCTCAGATGACCCTTGGATACAAGGGCAGGCAAAACCCATCTCGAATAATTAAAAGGCGAGAAAAGGTATCGATATCGATATAAACAAACCTTCCGCAGATGGCGAATACGGCAATTAATCCCCCCACAAAGCCCCACCGCCGGGACCTGCTCACCCGAGCCCCCCAGCTCCTTAAACTTCACCGCCTAACAAAGGCTTTTAAGGCTTTTATTCCCCCCCCTTCCTCTAATTTGCGCTTACAATCCTCGGTGAATTATTCATACTCCTCAACTCACATTGTCCACCCGCCATCCCCCCACACCCCCCCGTACACCTCCCCAGCGCGGCTTTCGGGG
>VWZS01003516.1:2159119-2188327 GCA_013397075.1 Rhabdornis inornatus
GGCCCGGCATGGCCCCGCACGGCCCCACACCGGCTCGCTGCCGCGCCGTGCGAATCCTGCCGCGAATCGCACCCCCGTAGGAACAGCGCGGCGAGTTAGTCCCTTCCTTATTTCTTTATTTTTTTCCTTTCCCGCGTAACTTTGTTCAATGCTTGACTCCGCTGCCTCTCCCAAAGGTGTCGTTGTACAATAAAAACCCGTTTAGACTCATAGAATCATCGAGGTTGGAAGAGACCTTTAAGATCATCCAGTCCAAGCATCCACCTGGCGCTGCCCCTGTAGCCCCTAAACCACATCCCCCAGCGCCTCTTAAACACCTCGGGACGGTGACTCCCCCACACCCGAACAGCTAATTCCAATGCCTGACCACCCTAACAGTGAAATTTCTATTTTCTAATATCTAATCTGAATCTCCCCTGCCTTGCCTATAAGGGCATGTCCAACCTGTCCTCTCACTACAGCCACGGCAGCAGAGACCTCCCTACAACCTCCACTCAATGAGTTTTAGGCAGCGATGAAGCCCCCCCTGAACCTCCTCTTCTTCAGAGGGAGCAAACGCAGCTCCCGCAGCCGCTCCTCACAAGTCATGTTTTCTAGTCCATTTCCAGTTAAAGGGTTCAGAACCTCACATTAATTAAAGGGAACAGTCAGCTCCACGGCCAGGCAGCCCAGAAGGGGACCCGACAGGTAATTAGGCACATTTCGAGCAAGTTTTACAACTTCCAAACCCAACAGCAGAGCCAGGAGGCTGGACCAGGGCTGTGCCGAGGCACTGCAACCCCTCTGCCTTCCCTGCTACTCATCCAGGCTGGCGCACATCCAATGCCATCATCCCAGTGCCTGCGTCCGATTTTCCTCTCCGTGCTCCCCCCACGGCAAGCCTGACCTCAGGCACTGCTCATCTGAGAGCCCAGGATCTCCTGCTAACCTTGGCTGGCCCTGGAGGCTCAGCAGGAGGGGCTGGACATGGAACACCTGGACACTGAACACCACGGCCTCTTGGATCAGGAGCCAGGATACAGCCATGGGGGAGCAAGAAGAGGGAAAAACTGGGGGCAGAGCTCACACATTTAAAGTTAAAAGCCTTAGCTCTGTAGCGTTAGCTCAGGGTCACATGTGTGTGAGCACTCTGGGCAGGAAAGGCACAGTTCCACATGGAATGACCCCACAGAGCTCAGGGGTTCCTTTACATCTTGTGGGCTCCCACTAGCAAGGACTTCAAGTGACCATCTGGAGCTGAACCTTACGATACTACTCAGTTTGCAGCTCAGCAGTAATGATACCTCTAAAAAAAAAGCAGCTTTGACAGGCATAAGTGGCATTCTTTAGCTGCTGTGTGCATGTGTGGTGACATAAGAAACACCTGCAGGGCAAAGTGATGGTGTTTCAGTACTGCACCTTCCTAACACTTCTGCTGTGGATTCCCAGCTCCCAGGTAACAAGCAGTTGTTTTTGACGTACAGTCATGGGTGTTCTGTGTTTGTGGGGGGTTGTTTATTTTTTTATTTAGCAGAAGAGAAAGCACTGACTGTGATATTTGTTAGCAATCACAAGGAGTTCCTGTACGAAATGGATTGCTTCTGCCCACAGCAGTCAGATACACAGAAGAGGCACAGGTGCTTCTGACTCCTTCTATTCCTTCAAGGTTTTCCATCCAAACATGGACAAAGCCCAGCTCTACTTTACTTATGAGCTGTGACAACACAATAGCCCGTGGCAGTGTGGCTGTGAACTACTGATATTTCTGTTGTTCTGTGCTCACTGGAGCCTCGAGAAGAAAAACAATCTAAGCGAGAGCCAACCTCAAGTGTCTTGCATAAGTACCAAGATGCCCTCCCCAAGGGCTCACAGACAACTTTATTTTCAAAATGAGGTTTAGGCAGTTCAAACATAGGAAGAAATTCAGTTGTGCACTGCAGCTGTGCAGTTTTTTTGGTGTCTTCACACAGTCACCATAAGAGCCCCTAGAGAATTTTCTGGTTAAGCGGAGAGGGATCTCCCAGTGGGTGCAGAAATGACAAGGCCAGCTCAGTGCCACCTTCCCCATCAGAGCCCCTGGAACACATCTGGGGAGTTTTGGTAGTGAAGTGGTGATAACAGAGGTACTTGCTGTGCCTTAGAGGAGGCTGGTGCAACTCAGAGCAGCCGTTGCAGCTTCTCAAATCTCTCAGATTGAGGTTGAAGTGGTTCCTGGTGAGGCTGGCACACTTAAAAGTGAAAGCCTCTTCTTTACTTTGACTGCAATCTCAGTGACCTTCAAAGACCAAGAGGCACTTGATGCAGTCTGGACCAGGGGCTGCCCAGTTGTAACCTACAGAAACTGCATTACCCTACACAATAAGGTTTTATTTTCAATCTTGTCACTCTTTGAATGGCAATTTTATTGCCTATAAGCATGGATGTCTTAGGATTCACTTGTGCACTGCTCACTTTAAATCACTTGGACACAACAGCTCGAGATGTGTTAGTGACTCCTGAGTAAAAATCACTGCAGAAAAATCCCAGTCTACACTTTGCTAATGCTGCTCAAACTGTTGTTCAAAGATATCCGACTTCCCAGCATGAACTGTCTGGGGACCTGTGAGTAAGTGTTGTGGTCTCCTTACGAGATACATTTCTTTCATGCCAAACATGCTTACCCTGAGCTCATAATAAAGAATAATGCTCTTAAAGAATAAAACCCAGCTGTGTTTCAGAAGGGTGTTAGTGGGAACTTGTTCTGTAATTAAGTATTTCATACTGTAGCAGCTCTTCAGAGATGTTAAGCAAATGCTCTCCCTCACACACATCCTTCCCTTTATTAAACTTTTGCGTCACTCCTCTAAAAGTCTGCATATACACTTTCTTTCCCGCTTTCCCAGTGGCTGATAACAGAAACTTATTACAGTATATGATGCCTTAGTCATTTTTCTTGACCTTTATTGCTGCTCTAAGTTCACACTCACGCTTACGTTAGAGAACTTCCTGAATACAATGGTGTTTGCATATGACTAATTAGGGCAAATGCACAAGCTGATGAGTCAGCAAACGGCTCGGCTCGGACAGCGGCTGCGACTCGGCAGCAGAACAAGTCGAGGTGAAGATGCGAGAAATGTTCCTGCCTGTGGCTTTGGATCCGTCTGCTGATGAGTCAGGTGTCACCGGGATGGGCTCAGTAGGCATTTACTCCCAGGGTACAAATACATCCCCATCAATAACGACTGGCAGAACTTCTGACTTCGGTGGGAAGAAATCAGGGATTTAATTAAGGCGTCTTACCTCCCAAGAGCACTCACCATTTCTGAGCAGGGACTCACCGGGGTGGGCAGAGGGTGTTAAAGAGAAGCTCCATTTATCTCTCTGGAGCTGGCAACTCACATCACAGGGGATGTCACAAACAACCTGCCCTCAGCACCGGCTTTCCTGGGCTTTTGCTTCATTGTACAGCCCCCTACATGTAGGGAATTAACACTCATTGGTTCAGTAACTGAGCTTTAATGAAGGGTATGTTCTAGTCTATGAATATTTGACAGAAAAACCTGTCTTGCTCACAGCACCACTGTGGAGTGTTGAGTTGGCAGAGGGATGCCACGAGGTCTCAAATGCTGTGCAGACCCAGGGCTCTGTGACACAGTCTAATAGTTGTTACTATAACTTACTGTGCTTAACAGTGCAAGAACCTGAGAGCTCTGGTGGTCAACTCATTTCACAACAGAAAAATGAACTGAAATTTGAATCGAATTCAAACCAAACCATTGGCATTGGAAGCCTAATCTGCTGTTTCTCAAATACCAAATATTGTCTGAAGCAAGAGTACGTGATGGGAGACACAATCTCCTTTTGGCAACTGTTGTTTCCTCTGGTCTTTTCTAACCTCAGTGCTTCTTCTCTCCTTCTTGTGCCAAGATATTGTTTATTTTTTATTTTGCATCTGCACAATCCACATTTTTTAAGCTAGGACTACCTCTTAAAGCCTGCTTGGGTCAGTGTACACTTAGACATTTGGAAATCCTCTCTGGACTGTTGTTTCTGCACAGGTACCCCAATATGGTAACAAATTCTGCAGTGTAATAAAAGCGCTATGTCCAATTCAGTGCAATTAGATTTGGGGAAGGATCTTCTATCCATGAAAGGAGTTTAACAGATAAAAGCATAAGGCAAGCAGACACTTAGCAGGTACACTGTACAGTTTCACCAGTTGGCTGCATCCTGCCTATCCCAGGTCCCTCCTGAGCAGATACTGCCAGTTGTACAGTGGTTTTCCTGATGTGGACAAAAAACAGCATGGAATTTTAAAATTGTCCTTACAGAAAAGATGGGTTTGTGGTCAAAGCTCTGAACAAAGGCTCTGGGGTCCGAAGTTTGGTTCCAGGCTTCCTGTAGGACTCTACAGAACTCACTTAGAGAAAGGCTTTCTATTTTCAGTGCTGCAATCCTTCACAACAGTGCTGAGTGGAGGAATCCACTGCATGAGGTCCAGCTGTCCATGCAGTGAACTGGCAGATCTGGAACTGTCAGGAACCAGCTGAGGAGGGAGCAACTGAGACAACCACAATGTAAATATGGGGGAAAAAAAGGACCTTGTCAAAGTCTGGTTCAGGTTTTGGCTTTCAAGATATTGTCTGTGCTCAGGATCCCTGTAACTCGACTCTGCAGAAATGCACAGCAATGGGACCTGGAAAGAGCAGCTGAAGTGGTGCTCTTGGAGCAGCTGGGGCATGAAGTGCTCTCTTGGAGGTCAGAGATGCTTCTTCAGCCTCTGTCCTGTCCAGCTCAGAGCAAGATTTGGCAACAACTTGGTCAAAGCTTCCCTTTGTCTCTCCTCCGGGAGCTGTTTCAACTTAGCCCCTTAACTGCAGTTTCCAGATGAACACTTGGGGGACGTGAAGGAGCTGGGTTTAAATCCTCTCACCAAGCCAGACAGAAGAGATTTGGGCAGAATTTTCCCCACTCAGAGTGCCTGAACAGTGAGTTTGGTGTTCCTCATTGTGATCCTGAGTACTCCTGAGCTTACCAAGCTCTGTTTTCATGGCCACCAGCCTCACTGTGTGAGATGGAGACACCAACACCTCCTTTTCCTCCTCTGCTCTGCTCACACACTCCAAGCACAGCTTTCTTGTGAGGCTGTGGTGACCAGGGCAGCACAGTCTGTCATCACACTGGCCACACACCAGGACACCGTCTGGTTCTCCTTGTGACCAACAAAGTGCTTTTAACCCACATCTCTGGAGCCAGCAGGACACTTCCCATATGCCAATCAGCTCATAACACCTCAGACCTACCAGGCTAGATTTACTTTCTTCTCTGCACTGCTTCCCTTCTGAAGGCACTATAAACACAAGTGAAACATTTTGAGGACAGGGAAAGGAAGCCAGATGAGCAGCCAGCAGCAGCAGTGTGAATGGGGTGACAGTCTTTGCATAAGTTATAACCCAGAGCAGAGGGAATATACCTTTCTCAGAAGGAGTGGTTTCAATTTCATGCAGATTTCTGACTCCTACAGCTAGTTATGATCCACAGGAACATTCAGAAAGAGGCTTATTTTTCCTTCTTTTGATCCTTTTCATCTCTCCTATGAAGCCCTTTGTTATTTTACAGCCTGGACCACAAGTTTCTCACACAGAGCAAGAGTCCAAAATAAATTGAAAGATGAAATTAAATGGGCTGCACTTGTAATGAAAATGTAAAGGTGACCAGGCTCTTTTACCTGATCCAATAAAGAGGTTTCAAATTCTGATTGGGTTTATTTTTTCCTGTTTTGACATTAAAACACACATTCTTTCCAATTATACAGTTTCTTAAGTGTTTCTGCCTAACATTTCCCCGACTTGGATCTAGCTAAAAGACAAAGAGCTTGAGGTTTTATTTGTTTATTTGTTTGTTTTCCCAGCAACACATTAGAAAATGCAGCGCAAGCTTTAATGACTATGTCTGTTTTAACATGCCTTTTGGAGGACTGTAGGCATTTATGGGGGAGCGAGGTAATTAACATACTACTTGGGCATGCAAAGACAAGTTGGAAGCATCAGTCTTTATTCTCTTGATATGGCAACACAATCGTTAAAACAATGCCTTCTTACATCTCTCTTTTTTTCCTCTCTATGTTCACAGACCACTCAAGCTGCTTGTTCAAGCCAAAGTTTTAAGAGCTTGCCAAATATTCAGGACCAGTAATTTCTCTCTCAAATACACAGTTCCCTCTTACTTATTTGAAGTACCAAAATAAAAATCAATATCTCAATCCCTTTAAGGAAATGTTGAACTCAAGAGCTCCCATGTTCTCATTTCAGCCTCTAAATAAATGACTTCTATAGTACAGCCATTTTTCTTCCAGACTTTCCAGATTTTCCACCTATCAATCTAGAACCTTCATAGCTCTTCACATTAATCTCATTTAACGGAGGTGGTGAGAGGTGGGTTTAGCTGATCCAGCCCACTGTGAGAGGTGTCAGTACCCCTGAAGAATCTGGGAAGCACAAGAAGATGGAGGAAGGATCCAGCTCCTGCCTTGCAGAAATCCAGGTGGGTAGGTGAGGGGGGATGCCTAAACTGGCATTTCTAAATCACAGGGTCAAGGAGCCGATCGTTGCTCTAGGCAGAAATAAGCACTTTGCCAGCTTGATAACAACAGACCTGAGACACAGATTACAGTTCCTTTAATTTTCTTCCAGTTAATTAAATGATCAATTGCAGCACTGGCTTTCAGCCACAGCAGTGCCAGTTGAAAGGAGCTCTCCAGCTTCTGAGAGGATAATCGATAGGCATCATTTGCCGCAGCTATCTGGGGTTTTATTTTAAAGCCAAATATTAAAATGCAGAGGCAACATTTTGCTGTTATTCACAGCAGACTGAGATCTTCTCCAGCTCCCAAAAAATTCCCAGCAAAGGGAAGAATAGCACAGCTAGTTACAGCTTTAGCTTGCGTTGTGTTTTCACTTCTCTGCTTACCATACACTTCCTGCACGACCACAGACAAAACACTCAGGACCAGATATGCAAAGGTATCCAGGCAGCTGAGATAAAAATCAGTTGCACCCAGATACATAAATAGTCTGTGGATGTGGTCCTTTGGAAGAGAGACTGAGTTCTCCACTTACCAAAGGTGTAATAGGTACTTTCCAGCAGAACAACTCCTGTCACAAAAAGCTAAGGCCAAGTAAGAGCTGAGGGTGGGCAGCGACTGAACAGCTCCAGGTATTTGGCCACAAAGGAGCATCTGAGCTTTCTGCCTGGTGTCTTCTCCTTAGTGCTACCCACCTTAGCCAGCAGCAAGAGACCAGCATTCCTCCTGATGGCTTTCCAGACATTTCTTTGTTCAAATTCCTCATTCCTTTAGCTGGAGATGCTGTGGAGTGCAGAAAAGGTGAAGTGCGAGGCAGTGAAACAAGGACCACCAGTGCTGGATTGTCAGAGCACTTTGGCAGTTTTATAGACAAAGTAATATAATGCAGGCATAGAATGGGCTGGGGGCATTCCTACATTGTTAATGAAGACTTTGGCATGGTTCTGGTAGGAACTAACAAGCCCAGCATTTCAGAGCCCAGGAAACCCCTGGGTTTATAAGATGTCAACATAGGATGGAAGGAGTTTGACAAGGAACCGAGTAAGCAAAATTCAGAACCATAATGACAAAGTTGGTGCATCAAACCTCGCTTTGCTATCTGAGATCATGCACTAAATAATGAAATGTTCATCAGTAAGAGGCAGCTCATGAGCGTGGGAAACAAAGATCTTGTAGGAACTTGATCTAGATAAAAATGACCACAGACCTCACCATTTTCAGAACCAAATGAAAATTTGTTTATGCTGACTGCTTTTGCTCAGGGCAAACCTTTAGTACGTATAGGTATTCATGCATACAACAGAGAGAGACGCACAAGCTAATCAATTTTTGGTTTTCCTGTTGTCTTGGAAAGGAGAAAAAAAGTTCGTTCAGTGATGTAATTTTCATTTTTAGTTGAGAAACCTGTGGTTCATCATGAACAAAGCGCGTCATCAAAAAACTGGATGGCAAGGTCAAAAACCAGTTAAATTTCATCACCATTTCATTACTTTCTTTTTAAAAATGCAAGAGGATTGTAGCAATAGCATCTCTACTACTCATTTATTTTACTGGAACTGTTATGCAAAAGTGAGAGAAGGCAGCACTGCTGCAATCTCCCCCAGGTAAAAGCAAGTGTAGGTCTGAGTACAGCAGCTCGTGGATTATTGATAGGACCAGCAGCTGAACAACTTCTCCCAAAGCAGCAGAAAAGAAGTCTAATTGCAGGAGTAGAGCGTGGGTTCTGAGAGGGAAGAATCCGTTCTGTTGTAACAGGAACACTATTGGAAGGTTTTTAATTGATATAAGCTTGAAAATGAACAAACAAAAATGAACCCCTTAGGGAATCACCTCAGAGACATCTGAGGCTCTTCTCTAGCCAGCCTGGCTGGTTGAGAAGTGCCCCTTACGTGGCATCTTGGTGTGACCTTTCTTCCCCACAGGTATGTGCAGAGGAGGGGGGCAGAGCCTATGTGAGGTGTCCCCAGTGCTCTGGGCTGCAGGAAAGGCAGGGACAGGCAGCCTGCTCCGACTCTGTGGCTTCTCGGTGGAAAATCAGAGATGTGAGAAAACAGCCACAATAATAAAACCCAAAAACCCACCCCTTTTCCCCTCAGAGGAGGCTTGGCTCAACCCAAAGGTTATTGTCAGCCCACTGACTTCTTCTAGATCACGTAGACAACCAGTCAGCTTCTCAGGAATTCACAGTTTCCAAATTCACAGACCTGTGAGGTAACCACAATCTTCCTAACAGAGATTTTTTGCAAATAAAAGTCCCTCATATGTTTTTACCCCATCATGAAAAGACAAGTAGCTTGCATCATACAACTTTTATTGTTTTTCCCTGCTGAGCAAACTCATGGTAAGAAATGGCTGAAAGTGACCTAAATGAGCAAAAATTACCCAGGAGCAATGTTTATTTTGCAGAACAGAATTCTGTTCAGGAGCTCTCATTAATGCAAAAAGTTTCCGCATGACCTCAGAGTTTCTGTAGCCTGTGAGCGTCCTGCAGCCTCTGCTGCATGTGATGGTAAAAAAATTGCTGCTGCAGCCCCATGGAGAGAGTAATGAAGTTCTGTCAATCATGTCTGAGACAGCACGACTGGTTTATTTCTTAAAATAAATTATAAAACCACACATCTCAGTGCAAGAACTTTAATGGTGCAGAGGGATAATCACCTGAGAAGTGCTGCTAAGCAGAGGCAGCTGCTGGTCCCAGGGTTGTGGCCAGTGTCAGATGCATCCCGAGTTTGGATGTGGCCACGTTCAAAGTGCTGAATGTCAGTGAAATCAGGCCAAGCTCTTGCTGGCTTATAGAAAGGGCATGAGGAAAAAAATAATTTCCTGGAGTTAGCCAACAGATCAGACCAGAGAAAGTCCATCATCTCGTCGATTAGCATCTCTTCTTCTGTTGGCCCTCTCTAATCTCTCCTGTCTGGGCAACTCCTCCCAAACACCTCATTGCTAAATAGCAATTAAAGCATAAGTACATTAGCAAGTCCATATTGTAAACTGGCTAGCCAGCCACACAGTGCTGCCAATCCTCCCCGTGGCAGTAGGGCTCTGCCTCATTTCTGGCCACTTTCCCATGCCAGGAGTATTGATCCATCCCTCTGAAACAGCACCAGAGTTCATGTCCTGCTGTATCACCATTTTGACCTTTAGGAAATGACTGCAGTTTCTGCAGGGCAGGAGGAGTTAAACGGGGCTGGGTTCAGGTCATTGGCTCTGTCCCCTGCTCCCAGGCAGCTCCTGCACCAGCAACTGCTCTCTTCTCCACCTGGTCAGGCCACAAGTTGTCCTTTCTCTTTTCAGATGATGGGAAATGTTCATGCTCAGTCATATAAGCAATGGCATTTTGCAACTCTTCAGTCAGTTCTCTGTAGCACTGACAGTGCCACAGGACAGGGAAACCTAGGGCTTTTCCCTTCAACATTCAGCTTATCTCCAGGAATATGGGGACCAGCCATGGAAACCCGTGTCTCCATTTATCCTGCTGGATGTGCAGAAAAGTTGGGATGGGGTTTGTGAAGACGAGGCAAAGGGGTTTTGATGGGAAATTATTATCTGGGAAGGGAAGCAGGTGTGCTAACCCCTGCAGAGGGGGCCTCTCTCACTGCCAGACTGAGGGGATGTGCATGGAAGGGGGGAGGACAGGCAGCAGGGAGGCACTGACTCCATATGTCCCCCATACACAAAATAATCTCTGTTTTCCTGAGTCATGTCTGTGATGTTTTGCTGTGGCAGGTCCTAAGCAGCAGTTTCCCAGGAATGAAAAGGGACAATGCTCCAAAGCACGTTGAAAAGCACTCAGTTTGCTGGCGCTGCTGAGCACAGGAGCTTCCAGGCAAGCTGTTCCCCCTCTGCTGCTCCGTTCCTTCTGCATATCAGCATGGGCAAGTTCACTTCCCCTGTCGTGAAACAAGGAGATAAAGGGTTATTTTCGAGTTCTGGAGACTGGTTGAGAGCAGTGTGAGGGCCTCCTCATTTGTTTTCATGCCATTTTGGTGGAGAAGCAAATAGCCAAGCCTAGGAAGAAGAAGGATTTCCCAGGACATCCTTGGAAGTCCCTGAGCTCCTAAAGCACACAGAGGATGAGTAAAAGAATGGAAGTGGCCCTAGAGCACAGGGATGGTGACCACATGACTCAGGCATGAAGTGGTTTCAGCAGAGGGATGGTAATGCACAAGCAGCAAGATGGGAGCCACCAGCACAACATTTCCTGTTAACCACACACCAGACTCACCTGGCTTTCCAAGGAAAAGACACCAGAGAGGGGAAATGGATCTGCTGAATAGCCATGGCTTGGTCCATGGTAAAACCTTAGACATAAAAGATAAGAGGGGCTTTGATGCACATAAGACCTGCAGCAAGAAATTAAAAATAAACAGGAGCAGAAACAGAGTGAGCCCTGGAGAGAGCCCACAGCCTGGCAGAGGTGTGGGCAGTGTTGGGTAAGTGACCCACTAGCCCTGCACAGAGCTCCAGCCTGAGCTGGGGCTTTCCCAAGTGGGATCTGCTTTTTTCACCTCTCCAGCAAAGGGAATTTTTGCTGGGGCAGTGATCCTGTGCAGTGCTGGCTGTGAGGCAGCACTGCCACAGGAGAGCCAGTGCTGTGAGTTTCTTTAATAAACCCTCTGCCAGCAGATTTTTAATGGGAGCTTTGCCTCGGGAGGATGTGACGTGTGGTAACAGTCTGTCTGCAGAAACACTTGCCTGTCTGTGTGCAGAAAGAGGCCAAACCAGGAGTTTTCCCCTTATTCACACGCACACACACTGACAAAAATGTTGTGTTTTTAACCTAAAACTCGCGTGTTTTCGAGGAGCAGATGCTGGGGAGAGCTTTTCTTTCCATCACACACAGCAGCTCTGCTGCCAGGCTGCCCCATAGCAGCTGCTCTGAGTGCCTCTCTTTATCCTGCTAGAATATAAGAATATATTTTATGCTTCCCAGTGCTTGGATTTACTGGAGTCCGGCACTTACAGAAAGCCACCGGATATTAAAAAAAGAAGAAAAAAAAAAAAAGCCCTTTTTTTTTTTTTTTTTTAATAAAACTGTAAAAATGTACAGTGTTAATAGCAGCACTGATTTTTTAAGGAGTTAACATGTGGAAAATAGAGCTAACTGGATTTAAAGGATGAATGGTATTTTGTGGCAAAATGCTTTTTTTTCTGACAGGTGGGGAGGGAGCATCTGAGGCAGAGGGCCTAAATGACATAAATTTCTTCCTGTGTATTTTGGAACATGATTTATTTGTGTCCATTGACATGACAGCTTTTTTGGTAATTTCTTCCTTTCCCAGCAAAGAAGCCTTAATCTCCTTACTGGAAATTGTACTATTTATGCAGAAAATCCTGCCCCTGAGATTGCTTGAGATCATGAGTTATGTAACCTAAACAGATGGAGCTGGAACTTTTTATTTTGAATGTCAATTCATGTTATAATCCCAAGAGGCTGCAATCATTTATCAGCTCATTTGCAGCATAGAAAAAAATAGATTGAGGATTTTAAATGGGCATTTAATATATGCTTACATGGGAACACCTATGCCAGTGACAAGACTGTCACTAAATACCAATAGTAATAACACTTATTAAGGATTTTCCTCATTCTTATGAACACAGGGACTCAGTGTGACTCACAGAATATTATGGACATGATATTATGACCCTCACCCTGCCACAACATGTCTATGGATGTAGTTACCCACTGGATAGGTGAGTTTATCTGCAGTGGTGGTCTGAACCCAGATCTGGGAGTACCTGGGAGATCAAACTGGTGAACAAGTGGGAAGAGAGAGGCAGAGGAGAGCTGGGTTGGAGCAGTCCAGGGCAGGGCAGGGCAGTCAGTGTTTTGAACCAGATTAATGCTGCCTTGTCCAACTCTTGAGCACCACTAAGCCTTGTAATGATGAATCACCCATCCAGCTGGTCACGTGGGTGCACTGTAGAAGCCAATATATCATACACAATACCCAGTTTGAAATTTCACATTTGCTTGATAGCCCTTTTGCTAACATGGTCAGGTAGATAAAATCCTAACAGGCTCAATTGCCCTTGCAGAAACCTTATACTTTTATTGTTACCAATGTGGCTACTCTCATTTCATGGGATTTTAAGCCAAAGTGAATCAAAACCACAGGAAAAAGAGATGAAAAAGGATGGGAAGGAAAGGTAATAAGACAAGATTATTCCAAAAGATAATTAATATAAATGGATTAGCTAGGTGTTCTTAAAACTGACAAGGGCTTGATCAGATGAATTTGGGAGGAAGAAGAGGAAAAAAGAAAATACTAATTTGAATACAGATATAATTTTCTATCAAGGTGAAGTCTACAAGGGCTTAGGGGAAAAAAAAAAAGCTACTGCATTTAAATATGAACTTAGTCCAACTACATTACTTTTACCCTATTCTGTGTGAATTCCCAATGTGACACACTTGCATATTTGGACCCAAACTGTAATCTAAGGCTCAAACCACGACAAGGATCTTTGCTAGAGGAGAACTTTCAGTGCAGCCACAGAAAGCTGAAGCAGAGCTCCTGGCATGACACAGAACTTTCTGCAAAAGCAAAAGCAATGTGGAGGGAGGGCTGATGCTGCTGCCAAGGCTGGGTTCAGGGGTCTGTGCTCTGAGCTTGAGCCTGTGTGATGTGTTCAGGTGTCACTGCACAGCCACTTCCTTACAGCAAGGGGTGCCAGGCAGCTGGAATGGGCTCTGGGCCAGGGAATGTGACAGAGACACCAAGGTCTGGTCTGCCTCCAGCACCCTCTGCTACCTTTCCACACGTCTGTGGGGGCATTTAACTCTTCTTGGGACTCTTGTGGTGCTTGCCCTCTGGGCTGTAATTCCCAAGGATGTGACCCAGGATGATGGCTCAGCCTCCATCGCAAGAACGAACCTTCCTTAGCTTTTGATCCCATCCTTCACTTTGCTAAAGCCCAAGCACTTCCTCTGGGGAAAGATGAGCCTGAGAGCTGCTGGCAGCCAGGCACATCACCATCAGCCCTTTTCAGGCCTCACCACTGACAATAGATCTTACACTGAAAATATTTCTGAACAGGACAGTCAAAAACAAGTCAGCAGGGGTTAAATATTTAAATTCAGATGTGCTTGTGGTCTCTAAATTCCCCTGTCCACCCTAATTTCATTTTTCCCCTTCTCATATTGCATTTAAGACTGCAGAGAGAACAAAATATTTTAGTGAAGCATCAAATGATGGAGATTGCTAAAATATGGTCTGACAGTAGAAGGAATTACAGCATTTCAAAGATAGACTCAATATAGCCAGGGAAGCGCCATTGCTTATACACAATGCTAAGCAACACCTTGATCTCCTTTCTTCTGGATTGGGAACTTTACCTGCTTAGTACTACTAATGTGAGAAAAATTGTAACAGGTTTTTAATTCCTTCTGGATCTTGGCCAGTTAATTAATTTAGTTAGGTGTTTTTCTATTAGCCAAAAAACTTCAAAGATCCCATTTTTCTTTTTTTCTCTTTTTTTTTTCCCCACAAGGAAAGCAATGAGCTTCTGCTTGTAAATATATGTAAATGTTTACCTGAGCAGGATTTTGCTCAGGCTTATAAAGTGTGAGCTTTCTTTAGAATAGCTTTTCCCTGGATGATGTAATTTACTTGACTGGGTATTTTCTACCCTTGCACAACTGTGTTAGTCGATCTAAGCAGATTAACCTAAGCACCAACCTGGCACTCAACAGTTATTCTGTGCCCTGCAGAGAAGGATTGTTATTTTGGGGAGGCAAAAGGATGCTTTCTTTGTGCTGGAGATGACTTTCAGACGGGTGTTAGTCTGTTTGTGTGTAAATAGGTCTGAAAGCCCCAAGGACGGATGGCAAGAGGAGCCAGAGACTGTATTAGCAGTTACGTAACAGGAGCAGCTCTAGGAGGAGGAAAAAAAAAGCTTTTTCTGCATTGTTACAATGACAGTGGAGAGCCAGATGATTTAAAGGGCATAAAGATGATTTTAAAGGGAGTATCCACAGCCCTGGCTACGCTTCCTAAATCTTCAGCCCCACAGAATTCTTGGCATCAGAGTCTGGGTTCGTGGAGAGCAGGGGGGAAAAAAGAGAGAGGGGAGAAAGAAGGAGGTTTATTTTTAGCAGAAATAGTTCTCATACAGGGGAAAGGTGTCAGACTAATGGTTTCCAGGGAATGTTTTGTTTAAACTGAAAGCACAGAATGCAGGAAGCAGATTTAAGCCATCTCCGTGGCACTAAAATGCTTCAGCATCACCCGGTCAGTCAGCCCTTAAGGGCAAGATAATTATGGCTGTCCTGTCTGAATGAGGGAATTTCTGGTTCACTGATCAAAAATTTTCTTTGAATCAACCTGAAATTAAAATTTGACTCCCCATTTTTGTTAGGGTTTTGGGGAGCCCAGCATTTCCCCACTTAAAATTGTTAATGTTATTCAGGCAGTGTTCAAGAAAACACAATTTTTCATTAGGACTCGGGAGATTTTAAGGCAAAAATACATCATGGAAAATTTTGTTACTGTAGAAGTACTTCCAAAATTCAGCTCAGCTATTTGGTCACTCCAAAACTGTAGGCTCCTGTGGTGAATTTTTTTCCTGGATTTCTCGTGAGCTCTGAACTAATACTCAGTTTCTCAAGATTCCTGCCTATTAAAGACATACATTTGGCACATCCAATCACATCTCCCTCTTGTGGCAATTTCCCAGGACTAAAATGACCTGCTATTTACTAGGCATTATATATGATTATATAGGTTATACTCCATTTTCCAGCCCTGAGCCCTGCTGATCACAGTATGTGGGTGTTTGAGGGGCTACGCCACCATTTCCAACTTCCTGCTTCCCAAACAAGCTGTCTCCAACCCCTCTTCTGAGTTGGGGACATCAGTACCAGACTGGAGGGTCCCACCAGCCCAGTGCCAACCAGCTCATCTTTTAGACAAGCCAAGAGAGATGTTAGGAAAGAAACTGCTTCTGTATCTGAGTGGTGGGCAGCTGAACAATTCCCTGTTTCATCACACAATCCTGATGAAATTTGGGCTTTATATGGAGTTTTGCCCTCCAGACCCCTTGTGGAGATTTTCTCCTAAATTACAGCATTTTGCTGCTCTCCACTTGGGTTTTACAAATAGCTGCTTTTAGAACTACATTTATCCTCCTGCTAACGGTTTCACAGCAAATGATATTTCATTTTGATGAGAAAGCTTTTGAGCTGGAGCCAAATCGCTCCAGGCAAAGCAGATTTTGTTTTCCTACAGTTTAATCAGTAGGAAATTAAGAGGCCAATATTGTTCTGCCACAGACATGGAGGCAAGCAGCTGCCTTTTACTTGGGTGAGTTTTTCCTCTCCTGCACTCCTCAGGACACAACCAGGGGTCAAAAGCCATGCTGTCTAACATAAATCCAATGTTCTCAATCCTCAGCCCATTTAAATCAGCATTGCTCCATCAGGAGCAGGTTTACAGCCTCCATCAGTCAGCGGGTACAGAGAATCCATCACAGAATAGCCTGTGATCAGCCAACCTCTCTCATTTGTTTAAAATTCAATTTTACATTTTAAAATAAAATTGAAGCCATACCACAGATTCCTGTTTGTGTCCTTGCCTCCAGGGAAAGCAACTCCTTCTGGCAGCTGGTCAGACAGCATGAAAATCTACTGCAACTGTATATATAGATATTTTCATGCTGTCTGGAAGGGTCAAGGCTTGGCTGCTCCAAGGGAAGGTGTTTCAAGGAAAGCAATAATGTGACACTGTTTACAAGGGAGTGACTCAGCCACAGAGATATGTGCCTTTTATCACACATTTCTAGTTCTGTAAAAGAACAAGTTTAGGGGACTTCAGTCTGCTTGTTCCACAGCTCAAATTCTCCATCTGGAATATACTTAGAGGTTTTAGCTAATGTCAAACTGCATGGACTAAATGTTTTCCAAGGATATGGATTTTCTGTGGGACATACAATGCCCGTGCTGCTGTAAAAAGGACCTCGCAGTGTGATTTAGGTGATAGTTTCTCACCACACGCACGAAAAATGATGAGGGATTTGTAACTTCTGCGAAGATTTATTTATATGAAGTCTCACTTTACAGGAAGGCTTGCCGTGCATCCAAGGATGCAGAGCGGTTCCAGAGGAGTTTCCTGCGGTCGGCACAGGGGAAAGCTGCCAGGAGCCGCCCTGCAGGGCTGGAGCGCTCGGACTCTCACCCGGGGTCAGCCGAGGTTAAGAGCAGCGGGGTTGGCTCAGGCTCCGCTGCCCTCTCTTAATCAGGATCAAACCAAAACTCATCCCAGCGCTGCTCCTGCCCGCCCTGTTCAGCCCCGGGCGGGGGATTTCCACCCGCTTTGGGGGGGGGNGATATCTGCGAGCTCCAGCTCTCCCCTGCTCGTGTTCGTGTCGGAGCAGGCTCAGCCTGCGAGACCCGGCAGCCTGGAGATGGGAGATGGGAGCAGCCTGGAGATGCCCGGGGTGGATGGATGGATGGATGGATGGATGGATGGATGGACGGATGGATGGATATGTATGGATGGATGGAGGGATGGATGGATGGAGGGATGGATGGATGGAGGGATGGATGGATGGATGGATGGATGGATGGATGGATGGATGATGGATGGATGGATGGATGGATGGATGGATGTGAAAAAGCCCTCCTGCGAGGATGGCACGGGGCTGTGGCACTAAGCAAAGCCAGCTGAGCCACCTCCCACCCCAAACAGGTCCAACCATCCCCTGCACAGCATCCAGAGCCCATGGCGGGGATGATCCGTGCGTTCAAAAGGGAAGGAGCATCTTCCATCCTGCCCAGCACTAAGCAGCTTTCCTGTGAAGGCAGCTGCCGCTAGCTCCTTGTAGGAGAGGAGGGGTGGCATGGAAAGCCCTGCCACCTTTCACAAGGCTTCCTCACGAGGAGAGTCATTGTTTTATCATATCGCTGGTGGAAACTATTTAAAAGCTCCTTAACTAGCCCCGGGTATCAGGCAGTTCCTGTGCCGGCGGCTGGTTGGGTCCGGGCGACACCACAGGCTTCTTTTAGTCACATGGAAGAAGTTTTCATGTAAACCACAGCAAAACCGGGTGTTTGCTGGGGGCAGAGAGGGCAGGGGGAGAGGGGGCACTCGTGTCACACAGGATTTGTCTGTGCGATGTCTTGATAGGGAGGGACAGGCTCTGCGTTTCCGCAGGTCTCACCTCCGAAGCATCCTCTGCTCCCAGCTCCCTGTGCCATTGCCGCTGGGAAGAGGATGGGAATTCTTCTCGGAGAAAAGTTACTCAGCATCTGAAACCACCATTCTGTGTTTTGCCCTCCATATTGCGCTGCACAGCTCACAGCCAGTGAAGATGGAGTTTTCCTCTTTTTTCTTGACCTGAAGTCTCACAAAAGCCTTTTTCTCTTTCTCTTCTGCTGAGCTGTGTCTCAGGTACCACCATCACGGCAGCTCCACCTCATCCTCCTGCCTGCCCCACAGCTCCCAGCCACGGCACTGGGCACTGAGGGTCAGATAAGGACTTCTTATCCATTTCGTGCCAAAAGTAGAGGCTGAGTTAAAGTTTTTAGACACTAAAATTATTGTTTAATTAGGTAGCTAACTCAGCTGTTTACTCAGCTGAGAAACCTGCTTCCCCCAGTGCTTGGGCCAAGCCCAAGCAAAGCCAAGCTACATCTCCCCAGTTAGGAGAGGGCACCAAAACAAGAGGCTCAGGACTTCTCACTGCTCCCCTCCTCAGGGCTGTGCCCCCATTCCTTATTCAACCCCACCTGCTGCTCATCCCTCCCAGAGCTGCCAATCCTGCCTGAGGCACAGCTTCCACCTCCTCTCTCCCAGCCCCCAGCACATCTCTCCTTCCACCTCCCAAAATCCTTCCTTCCCCTGGCATCAATATGTATCATGCAGCTTGGGGCTTTTCCTTAAGCACAAGGGTGCCCCTGAGTGCACCTACATCTGCTGTTAAGGATATAAAAGCAGTTGTAAGATGTAGGTGCACTCATGTGAATATGGTCATATATTACAGGGAATTGTTTCTCCCCAAAGTGTCCAGAAAAGAGCAGTCTGGGACT
Organism: Rhabdornis inornatus; assembly: GCA_013397075.1. NCBI lineage: Eukaryota > Metazoa > Chordata > Aves > Passeriformes > Rhabdornithidae > Rhabdornis > Rhabdornis inornatus. The sequence continues at coordinate 2,177,692 of VWZS01003516.1, forward strand.
GCCTGTTGCTGATTTTTCTCATCTTTACACCCACACATGAAGGGGAGACTTCCACAGGCAATAACAACTGGAAATAGATTTCTGATGAAGTCTAAATTAAGAATATTTTCCTCTGCTTAGGCAGGCATTTGACAGTGTAATTCTTAAATAGACTTTATTGCTATTAAATTTAATATCCATGAAGGATTACATATCTGCTTCATTGCAAGTCTGACAGGATTAGAAGAGTGGTGTCTGCTTAGTGTTCTTAAAACATCAAACACTAACAAAGCCCTGAGCAAGAAACCTTTTCTGAAGGCTGTAAAACGCCAAGGGTCCAGGGAATTGCAGTGTGCCAGGAAATCAGATGGTGTGCCCTTTGAGGAGCTCCACATTCCAGCTGCGAAGGCACGTGGTGACAAAGACACAGCCTCTGTGTCTGCACCCAAATACTCCAAATTCTGCTCCCTGGCACTGTAAAAACACTGGCTTCAAGCCAGGCAGCTGGCTGGAGGAGCAGGAGCCCACACCCCTTCTCCACAGGCTGAGAAACTCTGGGATTTGTGGTGAAAATACTATTTGTCCTATTTCCATTGCAAACAATTAATTGTTCCGAGTTCACTGTTTGTAATGATCTCACTCTTTCTCAGAGATGCATGTGGAAAGAAGGTCAGTTCCCCTATGGATTTGTAGCAGGGATGTTAAATCCTTGTTAAAGCAGGAGGCACAGGCCAGGATGGGATGAGCCAGGCTGGCTCCAACCTTCCTGGAATGGTGAGGGATTGGCACGAGGCCCTTTTAGGGATGTGTCTCTTTAAAATGATCCTCAGTTTCTCTAAAGAGGCTGAAAGTCAATACTGTTTGCTCTAATTAATGGCCTCACCAGCTCAGGTACCAGCCCTAGGCACATCCACCCCAAAAACCCCCTGGAATAAACACTACCACTTTGATGATAGCTAGGAGGTGACTTGCCTTGCGTTGCAGTAAATTGCCACGTGGGAAGAGGAAACCTGCCTTGCCACTTCCCAGCTCCCTCTGCAAAGCTCCTGTGCAGGTTGGGATCCTCCACCCTCATCTCCAAGGAGCTGGGACAGTGTCCTGCGAGTCAGAGCCATCACTGCCAGGCTCTGAAGCACCACATGTACAGGTACAGGGACAGGGGAGCCTAATTTTGGTTCAGCTGCTGTTAGGGTGACTCCTGCATTTACAGTGATAGATTAGCTCTCAGTATTTCCAGGCATAAGAGTTTGGCACTGGAAACCCTAGGAAAAAAAACCACTTGAATTAAAGCAATTGTGGGGATTTTTATTAATAATTATAGTAATATTATTATTGTGTTTTCCTTGTTACAGGTCAGGTCTGGGGAAGAAAGCATGCACGGCAGGAAGGCTGGAAGCACCTCCACAGGCAGAACTGATCCACAGAAGGTGAATGACAGTAAAACAGCAACTCCTGGTGGGCTCCAGCACGATGTGATAGCCAGGAATCCTCAGAAAGCTCATTTTCTGCTACAAAAGGGGAAGAAAGAAGAGATTAGAAAAGAAAAATTACTCGAAGAGTTGCCTTCAAAACTCCAGTAGCAGCTCCAACTACTTCTTCACCTTGACAGCTCAGCTGCAATTCCTCCTAACTGTTTCCTTTACATCAAAGAAACAGAAACTTGAAAAAGAAATAATCAAAGCAGCAAACAAATAATGAAGGAAAAAAAGGCTTCTTAAAGCAGTGAGTGAGCCAGGCTTCCATTTGCCTAAGGAGAGCCTACAGACAGAGCCTTGCTTACTAAAAGATGGGGTCACATGGGAAGGCTCTCGGCTAAATCCTCTCCCCAAAACCCACATCTAGGCTCAGGTGAGACTGATTTAAAAGCTTTGCTTCCAAACCGAGCTGCTTGCACTGAAAAACAGCTGGGGGCACAGGAGAAACTCCAGAGTCATTGCCAGGGGCTGGGAAAAGGGTCAGACTCCTTGCCAGGGGTTCCCAGTGGCTGAACCTCACCCACAGTTACCCAGCCCCAGTTATCCTGATGGGAAATAGGAGTTTCCATGAATAGACTCCAGGGTGGGAGGATGTCACTGTGTCACAGGTTTGAATTGTCTGCTCAATACGAGATCACAGCATCAGGCAAGAATAAATATTTCCATCCTCATCTCAGATTTATTGTCATTGGAGGCTGATGCGAGTGCACGAGGACCCACAGCCACCTAACATATGATCACAGAATGGTTTGGATTAGAAGGCACTTTAAAGATTATCTAGTTCCAGCCCCCTGCCATGGGCAAGAACACCTTCCACTATCCCAGGGTGCTCCAAGCCCCGTCCAGCCTGGCCTGGAACACTTCTAGAAATGGGGAATCCACAACCTGTTTGGGCAACCCGTGCCTCACCACCCTCACAGTCAAGAATTTCCTCCTAATATCTAATCTCACCCTGCCCTCCTTCAGTTTTAAAGCCATTCCCACTCGTCCTGTCACGCCAGGCCATTGTCCAAAGTCCCTCTCCAGCTCTCTTGTCAGCCCCCTTTACGTACTGAAAGATGCAATAAGGTCTCCCCAAAACCTTCTGTTTCCCAGGCTGTAAAACCCCAACCCTCTCAGCCTGTCAATGTGGGGCCCAGCATTTTTTTTCTCCTGGACTGTTTGGTGGGAAGCAGCCCTCAGAATCAGTGGGTAATTCATTGCCCAGCCTGCAGTAATAAACACTGCACAGCGTATCCCGACGCAGGACTGATGGACCTGGCAGTGAGCAGTGCACTCCTGGGGAGTTTGCTTTGCATTAAGTGCTTTTGACACTAATGTTGGTGCCTAAGCAAACACATTAGGATGACTAAAACACCTGGGAATCACAGAGCACACACTGGAAATGCATTGGCAGAGCAGGAGCGAGAGGAAAGCAATGTGCTTTTGTTTTCAAGGCTGCCCTTTGCACGGGTGTGTTGGGTTGTGTGAGGTGCCTGTGGCTGAGATGACGACACTTCCTCACAACACTCCTTTGCTATTTATGAAGCAGACCTAAATATTCTGCATTAAAAAGTCACATATGTGGATTATGCTCATGTGAAGAGTAATTGCATTTGATTGTGCTCTTTGCAGATACATGAAGTAAACCCTCAGCCTGCACTCAGCAGAATTAGTGTTGCAAGGACAGCTAAAAGGAGAAGAAATTCAGATTCATTGCCCATATTTCCCAGTGCTGCCACACAACACTAAGGGTTTTGTTGCTCAGATCTGCAGCCCAGATATTTCCATTTGGAAGAACCTGAGATTCTGGGGATTATAAAGGATGCGTGGGAGTACTAGGCAGATCTCCATGCTGAAGATGAAAAACACTCTCACAGAAATACTTAATGGCCTTTGAAGCAAGAATAAAGCATGCAGGATATTTTTAGCAGCCCGCCTGCACTTGCCAACACCTGCATCTGCTGATGGCAGATGCTCCCCAGGGTCGACACCCAGCCCCTCTCGTTGCCACTCCACTCCGGAGAGAGATGCAAGAAAAGTGGGAAGCACAAATGCTTGGATGAAAGAGGGAGCATATTCCGACTAAAGGATCCCTGAAAAATCACCTCTGAAATATGTCAGGGATGATGGTTCTCCTTCTACAAACTGTTTGTGCTTCAAAGGTGCCACCCTGGAGCACTGAAGGTTGCATGGTGGGAATATCCCTTAAGAGATGAGGAGGACCACAGTGGGACTTACCCACTTCACAAGCTCCCTCCTCTGCTCACCTCTTCTCTTGATTAAGGATATGGTATCTCCAACTAGATCCTCTGTTTTGGACTTCCTTCTGGAAAACCAGAGGGTGGCTCTTGCCCCAAGAAACCAGCACTACCCAGCTACGGAAATGCTGAAGTGATGCAAGTTAAAATTTCTTTGGAACTCGCACTTCAAAGCATCATAAAAATACAGAGTGGTTCAGTGTTTTGCATGTTTGCCTACCACTCCAAAGAACAGTTAGGAGCAGGTTGATAAGTGGGGCTTTGTAATTATCCTGTGTGTTTTTCCTCTCACCCCATCTGCCATTAGTTTCCTTAGGAACAGGCACACACACTGAAGCAAAGCATTTTCCCATGAAAAACTACCAACACCAGATCGTGTATGTTCTTAGTAAATTACTTGTTTTTACTTGTTTGGTTTTTTGACATTAAAAATTTGTAGTGTCTGAATTTTCCAGTAAGAGAAACCTAATCTTACTGTATAAGAATTCTCCCAAGCCAGTAATAACATTTCTGAAGGAACCAGTCATGGAAAACATGTTTCTCAGAACTGTTCTCAGGACAAGAAATTTTCTAGGCAAATCTAAAACTAAAAAAAAAAAAATAATAAAAAAAAATTGAAGCCAAGGGGTTTGGGATAGAGGGATGACTGGAACAGCTGTTTAAGAGTGATAAATGGGAATTTAATGAGTTTCTGCTCCTAATAAGAGGATTTTCCTGCTTTACCAGGATGGCCAGCCATTGTGGTTTAGATGACAAAGGGTCAACTCACATGGGAATAAAACTATCAGTTTATAGGGGCTGGGCCATGCAAATCCACACACCACTATTCATCAGCTTTGCAGCTCGATGAGAAAGTCCAGGACGAATTTCCTGGTTGCCCAGAGAAGCTGTGGGTGCACAGTCCCTGGAATTGTTCAAGGCCAGGCTGGGTGGGGCTTGGAACAACCTGGTCTAGCGGAAGATGTCCCTGCCCATGGCAGGGGGTTGGAACTGGGTAATCTCTACCTCCCTTCCAACCCAACCCACTCACATGAAAAATACATTTTGCTGACAGAGTCATATCTCTCCATTCTCCTATTAGAAGAGGAGACATGAGTTTTGTCTCTGCTAAGGCTTGTGTGTGCAATAAAAGCCCTTCTGTCAACAGGCACCAAGGAAACGAGCTGGCTACATCCCAACTAAACCGTGCAAGATCCAATCCACCACCTCAGAGCCTGCTGGATTATTGCCTGCTGGATCTGAGGGTGATCCATTCAGCTGGAGCAGGGTCTGGGACCAGGGCTCGAGGAAGAAAGGAGTCACATCACCCTCGAGCCCTCCTTTGCTTCTGCCATCATGTTTTGTACTCATTGTGCTCTTTTCCATGGAGAGAGGACATTCCCCCCTCTCCATCAGGGCATCCTCACTCTGCACTCTGATGATCCAGAGAAAGTTTGGCTACACAAGGACAAAAAAAAATTAAAAATATAAAAATATTTCATACCTATCCAGGACTGTAAAGAGCAGCATCAACTTGATAGATAGTGTTCACTAGTAGCAGTAATGATTTACTGATTTTTCAGGAAACAGATTAATTTAGAGCCAGTCTGACACAGATCTTCCTTTCCCCCTGTATTTATTGCTGCTGCTCAAAGTCTTCCACTGTGGTCTATGGGCATGTTGCAGGGCAGACCACTGCAATGAGCATGGTTGTCCTGGATTATTCACTTACCAAGGAGGATCTTTGTAACAGGAGGCCAAGGGCAATTCCAATCCCATTCTGAAAAGCCATGTTTCATTCAGGCATCCTTTGAAGAGCAGAGTTTCTCCATCTGAAGCTCTTGCCTTAATCTAAATTGTTGATTCAATTGCTTTCCATGAATTTAGCACTTAAAGGGATTAAGGCAAAAAAGGCTTTAATTTTCCTTCTGACCTTTTAACATCATCAAATGAAAGTTGGGACATCAGTAAAGGGATTTTAAGTCAATAATTGTTTTGTAGTGACTGTGTTTGTGAGCCAAACACCATCCCTGCCCTAATCCTTGCTCCCTGTATGGAGCAGAGTCATCTGCTATAGTCTTCTGGGTTTGGCTTTACAGCAGCTTTGCCAACAGGACAGAACTTGCAAATAAGGCAAGAGAGCAGTGATCCAAATAAAAATTGCAGAGACGAGGCTGCTCTGCTGGAGCCCCAGCAAGTTCTCTAAATGGGCTGCTGCTGAAATCCTGACCTTGTTTGCTCTTGGGCTGCCCGAGCTGCTGCCTACCCTGTAGCCAAGATTAATTAATTCTCATACTGATGTGTCGAACAACTGCCATGGAACCATAAAACAGGCAGAAAGCTGTTGGCATCCTGTAAAACTTGAGGAGGAGACAGGGAATCAACACGTAGGGATTTACAGAGCGGCATGCCAAGCTCACACAGCTTTAATCTCAGGTTGTGCTGCCTGAAAAGAGGCAGATCAGGTACCTCATTCTGGGCTGTTACCTTGGGCAAGAGTTAATGGATTTACACAGGCAGAAAGCAGGCACAAGTGAAAGGACAGGAGCTGAGGAAACCAGATCCCTATGCCTTTGATGTCTCTTCTCTTACACCAGGTAAGAAGCTGAACTGAGAAGGCTGCCTGTGGCAGACAGGTTTAGTTACAGTGATGGGCTGTAGGTTTAGATTTCCTTTTGGCCCCCAGTCTGCTCCCTGGCCCTGTGTTGATTTCCAGTTCTCTCACTTTATACAGTTGCAGTGACGTTGCTGGAGTTAGAACAATTTTTTTTAGAGCATTGTGGTTCATGCTGTGGAGGAGATAGAGGGGAAAGCAAAGCAGCTGTGCAAGAAGTAGCAGGGCTGGAAGGAGAGCTAGAAGGAAAGCTGGAAGGAAAGCTGGAAGGAGAGCTGGAAGGAGAGCTGGAAGGAGAGCTGGAAGGAGCTCCTGTGGCAGGAGCCTCCCATCTCCATCCCCTCGGAGAAGAAGGTCCATGGGGGCTGTGCAGCTCTGGGCTATGCTGGGGTGGCTCGAGCCACACTGGGGCTGTGACCAGGACCCACAGGCTGCCCACGAGGCCAACTCCACTTCCTCCTTTCTGCTTTTGCAGGTCTGTTCTCTGCCTCCTTGGGAGGGAACCAGCTCTTGCGACATCTCTGCACTTTCCAGCACAGTGAGCCCCTGTCAGGAGCCTTCACTAGCTCCAGTACCAAAGCACAGGGAAACCACAGACAAAAACCGTGGTGTTGCAACATCATTGTGCTGTCACAAGTCATCTTGGCTAAAAATAAACTGCTGCTAAACAACTTTCAGACTCACTTTCACCAAATGCCCTAAGGAGGACGCCCATCAAGAGCACTAACTCAGGGCACAAATAACTTCAGAAACACTGAGGAGTTTAACTTTTTGTCTCTCTTCAGAGGATAAGTCTCCCCAAGCCCTCTTCTGATCCTCTGTCCCGACCCTGGAGCACCTGTGGCTTCTCCACAAGCTCTTCAATGTTTTTTCCCCTGCTCTCCTCACTTGAGGGTTCTCATGGAGCCCCAGGAGGGCAAATCCCCATGTGGGGACAGGAACAAGCCTCACCTTTGCCTTGAGCTGAGTTGAAGTGCCCTGTGAGCTCTGGTTCCCAGCTCATGTTTTGTGTTTTGTGGTGATATGCAAGTTTTGCACAGCTTTGCAGGGAGTGGGGAGCCAGCCTTGCGGAAAGCCCGCGGACAAAAGCCAGCAACAAAGCCCAGCAAGCTGTTTTGTCTGAGCCAGGACTGCTCCATCTCCGGCTTCTGGCAGCACTGGAAAGCCAGGGTCATTTTCTCAGCTGGTCTTGCTTCAGTCTTAGCAGGTTATCTGAAGTTCAGCTCTCCCCTGCTGCCCCTGTGTGAGCATGTTGCGTGATAGCTGCTCTGAATCACAGCCACACATCGTCCTGTTGCTTGAAAAGCTGTGCTAGGCAGGCTCCTGTCATCTCCTCACCTTTTAAAACAAGCTGAAGAGAGTGAATCTGCCCCATGATGCTCCTGAGGACACTTTTGCCAAGTGTCTGTGCACATCAGACCCAGCCCCACCGCAGCAGCTGCTTCCCCTGTGACCAAGACAACAGCTCTCCTCTTCAGAGTGTGTCTCACTTACACAAGATCTTCCTCCCCTGTCCCACACACTTTCTTTGCATTATTTTCCAGCTCTGTGAGAAAGACAAAGAGCCTGGAAACAAAAATATAGGTTTTTTTTCCCCCCCTCTCTCCCAAATGCAGAGGTGAGCTGCAGCCCCACAAGACCCAACAGCCTCTCCCACTCAGTGGGAAGCCTTCAGTATCTCCTCAGTCCTGCCATCCTACAGACCTGCTTAAGACACCAGGATGTGGTCTGGAAAGTTTTGGGATTTTGCCAATCTAAAATAGATGAGGGGGACAGCACAGCCCCTGCACCAACCCCAGCTCCAGCTCATGAACCCCATCAATGGCAACAGAGACCCCATCACCTCTCACCCTGCCTGCTTTGTTTCAAAATAGCCACACGCTTAAACCACAGTGCCATGCTCAGGAGGAAATTCCCCACCCTTTTTCCTCCTGGTTTGCCTTTTAAGAAGACTTGGATTTAGTGAGGGGACAGGACATGAAGCTGGAGGGGAGGTCAGGCTGCCTTCCCACCCTGCCCAGGCACAGGCAGTCCTGCTCCATGGAGAGGCAGCATTCAGTCCTCACCTGGACCCTGTGGTGGGTGTCCTGTCCTCAATGCTGGCTGCAGAATTATGGGCTGGCTTGTCTCTCCATGGGCATGGCTTATCTTCCCATGATAGGGCATGGGGAGAGCTGGAGAAGGAAATGCCCCAGGCTCTTCATCTGCCCCCATGGATTATGTCCCTGTCATCAGCACAGAGCAGCAGTGGGACGTGCAAGGGTGGAGATGCAATGGTGGGAGATGCCCAGGATTCAGCACAGGAAGACTTACACAGTGTGCCCAGTTTCAAACGGGACCAAGTCATGGAAAGGTTTTGATTCACAGATACAAAACTACTTCTAAGTTAGAGCAAATATATCTTTGATGCTCCTTCACCCAAGAGTTAAATTTTTAGACTAGTTCAGCATGACACCTCACTGGGACACTGCTGAGTGAGGGCAGAGCATTTTCTAGTGCACAGATCTCTGATGCAGGGCTTGGGGCTGCCAGTGGGATCATTTGCTGCTTTGCCAAAAGAGTTCATCACCAGAGCCCCTCTCAGTTCTGCTTAGCAGGGAGTAGCACTGTGCTGAGGAGTGTGGGATGCCAGAACAGGGCCAGGCCACCTCCAAACACTGCTCCAACTGAAATCCCAACTGGAGCAGGCACAGGCATGAGCTGAGCCCATGCTAACCAAGCAAAAAGGAGTTTTGACTGGGGCCTAGTGAGTGGCAAGCACAGGATGCACTCCAGCTCCTTGTAACAAAACATATCAGCTTCAACCCTGCGGAGAGGTTTGTGCTCACAGAAATTGCTGAAAAGCCCTAGGCACAGAAATCTCTGGGCAGATCAATGTGACCAGTGTAGAATCACAGAATGGGTTGGGTGGAGTTGGAAGAGACTTTAAAGATCATCTTGTTCCATAAGCAGGGACACCTTCCACTATCCCAAGTTGCTCCAAGCCCCATCCAACCTGGCCTGGAACACTTTCAGGGATGGAGCAGCCACAGCTTCTCTGTGCAGTCTGTGCCAGGGCCTCACTACCCTTGCAGTAAAGAATTTCTTCCTAATATCCAATCTAAACCTATCCTTCTTCAGCTAAAGATTTGGGTTTCTGTATTTTTCCCATCAGCCTGATTTCCTCTGTTTCTGCATAAATGCTTAACATTCTTCTGAAATGCCCTTTAAAATTTTCCATTTTGAATAAAATCTGGAGGGTAAAGGAATAAAACAGAATGAAAAAAAAAAAAAAGCCATATGTAGCCAAAACAGACTAAATTGCCAGTATAAAGGGTTTGTGTCGAATCATTGTTACATTTGGCTTCTCTTTATGTCAATACCCCCTGTGCTTTTAAGGCTGCATTAAAAATATAAAAAAGGACCCAGACAAGGACAAGGACAGTTCAGGCCAAACTTTGGTACTGTTGAATTGGTCAAATATACAAAATAGCTGCTTTAAAGCCCAGAATCAATATTTTCACATCAGAGCACTGAACAAAACACAAACCAGAGAAATTGGGGAGGTTTTGACAGGATTTTCTTTGGAAAGTCCTGGCTGGGCTGAGGTGGCCTGGGAGGCTGGGCTGGCAAGGAGTCAAGGTTGCAGGAAGCTTTTATAGGACCTTTGTGCAGGGAAAGATCCAAGTCTTTTATGGCTTTGCAGCTGTAAGGTCTGAAGTGGAATTTGCTGGGCTACAACTATTTTCCACTGGATCTACTGGGAGCTGTAGCTGCTATTCTGCAGGATAAATTTGGTTATGTGGTGATGTGAATTTCCTCACAAGAAGAAAAACATTTCCCTGCCTGGTTAACGTGTCCTGAAATACACCAAGAAGGGGAAAGCCATGCCAGATGGTGCAGAGCAGATAGGAACCCCACGGTTTGCACCCCACATTACCCCCCTGGCTGGCTGCACTGCTGAATAAATGGTGCTGCAGGGATGGTAAGTTGGGATGCTGCTGCTTGGAGAGTAAATTACTGCTCTGTGAGTGAAAGCAGCAAGGTCTGTTCATCAGATATAACTTGTTCCTATTAGGATGGAAAAGCTCAAGCCAAGGAGCTTCTCTCCACAAAAGCAAAATTTGTGAAGCAATTCATGCCAGGGAGTCATTACTTTTCTGATTAAAGAGTGTTTAACATAAATAGAGGATCTCTCCATATACAACATGTATATGCACATGAATACCATGTCTCAACTGCTGTGTAGCTCCAGGAGATGGGAAGGTGGAGCAGCAGTAAGAAAAGCTGGATTGATCCAGACAGCTGGCTTCTGAGGGGGGAAGGGAAGGGAAGGGAAAAGGAAAAGGAAAAGGAAAAGGAAAAGGAAA